>OX632367.1:3781351-4206750 GCA_951751655.1 Ophion costatus
TCGCTGTGCATAAATATTGTCTGTTTATTCTCCCAAACGGATCGCGACAAATAGACCCGCAGCAAAAGCCTCATAAATGAGAAATAAGTAATAAATAAATAAAAAATAATAAAATGTTTTGGAAAAAGAAAAAACAAAAAGGAAAACGTACCTATCGACGAGTCGTCCGATAACCTGGAGAGTCTCGAGAACGAGTTTGTCGACATTCGACGATGTGGGAAATTTGAAGCCGGTATTTTCAGCATCGCCGAACCCATTGTTGTCCTCGCTGTGTTCCGGAACTACCGTATTGTCCACTCGTCCATTATTGTGCTCGCGGTATGTCACACCGTCATCCGAACTGTCCTTGCACAAGCAATTGCCCATTCCCACGAAAGATCTCTTTTATTTTTTCAAAAGCCTACCACACACTCTTCGTAGCTACGACGAAACGAACTTTTTTTTACGTGGCATTTGATCGGGTTAACAGTCCGGCGTACGAAACTCGAAAATCCATTGATTCGCGATACGCGGAGTAATAAAAACACGTTGGATTGAAACAGGCGCAGCGTAGCTTTTTTCTCCGTTATATAGCTATTATCAGTGAGCATAGATTTGTATGGAAACGGCACACGTATCGACCAATCTTGCGCCAGAGAAATCTAGTTCGGCTTCCCGCTTGTAGTCGGCGCGGCGACTCATCGGTGCGGCAGCTCACCTTCATCACCGGCCACGCCTCTCACTCTCGCACATTTATATTTTTCATCTTTTTTGCTGCTTTGACGTTTAATAAGAAAAAAAGATCGAAGACATAAATTGTTCCATAGTATAATCCGACGCTTCATTGCGATTTCTTTTACTTCATATTTTCACGTAGTAGGCGCGTAAGGAAAAACGGCACCTTGCGTTTCGCGGGGAGCGGACGTTCGCAATATATACGTGTTACAAGACGCTAAGCGCGCGTAATTCGATTCCAATATCCCGGTTTTCGTCCGCCCATCGCGCGGGTCGAATGGACAGCTACACCCTGATCGAGTGGGACAAATTTGCGCGTTCGCGAAGTGGCCGCAGACGAAATGAGCTATGCTGCGAGACATCGAGCATCCCGCTACTGGGGATTCCCCGATTCGTCTGACGATACACTTTTTGACTATGACGGTTCGAACGAAGCCAATGACGCAATGTACACCGGTATTTATAGATGTCCCTTGAGTCCCTAACGACTTGTATTCATAGTCGTTAGGAAATAAGGATTCCTTGTTCTTTGTTCAGAACAAAGAACTAGGAATCCTTATTTCCTAACGACTATGAATACAAGTGTTAGGCTAATTTGTACACTGATCCATGCTGATGAGGACAAAGTCCACTGAATATGCAAGAACACGGTCATACGGTCGGTAAAACTTTCTAGACGGATTACATTTCGGGCGAACGAAGAGAAAGACGGCAGAAGGTGCTTCTCTTCTTTTTTCCGCAATATCAACCGTTGCGAAGTACACTGGAAATCTGCAAATCAGCTGTGGCCCTCCGATCGGTGTGACACATGACCTTGCGACAGCAAAACCAATGAATTTATAGAACGCCCCCAGGATAGCCAACATATTGAGATTTCCCTTGATACATTCCGTGTGGGAAAAAAACGACCAATCACGAAAATGGACGGAGTTGCCTTTTTACTGGTGGAAACAATCTTAAAACTAAATTGAAGATTGAACGAACATTGTATCTTAATTATATCGGGTCATCCCATAAATGTGATTTTTCTATTGCATTTTTCGTCGCGGTTAAGTATATTTTGGGAGAGGGGCCTTGAAAGTTACGAATAGATTTTAGGTAGGGAAGACATTTATTTATCATATTCTTGAAAAATAAAGGTATTAAAAGACCGCATCATTTATAGGATAATCCAGCAATAGTAATAATGTATCATTATTTATAACGGTATTATTCATGAGATTATAAGATTTTTTTGTTATTCCGATTCGTTTGAACACAATTAATTCACCGGAGTCGACAATGCGTATCGTGTGAACAAAGACCCAAGTGTCATCCGTCAGCGTGGTCGAAAACACGAGCCACGAGAGCCGATGGACGATTCAAGACTATCGCAGCGCGCACGCGCGCCAGGAGCAGCTGGTTCGCAAACTGTCCAGTTATGTATTTTCAACAGGCAGATGAGCGTTAACGCTGCGACTGGCGAATGAGCAGTGCGCGTTTGAGGGTTTGAGCGAGTGTTGTGGTTACGCGAGTGGAATATCGGGGAGAAGATCGCGCGATTTCGAGCGATCGTCGATAATATTTGGAATATTTAATTGTCCTCAAAATATTTGCACATGACTGATAAGCGTACGCGTACGAGGTGGATCGCGGCTCTCTCGGCACAATGAAAAATTGACGGATGGACACGGTGCGCGCGTGTATTATAAACGGTTTCTGCGATCACATGGGAACGACATAGGTCGGGGGACCCCGAAAAACGATCAATAATATTACGAAAATGAATTGGTGAAAGTACGAGTGCGTTTCTGTGGCAATTTCGATATTGTTGTTATTATTATTTGCGTCGTTTATCGCGAATGGGCCATGGTGTCCGGCGAAAACGGAGCGGGCCTTCAACCGGAACCTGAGAACTACGTCAAATGTTTTTACGATCTTTTCAAGAGCATCGCCGAAGCCCAGCGGTAGGAAAACAAACCAAGTTCTGCTGGAAACCAGAACAAAAACAAAACTTTCGTACTATAACCTCCAGCTTTGTTTACCGTCTTCAATATGCTCTCGTCGAGTTTCTCCGCCTCCGCAATTGGAGATTCATCGTCGTAAAAATTTCACGATCCCTCGTATCCCCTCCAGGCAGTTTCTATCCACGAAAACTGACAACTCTACTTTGCGTCCTGGAATGTTTGAACATAACCGCAAAATTTATGCATTCGAGTGATGCTTCCTGCATTAGTGGCCTCCTATTTCTAGCATTGCCGACACACGTACCGCAAAGCTCCCCGGGAAACAATTCTCAAAAAGATAACCTCGAAAAAAACATTCAGATCAATCACCGGCCTTTTCTAGATTGTCCTATTTCTACCACGGTTTGTTAAGGATACACTTTACAATTACATTCTCTCCTCCTCTACAGATCAAAAAACGAATGGAAAAAGTCCAAGAGAAGCAAAGCAGCCAAAAAGCGGGACAAGAAAAAGGTACGTTCCGTATGTCATTACGAAAACACTGCATTAGCGCCAATGTTTTTGTTGGATTTTCAGGTTGATCTCAGCGGCGAGTCGAGCTGTCCCGGACCACCGGAAATCGACTTGTCCAGCAATGCGTCCGCGTTTGCCGTGTTCGCAAGAGTCAGGAGCGCCGTTTTGGAGAAACATGCCAAAAACGGCAGCGAGGCTTACGCTTCCAGGAGCGGCTCGCCTCAGCCACCCGATCTCAGCGACACCGTCGATTCGGATAGCGAGGACGACGATAGGATATCGTCCGCGCAAAGCTTACCAAAGGTTTAACGCGACAAATTCTCCAAGGCTTGTTTGCTTTCTTCCAACGCTCCTAAACGGACTCAAAGAAACTCAAACTAGCTGCTCTTACAGATCGTGGGTATCGGATTGAGAAGCGTTTTTACACTCATGAGGGAAAGTAGATCGGTCGAGCCGGTTCTCTGCACCAAAGCTCTCTCCGCTTTGCTAGACGTGCTTCAGGGACAACTTCCGGAAGGACTCAAGTCGGAGCCGGATGATGTTATAGGTACAGCGTCGTTTTTAAAATTCTTCGCTCTCGGCATTGATAGACGATGAAAGCCGCTTTTCCGTACAGATCCTCTATTCGATTTGCTGCTGGATCTTGCAACGTCCCACGGGCCCGAGTCGACAGTTGCAAACGACGGTAGTCACTTGACCGCTGTGGCGTGCGCTTGCCTATTGAGTCTGGTGGTCGTGAGAGGCGACACCGGAAGGCTACTCGCGGCGATCGCCGCTCTGCTAATGTGCCCTAGAGCACTCGCTGCTCAAAATATTCAGGTAGGCTGCGCGAACGTTCTTTTTCGATGATAAAGGCGCTGTTGCTTGAGACGACCATACTTTTCAGATGCCATGCGTACTAATCTCGCTACAGCGAAGCGTCGAGGCCGTGTTACTCGGTAAGCTCGCTCGACCCGACTGGATAACCTGCGGAGTTCCCAAAACTTCCAAGATTTACACATTCAAGCTGCATCTGCCGAACGAGATGACGAACCTCGTGATGAACGGACGTAGCTTCGTGAGCGACGGAAAGTATCTTTATCTTCATACGAATCGCGGCTTGTTGAAGATCGGTAGTGGTTACGGCGGTACGATCGGGGGTCAGTTGTACGCTCACAAAGCCGATTTTTATCCGAACGAGACTGGCTGGCTTGGCTATGCGAACGTGAGTTTTATTTCCACGAGAGCCACGTATTGAGGCGACGTTCTAAAGATATTTGATTCGATCTTTCAGAACTCGCTGTACTTCAAATGTTCACCGCGAAAACAATGCGAATTATTGGAGTTGGACGCGGAGACTCTGGCCGTGCGAGGAATAGCGGTGCTCGAGGGACGAGACTGGCTCTCGTCCGTAATGTTCTCCGACGGCGATAACTTGGGAATGATTACAGCCGGGAAAGATGTGAGTTTACGAGAGTTGAGTAAAAAAAAAAAAAAAAAAACGAGCATTCCGTCGTACAGTCGTGCTCTTTGAATTCCCGTTCGAGTCAGAGCTTGACGACAGACGTAATTGCAGGAAGGCTTCGTTGTCCGTACGATAAATACCTTGAGCAACCCGGTGACCGTAACGTCGGAATTACCGCTCAAACTGGCGAGAAAGTGCGTGGACGTTTTTGGCTGGGCAACTTTCGACGAGGAACAAACGGCGCACACTCTGAGTTCCGGATGCGACGACGAGGTTGCGATGGTCATAGCTGGTAAAGAGTTCAGCGTGCTGAGAACAATGTCGGGAAAGATATTGTACACGGGAAAGGGAAGTTGCCTGGGTCTGAAGAGCAACACCAGGCCCAACAGGTGGATCGAGCTGTCGTTGAACAAGGAATCGAAAGTTTCGCACATGGCGACGGGACACGACGGTCAACATGTCATTTTTGTGATGGACGATGGCTCCGTGTGGTTCGCCGGAACAGCGAGACGCGGCGAGGACGGTGACGCGAGTCAGTAACGTTTGAACATTCTCGAGCAGCCTGATTTATTTTGTCCCGGAAACAAGATGTTCACTCTCGGCTATCTGTGTCTTTCAGGCAAAGTACGGCGGCCACCGCCGGCGAAACCAAAGAAAATGTTCAAAGCCGAGGGCCACTGGGTCATCGAGGCTGGTTGCAACAACGGCTCGACGGCTCTGGTCACCAAGGAGGGCGCTCTCCTGATGTTCGGCAAAGATACGTTGCACAGCGATCCGAACACCGGTCTGGTGACCGAACTCAAAGACGTCTCGATACAGCACGTCGCTCTCGGCAAAGCTCACGCGGCCGTTATCACCAACAAGGGACAACTCTATACCTTCGGGATCAACAACAAGGGACAATGCGGCCGAGACTTTACGGCTGTTCGACCCATCAACCGAGAAGTTACCGTTGTCGCGATGGAGACGGGAACTGGAGAGGACGAATTGATCGTCGCCGAAGACGGTCAGTCCATCATAGGACGTTTGAATTTCTCAATCATCACGTGCCTCTAAATTTCGTTTTTGCTGTTGTTTTTTTTTTTACAGAAGGAGATCCCACCGACGAGTGGGACGAAGGTAGAGGAATGTGTTCCCCGGGACAACATCAGTGGAGACGTCGAGTCTGCATGGTATGCACGATATGTCGTGAATGTACGGGCTATGGAACAGCCTGCGTGAACAGCACTCTCCCCGGACGAAATTCCAAACGTCGTCCTGGCCAGTAAGTACAACGACGAAGGAACGTTTCCCCCTCGTTCCACGCTCTTCATGCGCGGCACTTTATCGCAATTGTTCAGAGAGTGCGGTTGCGGCGAGGGTGACAGCGGATGCGCCGAGTGCGGGTGTTGCAGCGACTGCGCCCGGGAGAATTGCGACAACGGCAGCGACGTGGCTGCGTACGGACCATCGGGAGGTGGAGATATAGGCATGATGAGATTGCACATGATGTTCGAAGGTAGCCAGCTATCAGCACCCCGAGCGGGCTGCCTCGATGCTCTCCGGTTTTCTTCTTTCCTTATCTTCGAACACTCGTCCATACCGGGCAGATATTACGTTACCGTTTTTTTCTTGTCCTTGATATTATCGATTGCGCGCGAGAAACGACGAACAGCTTGCCACGGTCTGATAGGTGCCTACGAAACACTGGCAAACGTTCTCTAAATTATCCGCTCCCGAATACAGGAAGATCCGGTACGAATCTCAAGGACTATTTGAGACGCCGTCTGGAGGAACGAAAACAAAAACAGAGGGCAGGGCCGAGCGCCGTCAAGTGGGGAATCAAGATAAAGGGCCTCAATAACCAGCGAGCCGGTGAGCTTTAAATTTATCGCTTTCTTTTGAGAGGAGAATGTCGCGGGTGTTGGCGGAATAATTGCTGAGCTTCGGGTTTCCGCGGCGCAGCGGGGCCCAGCGTCTCCGTGCAGAAAGGCGCGTCCGGCAAAGGCGCGTTCGGACTGGGCAATAATCTTCTCGCGGACGAAGTTATCGGAGGAAGCGACGCGGAGCGGGGCGACGCCACAAGGATCGCCAGTACTCCACCAGCCAAAGTTCCAATCCCGTGCGACAGTCCGGTCGTTCAAGTTTCCTGTGGTCTTCATCACACCGGTGAGTTTAATCGAGCGCCCATTGCCGCGCTTCGAATTTACGCGCTATCTCGGGGCTTCTCGTTGCAGTGATACTTTTGCAAAACGGCGAGGTGTACAGTTTCGGCAGCAACATCTATGGGCAACTCGGTGTCGGTGATCTCGTCGCGCACTCCGGTCCCGTACAAGTAAAATTACCGAGCGTCGCGACTCAAGTCGCCGCTGGTAGCAATCACACGGTCGTACTTACGACGCGAGGCGAGGTCTATACCTTCGGGGCCTACCAAGTGAGTGAAGGCAGCGAGGACGGTGAGAATTCGTTGGTATTATCATTGAACGCCGTGTAACCAATAACGCGTCTATGTCAATATTAGAAGGGACAGTTGGGAATGAAGTGGTGGAACGGCCAAAACGAATCGTCGAAAAGTACGTCACAGGCGAGTCGACGCTCCGAGAGATCGCAACCTTGGCACAGTTTTCCCAACATAGTTCCGAATATCGGACCAAAGTGGGGTAGGCGAGCGACCTGGATCGGTGCCTCCGGTGATCAGAGTTACGTCAAAGTCGACGAGATCAATTCCATAAGTTTGACCAAGAGCACCGTCATGGCCAACAAAAGTTGCATCAGTAAGTACGCGACAGCTTGTGACGAATTTGGCGGCCGGCTACTTTTCACGATCTCTCCCCTCTTTGTCGTTTCGCACAGTACTGATACCTCACCAGAACGAGCACGCGAATTCCTTCAAGTGCCTCGTGATAAACAAACGGGACGGAAGTTGCAACAGTTTCAGCGGCAACGACCAGGTGGATTTTGCTAATTCGGCCGCCTGTCTCGACTCCATCTACAACGTGATATGGACTTACAGTCCAACGACGAGCGAGATAAGTCCCCACAATGTCGTATCAACGGAGGCTCGCTCGATCGCGAATCTGGTCGCTTCGATACTGAGCCCCGGTCTCGCCCTACCGGTCGTGCAGTCCTGCTTCGTCACGCGCACCCAAGCGGCGATGCATCTCCTCGGTTGTCTCGACACGCTGACGCAGGCGCAGGACGAGAAACTGACGATAGCAGAGGATAACGAATGCGCAAATTCGGGACACGACAAGATTTACAGCCAGGAGGATTACGCGACGGTCAACAGGTTCGAGAACCACGGAGGCGGCTGGGGCTACCTTGGTCACTCGGTCGAGGCCATAAGATTCATGCCCGACACGGACGTCCTGCTGGGCGGCTACGGGCTTTTCGGCGGTCGCGGCGAGTACACGGCCAAGATAAAGCTGTTCGATCTCGGGCTCGCCGGCGATTATCACGAGAACGACGGCATCTTGCTCGCCGAAACGGAAGAAATCCCGTACGAGTGCGAGCCTCGACAGAAGTACTCGATTCTCTTCGACGAGCCTATAGCCCTTCAGGCGCATCGCTGGTACGTCGCTTGGGCCCACGTGAGCGGTCCCGCGAGCGACTGCGGCTCCGGCGGACAGGGCACCGTCACGGCCGAGGATCAAGTTATATTTCACTTCAAATCATCGAAAATGTCGAACAACGGGACGGACGTGAACGCCGGACAGATACCGCAGTTGCTCTATCGCGTCGTCACACCCGAGACGCAATCGCCCAACCGACAGAGGGATCAGTCCGAGCCCGTTTACGTCATACGTCGAGAGTTCAGCCGTGCGGTAACGAAGGAGTGCTTTCAATCCTTGATATCGCTACTGCAATGGAGCTGGAACACACTCAAGGCGGGACTCTCGGACGGCTGCTCGCGACTGCCAACGACCTCGTTTCATTCGGTGCTCGAGATGGAACATCTCGTTTACATCAGCGAGGCCAGTCTTCGCCTCTTGCGAACCTATACCAACGAGATATATCCCAATCATGGGGGCAAAAAAACGCCGGCCGAGAGCGTCAGACTGGCCGAGTGCGTCGGCGAGGTGCGGGCCCTCTTGCGCCAAATTCTCGCCGATTCCGTTCCCACGGGCCTCAAAACGAAAGGAAAAACGAAAACTAGCAAGAGCGATCGTGGCGTCGTCAACAAAATGACCTCCGCCATACTCGACGAGTGTCACAGGACCTTCGTCTCTTGCTATCACGCCTTTTACCCGACCGCCTACCTCAAGTGGACCTCCCTCTGCGAGTTGCTCTCGGAGATTGACAAGGATCAGGGCATCTCGAGCAAGGATCGCCTGCTCTCGGCGGTCCTCGCATCCTTGTGCAATTCCATGGTTCGTTTGCGCTGCACCTTTCCGATATTGTCCAACGTCATGGACAGCAGCGACGGCATCAAAAGGCAGCTCAGCCCCTCCGATAACTCGGGCTTACCGATGATGAATTCCACCGAGGCGCATCATTATCCGATCCTGGTCGAGCAGATGAGCTACAAGTCGCAGATCGAGAGTGTCGGCAGGGAAACGCTCAATTGGTCGTTCCGCGAGGTCCTCGATAGGCTTCTCGACCTCATTCTCGTTCCCGTCAAGAGAGGACTCTGCCGGGAAAAGAGCCTCTCTCTGCCGAATCTCATAGTCCACTGCTGTCACCTGCTGGCGAGGGTTATCGCCGAATTGGCTGCCCAATCGAGCGGTAACCAGGACGACTTGCAGGCCGCCTGTGGTAGATTCGTCTACACCACGCCCTCGCGATTCGCGAGGACCAACCAGATGAAAACTTGGAACACCGGTAACGGATCGCCGGACGCCATTTGCTTCTCCGTCGACAGAAGCGGCATCGTCGTCGTCGGCGTCGGAATCTACGGGGGCGTCGGAGTTTACAGCTACGAGCTCGAACTCTTGGACGACGTGAGTTCTTTGCAACTTTCCGTGTTGTATTTGTTTTTTTTTTTTTTTTTTTTTTTTTGTTTGAGTTCTTTTTTATTTCACGCCTCTCACCCTACGTCGTGTAAACATTCAACGGCAACATTTTTTTCGTTCTTCAGCAAAACAACACCGGTAACGATCCGTCTCACACGCAGCGGTGGAGCAGCCTAGATTTCACGCGAGGTTCCTTCGGCTCCGAGGACTGCGTCAACGACATCGTCGAATTGAAGTTCGGCAAGCCAGTGCCCGTAAAGGAGAACGTCAAATACGCGATAAGATTGCGAAATCACGGGGGCAGAACGAGCAACGGTGACAACGGTCTAAACGTGGTGCGCGGCCCGGACGGTACGAACTTTACGTTCACCGTATGCTCGTTGAGTTTCAACGGTACGACGCAGACCCGGGGACAGATACCCCACATCCTCTACTATTCGAACCCTCAGGACTCCCAGAGTCCTCGGACGAGCAAAGCCGTGGCCGAGCTTCAAGCGCGAAAGTGCACACTCGCCATGACCACGACAATCGTTCAGCGCTCCAACGAAATACTGGCACTAGCCCGCGAAAGATCCGAGGACCTTCTGAACAATCAGGTCTTGGGGAACGCCGCTTTCGTAACGACACTTCTGCCCCTCGTGATGGCTCACATAGGTCCGCTCGCGACTTCCGATCCGCGGGTACGTTAGTCTTTGTTTTCCTCCTGAAATGAAGACTTGCCTCGCAACTCTACACGGTAGCGCGTTACACTTATCCGTTGTACCTTGACAGAGCGGCGTTCAAGTGCTGACGCTGATCCAGGAGATGTTGCCACACGTAGCCGGCCTCAATCTACTCTCGGCGATGGGAATGTCCCAAGCGTCGCAGGAGAGCAGCGAGACTCAGTCGCACTTCCCGACTCCCGTAACTACCAGCCATCACTACACCTGGCTCGAGAGCGAACATCCGTACAAACCGGCAACCGTCTCGCACTACCGCGTCACCTTTCCCGAGAGCGTCAAATGGCTCAGCGTTGAATTCACATCCGAATGCGGCACCGCCCAACCCGAGGATTATCTTCAACTTTACATTCCAAACGTAGTCGTCGATCCCAACAATCACGGGTACGTCCGAAAAATCTTGCACCTACTCGATAATTCGATGACTTCGCGATCCCTCGTTGCAGGACAAATTCCGCTTCTGGCATGGAAGAAAACTCTCTCCACTGGCCGGTACTTAACAAAATGAGCAACTTACCCACCCAATGGCCGCAAAACGCGATCGTATTGCCCGGCAACGAGATTATATTCTCCCTCGAGACAGCCTCCGATTACGTCAAGGACGAGCTCTCGGTTACTTACGGCTTCAAGTGTCTCATAATAGGATACGATTGGACATCGTCGGGAAACGGCCTCAAGAATCTCGAGACCGAGCTCTCCTTTCTAGGTGGGGCGTGCGCCGCGAGCCTGATGAGAAAAAATCTCCGACTCCCCGCAGTCACCGGTGGGTTCGCTGAAAACAATATAAATTCGCTTTCCATTTGAACTTGATTTTGAAGATTGAATATCGTTTATCAGTCGACGAGATGGAGGATAACGTCGAAGCGGCTCAGGAGACAGCCAAGAGAATATTTTCCGTGCACTCGGGACTTCTTGGTCGCGGTTTCGCTCTCGCCGCACCTCCGACCGTCACGCAGGCGCTCGACGGTGTTCTCCCGTTCAGGTGAGTGCTCTACACTCTTAATTGATCGATTGCGATCCGTTTTATCAAACTCTGTCGGCAACAACGAAGAAGCATCGCCGACTCGTTCTTTTACCGTGGAACTAAACTATGTTGGAAACGTTCCGTAACTCGCATCGGGCCGCCGCTACGGCTGTTTGAAATTTCAGGACTTTGGCGATTTTGAAAAAGTGCCCATAGGGGTCTTTTTCTCGGCTTTTACACTATTTCTAGGGTCTGTTCGATGATCGTTTTTCTGCCCGTTACAAATATCGCGGAGATTTTGTCGAAAGCTTAAAATTCCGTCGGCTAAACGCGAAGAACGTGTTTTCATATAAAATCGACGATTCTTAACGGAAATTGAAAATTCGGGGGCAAATGAATGGTGAATTCGTATTCAGGGGGGCAAAGATACATCGATAGGGACTTGTAGAAAAATATTTAAAAATATTCCTTTACTGAGGCGTCGATAATTTATTTCCTGCTTCGATTAGACACTCAGGTCTGTGCTCATTCGCTTCTTTATTGTATGCTCTTTAAAGTGCTTTTTTATTTCTTGAGCTCTGATGATATTTCGATTTTTAGCAGAATTTCAATGTCGGGTTTCGCGAATTTTTCTATACATACCCTTTGCTTGTTCTTCGGCCATTTTCCGGGAAAACTAATTGAAATATCAAGATGAAACTAACGGCGTTGTCTAGGTCTATTCAAATTCTCATAAAACCTCCCCCCCCCCCCCCCCCATACTTACGTCACTGTAGAATAGAACAGCCGTTACGACCATTGCGGAAAAGTGGCCAAAAGATTGACCATTTTTTCGACTTTGAAACCGTTTCAAAGGTTTATTTAATGGAACATTTTCCGCCAATTACGAATGTCACCGAGTTTTTGCGGTAAGCTCAAAACGAAGGCGGTTGAACGCCAAAAATACATCTTCACAAACTTTAGACGATTTAAAAAAATTAAAATTAAGGCTTTCGGGAGGGTAATGAACAATCAATTAGCGTTCGAGGGATCAAAATGCATCGATATGGACTTATAAAAAAAAACGATTGAAAATCGATTTTTTCCCACTACCTCGGGCAAAAAAGTTTCTTCACTGAATCACGCGTCATTTCGTTGCGTTTTTCATACGATAGCCCTGTTTGCCCTGTTTTCTCATTCTTTTCGTAATCGTTTGCTCTTTAAATTCCAACGACGAATCATCGGTTTTCGCCAATTTTTTCCATCCATGAGTTTGCTACGTTTTCGCTCATTTTTCGAGTGCACTTTTCGCAAGAAAAAAAACTGTTTGAGATATCGGGTTTATTCTCCGGACCATCTCCAAGTCTTTCAAATTTTTTTTCAAAACTCTCCCGATACATTGATGTCACTCAAACAGAACCGAGGCTATGGCTTTTTGGAGTTTGACGATTTTAGCGATTCTGGACAAGTGGCCAAACGCGTCGAAAATTTTGTTCCCCGATAACTCAACTGTTTGAAGACTATCCGATGGGAAATTTCTCGCTGATTACCAATATCGTGGAGTTTCTCTTGACAGTTAAATATTTCAGGGAGTAAACGCCAAAAAGCGCGTTCCCATACGCTGTCGCGCTTTTTCATGGGAGTAAAACGTTTTGGGAAAAGTAAGCAGTGAATTCGTCTTCAGGGGGTTGAAACACATCGATGTAAGCATCTAAGAAAAAAATGAAAATCCAAATTTCTTCCACACATAGGCCAAAAATGGGTGGGTACACGGGTACACTGCTCGTACATATGTTCCGCTTGTAAAATTCCGCTCGATTGGTCCAGTTGCTACTATTTTTTCGATTTTTTGCCGATATTTAATCTAAGACGATCGATTTATTCAAGTTTTTTCCGTACATACCTCTTTGCGCCTTTTAAGGTAGTACCTCCACAGAAGAGTCGAATTAAGAAATGGTTGAAATTTGATATATATGTTATTTAATACATTATCCAAACATCTGTGCAATTTGAATAAGTTTGACCACCCCAAACCTGAGATATTTACACTTAAAGTTGGCTTGGTTTACACGTAACAAATGCGTTATGATGGGCAAACGGAGCATCATTAATTCTACCGTCAAAACTAAAATTAAGACATTGATAAAAAAACGAGGATAAGCTAGAGTAAGATATCACGAATAATGTGAAAAAAAAATGAGAATGATTCACCATCTAGTTTCCAAGATATAATCATGAGAACCCACACAATTTTGGTCGTATAGCATATATCCTGCTCGGCCTGCAAGCGAACAAGTGAATTGGGGAAAAGTCTGGACAGTCCCGGCAAAAAGTTTACTGGCAATGGTAGATCAAAAACACAATATAAAATATATTTTACGGCACTTAATGATATCCATCGTATTATCTACTAGTACCAAGTCAAGATTGCGTAGTTTTTAATTTTATTTATTACTAATTAAACCAATTATCAATCTTTTAAACACGAACATGGTATGCAAACTTTTGGTTGAGATTTTCGCAGAGGAACTACCTTAAGTGCTCAACTCTCTTACCAAATTTGGTCCCTCGATGGTGAATTTGTAGCGATGCCTCCAATTCACCGCCTCGCTGTCTCTTTTTTCTCGGGAGTTCAATTAACGCTTGTCTTTGGGTGACGATCGCGAACTAATTGAGAACGAGATAAGAGCTCAACGTTTTCCCTATACGGACAGAGATCGACGATAATCATCACCCGGCGAAAAAAAAAAAACAATTCACTAAGAGCCTGTGCAAAATGGTCTCATGGTTAGCGACGTCGACAACGATATTTTTTCTCGAGTGCGTTCGCGCCAACCGGAAGCGGAAGGCCAAAGTGCCAAGGCCGTCGTTGCTCAATGACGGAGTTACCTAATGGAAAGAAAAAAAATCATTCGAATTCGGAATTTGTTTGCTCCGCACATACCTTCACTCTCGAGAGTTCCCTTCGTTCCAAGCCGATTTTCGAAGACATCATTGTTTCAAAGAATACTTTATTCGTTTGCACTTTCCTCTCGTCTTTACTCGCTCGTTCTTTGGCTTCGACCGTAGGATGGAAGCAAGGTGAGCGAAAAATTGGTTTTCTCCGGTGCGCTGACTCTACCGGTTGTCAAATAAATTTATTCGTATTGGCTGTTTTTTGTTTGTTTCATCGTTGACTAGGTCGGATCTGTTGTTTATTCGATGCAAAAAATTATTTCTCGCTCAGGAGAGGCTGTTGGATCGATTTGCCGTCCAGTTTGTCGGTGGCTGCCTCCACCCTGCGTAGTTGTCAGCTTTTGGAGGGAAAAAGGGTCAAACGTTTGCCTTTATTGTTCACACGGAGTTTCGAACAAGTACTCGGCTCCTTTTCTCGATATCTCGATTAAACTCGAGGTTTCGATACTTCGTTGTCGAAAATTGTTTCATCGGGTTACGCGACGAGTGGTCGCGTCTCGGCAATGCCACGATCACGTCGTACAGTCGCTCGTTCACACTTAACGAGGGGAGACCGTTTGCAGAATCGTGTGTACGTGGGAAAAAAAAAATCGCCGATTCGTTGTAACGCACCAAAATAGTCTCTCTCTCTCTCTCTCGTTCGTTCTCGTCGCCACACATTACGCAATTAGTCTACGTGGCTAAAAAAAGGAGGAACATGAAATTCGATCGACGGAAAATCACCGGACACTCGGGAAAAATGTGCGTCTGACCCTCAGTACGGTCTACGTTTACTCAGCGTATTTACACGTGTCTCCCACGACGACAGAGCCGAGAACGAGAAACGCCGAAATGTCGCTCGATCGTTATTCATCTTACAATTATACACGTAAATTCGACTTTTCGCTAATTACAGGAGAGAAGGCGGTAAGGATCGGTGGGGCTCGTCGTCTCTATCGGTGATATGTCGAAAAAAAAATGGAAGCAGCCGGGACGCGATAGTCGTTCGAACGAAAAATCATGCGCTATTTGATATTTGCCCCGGAACGATAAAGATCCAAAGGTCCTTGAATCGTTGAACGCCGTGACGAGACTCCGATATAATTGAAACGAAAAGAAAAATTATTCCCTCGGTTTTCATTCGAACGACACTAATCTCCGATTGGAAGCTTAAATAGCTGTACAAATTGTACGACAGGGTATACAATTGATTCTTAACTAGTGCCTAAAAACGCCTGCGAGAGGTTGGCAAATTTTTCAATTGCTTACTTTTGTACGTACACGGCATTGTCATACGGAAAAACTTCGTTAACCTTTCGATCGGTTCGTTGTACCGAATAATCGCACTCGGGAAAATCGCCTACTCAAAGTTTAACCGCAATTCTCACTATACACAATTGAAAGGTCCTCGTTCGTGTACACTTTATAGCCTCATCGAGTCTTTGTTTCTCTCTCTCTCTCTCTCTCTCTCTCTCTCTCTCTCTCTCTCTCTCTCAATGTTGCAATCCAGCGAAACATTCGTCGCTGTTTCGGCAGCCTCGTCAGAGCGAGGTTCACAGGCGATATACGCGAAATTGGCGCTCCTCCTCGTCGTCGTCGTCGTCCCTACGACGGGACGAACCGGCGGAACGAGACGAGGAGGGACGCGAGGCTTCTCGTTACAACTCGGTGGTTAGAGGTTCGGCCTTCTCGACGATAACGTGAAACTCGGTCTCCCGGTAGAGTCTGCCGTCGGGTACGACCATCGTTATTCTGCTGTCAACAGGTACGCTTTTGGACTGGCCGTCAGGCTCCCTTCTCCCGATGACGCCGTTCTTCTTGGACGCGACGAGGTCGGGTGCGCTCGTAGGCACGCTCATCCATCTCTTCGGCGCCGAGTTCCGACGTCTCTTGCAGCACCATACGGCGAGGGCACTCGCGAGCGCGACGACGCTCGCCAGGCCGATAACGGACAGGCCGAAGAGCATTATCGAACTGCCGAGGGCGCACTTTCGCTCCTCGTAATCGACGAAAGTTACAGGAGCACCGTGCCGTCCCCCGCCCGAGCACAAAAACGTCTCGGGAGTTTCCTCGATCGGCTCGAAGATTCGCGACGTTGCAGCCAATCGGCCGTTCTCCACACCGTAAAATCGACCGTACAAGCTCGTGTAATTGAGCACGTTGTTCTTCCAAACGGCGAGGAGAGAACAGTCGCAGCTACGATTCACGTATATGTTCTCGAGGACCGGCCTGAAGCTCGAACGATCGAACATGATCGAGCCTTCCTCGAAATTCACGAGACTGTTGTTCGTGAAGCTCATGTCCGGCAGGGACGTACGTCCGGAGCCCGAAATCGCGAAAATCGGCTCATCCGTTACGTCCGCTCTTATGCCGAGGAAAGCTCCCGTCGCGAGACTGCCGAATTTGTTGTTCTTTATTATTACCGGACCTCTGACCGTAACGTCGAACGCTTCCGCCTCGACGCTCTCCACCGCGCAATTCTGTATCGCCACGGTTTTCGGCTTTTTTATAACGAACGCCGAACTCCTCACGATTCCCATCGTTACGCCGTCGAGGATGAAACTCGTCGCTACCTCGATGTCGTTCATCGTCCTGCTCGGGAGCTCCGAGCCCAGCGTGCCACCCGTCACGTGCAAATAATTAACGTCAAATTTTTTGAACGCCTGCTCCTCTATGCTCTCTATACGACAGTCGGCCAGTCTCAGGGTGTCCGTGTCGGCGAGATTGGCAAACGCGAACGCGCTCACCCGTCCTATCGTCACGTTCTCGAAACTCATCGACTCGACGTCACCGTGAAACGAGAAGGAAGACAGGCTCTCGATCCTCGCGTTACTTATCGATATCCTCGCTCGCAGCGTTCCACGCGCCAAACGGAAACTCTGCGTCATCAGGGTCAAGTTGCCGATGTTGGTCAGGTCTATCGAGCGCAGGCCCACCATCGAGGCCAAACTCGAATTTCTCAACGTCACCGTGACACAATTCGACACGGATATTCTTATCGTGTGAGGACTCAGGGCGGCTTCTCCCTCGGACGTCAGTATCAGGTTCTGAAATTTCAACAATTTCGCCACGTTAGAATCAAACCACTACGCTAATCGTTCCTTCGATTTGGACAACTTTCGACGGACGCGCGTCCAACTTCGCAATGGCAATCTCGGATGGATACTACATACGTCCAATTTGCCAATTGTGCTCGTACTCTCCGGGTGGGATGCCCAACAGCGGAGAGGGAAGGGGAGAGTGGAGTAAAGCGCGAATTGGCGAGTCACGATAATACGGGTATAATCGAATCTCCGGGCGGACTAACCGTTCGCCTCGTGCGTGCTTCGGATCTTGGAAATTAGCCTAACGGACACTTAACCATGTTGACTCCCTATGAAACATGTTAATGTTAATTGTTCAATAAATAGCTTCTTAATCGTCATGAAATTTTTACACGACCTCCTGAATACTTCATGTAAAAACATACCAAATTTTCCGAATTCTATCATCATTGCTTCAACCTCCTTAGGGGTTGAAATAAAAAATGATAAGAAAATTCGGAAAATTTCGTATGTTTTTGTATGAAGTATTTAAGAGGTCGTGTTAAAATTTCACGACGATTAGGAAGCTCGTTATTAAAAAATTAACATTTTGTTAAGAACAATTTTTAAAAGAAATGAAAAAAAAAAATTTTACCAATGAACTTCGTTTTGTTTCCGTTGCTTTCAGTATATTGTAGATATTATAAAATTGAGAGGTCGAAAAAAAAAAAAAACTTATCGCAAAGTTACATCAGTTTCCATAAGACAACATTTAATTTGTGAATGTCAATTGTTCAATAACGAGCTTCCTGATTGTCGTGAAATTTTTACACAACCTCCGAAATACTTCATACAAAAACATACCAAATTTTCCGAATTTTATCATCATTTGCGATTTGGGACTCAACATCCTTAATACCCACGCTGCGTTGTATCCGTATGCGTTCCCGTAACATTCGCGTCTAGGCCTAACAGATCGCGTTGTTAAAAGTGCCAGGCTATACGCGTTCGTTTGCTCGGTCGCCGATAAATCCTTACAGGCTTGTTACGCACATGGAAAACAGGAAAAACCGGGAAAACTCTGGCAATTTCTTTCCTCCCGTAATAATCGGGGAAAAGTTTGGGAATTTTGGACATTCTCTGGAATTGTCCGACAATTTACTTTTCGAAAGAGATACGAAAAATCAAATCGACTCGACGAACAAAACTGAACGGTACAAAAATAAATACTTTTCGATAATACGATAAGATTTTTTCAGTTGGCACTATCGTCGTGAAATCCTAAGACTCTGGCTTCGTTCAACGTTTCACCACGATCGGAGAAAAAGAGCTGCTCGATGTGACCGATAAGAGGCCCAGGTGGTGACGCTCCATCGGAGTTTATCGAGCGTCGCTCTCGCCAGCTCCGATTATCAGTCCGGAGAGTTTATCGCACTCACTGCGCACACATATGTGTCACGTGTTTCACGCTAACCCAAACAAAACCCATTGCTCCATCAAACGTAACGATTGTCGACTGTTTTTACGGCTGATCATTGTAGCACGCTTCACTTGGCTTCGCGATGATCAAACGAATTGCCAAAAGGTGGAAAATTGCGTCACGATGCCGTTCGGAAGGTCTCGCAGCCGTATAGTTAAATCGGCCAGGCTGAGAAATTTAAAAAAAAAAATACAATCAACTAAACTCGCTGCAGGCGACACAGAGAGGCTCTGTGACAACTTGGTGTCTCGTTATAGTTGCAATACGTCTCTACGAGCGTAAGTGAGAGGGAACTGATGTTTTCGTGTGATACGACGATGCTCCGATTTCAAAGGTTCGTGTGTGTTCGGGACCTCGGCGCACGTACAACCGAGGGCCTGTTCACTATTGAGTGAGGTGCGGAAGAGATTTCCGTGTGATGTCGATTTCATATGATTTTTGTGATTTCATAAATTCAAGCTATTTTTAAAGTCGTGTGATTTCACGTGATTTCAGTTTATTTCAATTGATTTGATTTGAATACATCAACTCAGTTTCAAGCGATCGCCGAAATCATTGGAGGGAGAAAAAAGTTCCAAAATGATGATGCTGAAGTTTGCGTCGTTGCGACGCAACGAAATATTTTTTCACTGAGTTTCCAAAATGTTTTTTAACAGATTTATGCTATAAAGATCCGGAGACCATCTTCTAGCTACCTTATTTAGCAATCTACAGTCCAAATGTTCAAAGTATGATTTTCGATACCAATAAACACAATGAAGCCAAGAAAAAATCGTTGCGTTCCAACGATGCAAACTTCAGGCCCATCCAAAATGGTTAAATTTCTTTTTTATTGACCAATCTTGTGACTCAAATTTGAATGAAAATTTTTTAAAATGAAGATTGCGTTTAAAAAAGACGCAGATATAGATATTAAAAGAAATGTTTAATTTTTCATACAGAGTCATGTCACTTGACATGACTTTGTATGAACTGGCGAATTTCTTTCTTTCGAGAATCCGATGATTTTCAGCGATTTCCTGAATCAAGCGATTCCATGCTGATTTCAGACGACTTCGAAAAATTTCAACCTGATTTCAGGGGATTTCAACCACATTCGGATAATGTTGATTTAGTAAAACGATGCGCGATTTCAGGCGATTTCTTGTGATTTTGCATTAGATTGCGAACAGAAGTGCCTGAATGATTTCACAAGTGAATAGCCTCTCGCGTACAACGCTCCCGTATGTTTTTATTACATTCACGTTCGGGATTTATACTTTTCCAAAAATCCATACTCCGAATAAACGATCCAAACGAACGCACGTACCTCGTACGCGTGTGTTCATCAGCGTTGGGAATGTCCCCTTTCGAAAAATCCACACTTCAAACGCAAACCCAAACGAACCCAAACACAAACAAACGCGCGTATAAAGCGATCGCATGTTTATCGTTCGTTCGCGTTGGGAGATTTTTCCTTTTCCAAAAATCCACACTACGCGCAAAGAGACTGAAAATTGAAATGAAGAAATGAAATTAATACCCAAGTCGGCGTTGCACTCCGAAATAATTGATTAGACTTGGCCAGCCGCGGTATGCAGGGATATCCAATTAATTCGTGTTACGGAGCTCGGGTCTGATTCCGGGTGTACGCTCTTTTTTGGCCGGCCACCGAGTCGATTAAAAAGTTTGTCGAATAAGAAAGTTTGATGGCTCGCGAATAGATAAGACAGTGAGGGGGGGGGGGGGGGGGGGTTGGTGGTAATAGAGGCAGGGAGGATCGTATTCCCTGGAGCGCAAGGCCGGGGAGAAACGTTGAACCGGGTGGTTTACATTTTTATTAGGGTTCAACGTCGCATCGTAGGAGGCCCATTATATATACATGCCCAAAATGCCGGCTACGTAGCCTCTCAGCGATATACCAAACGATCTACGTAATTCAGAGTCATATATATACACATAAACTTTGCACTTCCGTCGAGCACGTACACTGCAAAATAAGTACGCGTATATAAAATACACGTGTGTGTGTGTGTGTGTGTGTGTGTGTGGGTGGACGCGAATCGAGACTCCAACGCGAGGGAACAAAACGGCGAAACCATAAATTTTCGTTCCGTTCTCCACGTGAATTTGAATATTATTATTGCTGCCCGTTAGAATTTCACTCCCGTTGGATCTTTCGAGGAACAAGGCAACGTTTCGACAAGGCACGACGAGAAAGAAAAAAAAAAAAACTTACGATTTATCTCCAATTTTGGCAATGTTATCCCACCGATATATTGATATTACGGTGTCGTTGTGGCAAACCGGGCATAAGTTTGCACTCGATATTTTCAGTGCAGTGCAATTGGTCGAATGGATTTCGTAACTTTTAATTTGGCATTAACGCTCCAGGGACGGGTAGCAAGTCTCGGGCGAACAACGAATTAAAAATAGCGCGAATATATACGGTGAGAGCGAGATAGGAAATAATCAAATTTGCCGTTCTCGAGATTTTCTCCCCATTCAAAATGTTCCGCTCGTTATTTTTTTTTTCTTTTTCTCTCGCTCGTCACCCGAGCGACAAATGACACGAGGCCAGAGCAGAAAGATAGAGGTCTCGCCTCTTCCATCTCATCCGCGCTCTTTTTCTCTCGTAACGCAATTTGAATTTATTATCAACTTTTCGCAAAACGAACGACGTAGAGAGAGAGAGAGAGTGTTTACCTCTCGAGAGCGACGAGTTCGAAAATTCGATCAAGAAGAAAGCAGATAAAAGGAAAGAAAAAAAGAACAATGGTGCGAACAAAAACGTCAAAACGGGCAAACTCTCGGGTAAAAATTGTCCGTCGGGGCGTTAGAGGAAAAAAAAAGAAAGAAAAAAATCAACCTCGCCAACGAGGACGCTTATTCTAAGTCACGAGTTTGCGCCACCGACAAATTGGCCGTGCGTGTTCCGGTAACACGAAGCGCATTATGCGGAATCCGTGATCGCGAGCTTTACGAGCAGTATACATTAGAGGCAGAGAAAAAGGGCCTCCGGCGTGAATTCGTATACCGACGATCGCCAAACGGAAGGTCGTAACTCGGACGGTTCGATGCGCGTTGAGCGATCGAAGTTGCTCCCTTCTCACTCTCGATGAGCGAGTCTCGTGTCTCCACCGTTTATTTTTATTTTTATTTTTTCTACACCAATAAAAGCCTGTGCACACCTCGATCGTCAAACTCCGTGTTTTCCGCCTTCTCGTTAGCGGATAGCTTTTCCGCTCGCGTTTTTTTTTTTCCTTCGACTCGTCCTCCAATGGTTTTTTGACAAAAAGTTCCATCTCTCGTGCTATAGCCCTTGCTATACAGCTTCGTCTCTCCTTCGATTCCCGTTTCGTTACTTTTTTCGGTCCTTTCCTCCGTGGGTACCAAGGGCTAATAAAGGGCACGGGGACTATCTCTCGGGGGCGGTTAAAAATCTCGTTCGTTTCGTTTCTCCGTTTCGAGAATGCCAGAGAGGGAGAGACGAAGGTGAGTGCTGGAGTGACTGGAGGGCACTTTGGAGACTTAATTTTTCCGCAAAGCTACGCACGCGGAATATAAATTCCTCGAGCCTCTTCCTTCCAACGTATCCACCTTCGTTCGATCTTTTTCTCGTAACGCACTTCCGGTGATGAGAAGAATGAAAAAAAAAAGAAGACTTTTATCTAGCTAAAAATTGTTCGATTCGAGGGCTTTCATTTCTCGCCTCTCTATCCCCCTTGGCCGTCGATACGGAAAACCGGGGACATCCGATCCCGGACGGAGCCAAAGAGAGACGGTTCGTGCACTTTCCGTGTTCCTTTATCGAGGCTCTCGATCGCGGCAACTTCCGTTGTGCAAACACGCGACTCTCGTTCTCTCCGCGGAGGATACGAGAGAAATTATACGTAAAAGCGTGTACCGTGCTGCAGCTCGCGGTCGAACAGGCTGCGGCTAAAATATTCACCGCCGCGCACGTAAAATCGGGCCCTACCCGTGACTCGCGAGGGGAATTTTACTATCGGCGGTGCTGCGCGTGTAACGCGCGGCTAAACGGCACCGTACGTACGGCGAAATTAGTTCGCCGCTGCCGCCGACCCTTTTTGTTTATTTTTCTTTCCGTCACCCTCTCTCTCTCTCTCTCTCTTCCCCCCCCCCCCCCCCCCCCCTCATTCCGCGTTTCCTATCGTTCGAGCACGAGAGTACGCGATTTGCGCGTGAATTAAAACGAATTTGAGTAACGACGAGCCGCGCTTCAATTATGAGTAATTTGTTGGCGTGTCGCGGCACAATGAAATTCAGATAAACCGAACATTGAAAAAACCATAACGTTCATATGTGTTGGTTTATTTGGGTTCAAATTGCGCACCAATTACAGGAACTCATACCGAGATGCGAACTCCACTTCAAGGCGATAAGAATAACCGTGCAGAAATTGTAGAGATTCAATTTTCTATATTTGTCCCTATTTCCTGTTAGGGAACCAATGGGTTATCGCATTAGATCGCCCTGTACTAAAACGTCACCCTCGTAGATTGCATTCTGATCGGGATTCCCCATCGGAATTCCATGTTCGAATCCAATTTGAATCCTAAAGGATTGCCACATTATCCAGCAGAATCCGATACGATTCTTTAAGGATCCCATTGCATTTTGTACGTTGAATATTCTAAACGAAATAAATACGTACATTACGAAATGAGTGGATCTTTGAAAGAAATATAAATCGCTGAAAAAAACCGTATACCTTAAAAATCGATTTGAATCATCACTGAAAATCCAATGTGATTATCTTTCGTTATCTGTTTAACTGCACTGTGACATAATATCACTAAAGTGCAGAATCCAATTTTATCCGAATGGGGTGTTCCTCCCCATGCGCGGTGGCCCTATAGAGATGTAGATGCATTTTGGGACTTTCGAGCAAATCTGTGCAAGGGATTACGAAGGGATATTTTTCGTTGTTGGCAAGATCGGACAAACGTTTGTTGAGAATTTCAAATTTAAAAAATCTCAAACGACGTCAATCGGGAAATAGGTGGGAATCCACTTTGATTCCAATGCACGGGGAAAACAGGGGCCTCGAAATTTAGAATTAATACTATGCTTATAAAAAAAAAATATCATTATATATGAAAAAGTATTGAATGGAAGGTAAAATTTGTAATTATGGTATAGTAATAATGAAGAAATTTAAATTTAAACCTACGACATGGCACGTAAACTGATACAAATAATACATTTTATTCGGCATATTGTGATTTTTTGTAGTATTCAAAACAATATTTTGCCCACGCGATTGGAACAATGAGTTTCCAGTATTCTACAAAAAGTACGGTATAGAGAGTCACATTTTACTAACAACTTGGTAATATTTTTCGCTATACGCCGAAGATTTAAGCTATGCGTATAGCGAAATCTATACATACACGAAGATTCGTGCTATACGTATAGTAAAATCCATATGAAAATATAGCGTGTAATAAAGGTTGGTATTTTACAAAGCACGCATTATTTTTACTGTACAGCGTATAGGACTCGTGCCTATGCGGGAATAGTTTCAAATGTGATATGCACGCATCATTTTTTCACTATACGATGTGAGAACCATTTTTACACTTCTATAACAACAAGTCTTAGGATTCCGAACTGGCAGTAAACTGCTCTACTTTTCTAGCACTGACAATTACAATTCTGGCAACCAGTGTTACAATTCTAGGCCGTATTTTTCTCCGTGTGTGGACTCCCCGCGTGTAGCGTCCCTATCAAATCCCTATAGAGATTAGATAGGATCGCTCCTGAATAAACTTTTCCACGGGTACATTTAAATGTGCATTTTTTTTTGTTTCGTTTTCATTGGAAATAATTTTCACGAGAACGGTAATACATCGATAGGGTATCCGAAGTTGCCATGGAATATTTAAACTAATATCCACCGTAATAAATCTCTGGGACGTGAAAGAAAACAGAAAGCTAATATCCTGTATCAAAGTTACGAAACTTGATCGCCGGGCTTGGTGGAAAAAAAAAAAATATATATATATATATATGTTTGAACGTATACGCCATCTTAAATGGCAGTATACATCGAAGTATGTGCGGATAAAACGGGACGGGAAAAAAGATGCGGAGCTCAGCGGGGTAGTTCGAAATTGGCAGGGAGAAGTAGCGAGGCACGGAGGGAAGAAACAGGAACGTGTTCTCCAGTAGCCACCTCCGTACTGTCTCGGCTTCCGATTGGTTACCAAGACGTATAACTGGGCGAGAGGTCACGTGGTTTTAGTACCCAGTCCTACATACGTGTACCAACTGTTACCGGATAAAAAAAAGGCCTATATCACACTTGATTCGCTAGGTGCAATTACGCGGTGTACGCCCTCTCGTTTTCCACCATCGGGTTACGTTAGTTCGCGGCTTGAAATCGACGGATCGGTAGTCGGGCAGTCCCTTTCCCATCTGTTATTCGCAACCAACGACCACCGACGAGTCGCTCAACATTTGGGATCCAGTTTCGGTCTTTTCTCGTTATAATTGATCGCAAATCGGTAAATCCTCCATACCGATCAGCGAGACCGAAGCTGATCGAAATAGACTGCACTATGAAATAATAAAAAAAAAAATCAAAGAAACGCAGGTGCTTGAAATTGACTTACGGTTGAGCCGATTGGATCAAAGCCCCAATGAATATGCACCCTCGGACTTGGTACGCTTGTCCAGGGTATGCTCAATTTGTCTGTGTTTTACGTCACCATTCCTGACAAGGAAGACCTTGGTCGGTTTATTTTTTTCAACTGTCAATACGAGAGAGGCAGCTGGTCCAGCACCACCGTGCCTGTGCAGATTCCACGTTACTGCCAAAAGTACAAAGCACGCTTGGAGCTACGAAGAAAAGGGCGAAGAAGCTCTGTGGGGCTCGCCATGGGTTTCGTCACGGACGTAAACTTTACGATTCCCGTTTACGGCCGTCGTCGAGACTTGCCGTATGCTTGTGTGCGTATATGTTTCCCCTTCAACCTGGTCCCGTTCGCCTCACGTATATTCGTCTCCGAGCTCGAGCACCGAACCGGCCACCGTAGACTTTCGTCTCTCTCTCTCTCTCTCTCTCTCTCTCTCTCTCTCTCTCTCTCTCTGTCCGTCTCCCTCCATTTCAAGCCTGACGTTTGTTTCGGAAACGCAGAAAAAAAAAACGAGCGCACACCGCCATAGGCGTCTACGTTTGCACGACCAGCCATTCGAGCAAAAATGCGAACGAGATTTCTCGCCACCGCCGCGTGCAGTTTATCGCGAAACGTGAGAGCGAGAAGGGACCGAAACGTACAACTTACGCGGTAGTGATTTTTTTTTTCTCCAAATATCACCGCCTTATCGCACGATACGGTCCGTTGTGGTGTGCGCCGCGTATTTGCCTTTTTGTTTACCTTTACGGTATACGGCGAAAGGAAACGAGAGTAGTGCGCAAAACGTATCTCCAAGGTCCCACACCTATCGGCCATTCCGCGAACTAAGTATATTTTTTTCTCTCGTAGTTTGCCGGCTCCTTCGAGCGCGGAATTTTCGTAGGAGAAACTCGATGTGTCTTGACGGAAAATAAATCCCCATCAGGATTCAAATTTAGTCGTATTATTAATACCAATACTTGTCGAAATCAGTTCTTCAACGAGACACGATTAATTGAGAATAACGAAGTGCTGCTTTCGAAAGGAACGCCTCGTATAGGATTTAAATATGGCCGCGGGAGCTGTGCCATATTCGAGATATTTTATCACTGACGTTAGCTTCGCCATGAGATAAGGGAGCGAAACGGGTATAGTTGGGAATTGATGCATTACAAAGCGCGGGCTATACGTTTGTGGGGCAAGTAGAGAGCCATCGGTAGCGCACCAGCGAATGGCCTTCGCCGTAGAGAAACAAACAAAAAACGAATAAACCTCCACGCGTTAATTTTTTTTCTTCCACTTTCCATACGACGTATAAAGGATTTTGTCGCTGTCGGTGGTTGCTCTATACGTTTCATAACAATCATTCCAATGATTCTATATTCTCATTTCTTTTTCATTCGTCATGCACAGTTTTATGGGTTCGAAGAACGGCCCGGGGCCATTTTTCAAACCGTCCCACTTGTTCTTGATTATTGGGCATTTTCGACAGCGGACATTGAGAGAGAGAAAAAAAAGGCATTTTCTCGCTCACTCAACTTATTTTGCCAGAAACAGCCAGTTGCTTCGGAAGAAAGAGAGAGTAGTCCCGTGGTCGACGAGGCACCCCTTATGCCCGCGGACCATTTCGGCCCTCGCACGAGCTCTCCATCCTTCGCAATTACTTTTTTGTACACCCACCTGCCGCCTCTTGCCTCCACCCTCGAGTTTACCCTTTGCATGGAACACACGGTTGTTTTTTCTTCTCACCTATGTCGTTCAACTAACCGCGATAAATTCCAAAGCACCTCACCTCTCGCAACTATAATGGCCAAGCCTCTCTTTTAATCGGCGACCCTCCGTGACTGTAAGAGCTCGCTTGTCGGAGGCTGCACGATTCTCGTCAATGTAGGCATCCTACTCCTATCACACGTTGCCCGTCAACCCTCCGGTAAAAACCTCTTCATGCCACGGACTTTTCTCCGCAAAACCTCGCGCCATTTTTTATCCTCAACGCGTCGCGTTTTGACTCACTTGCCGTTCTCTACCGCCCGTTGCGCGTGTCACGTCACGGTGATGATTTACGGAACTTCAACTCTTGCGGGAGCACCCGAGCGGACGTTATTTATTTTGTCTATTTTCCCCGAGGATAACTTTTTATCCCCCTTTGTCCCACTTTTTTTTTTCGCTCGCGCTGCGCATTCCGCCTCGTCGCTGGGCAACGCACATCTGTCGCAGCGCGACGATTTTCTGCAACCGGAAACTTTAATCTCTCGAGTAAAGCGCGAGGGCGCTCTTTTGTTCGCGAAATTACGAGGACTAACCCAAACGGGATATTTCGAACGAATATGACGATTGTTTGAAATTTCATGCGTCGGTAATCGTTGGAAAAAAAAAAAAAAAAAAAAAAAAAAACAAATTCGACGCAGACCTCGGTTTCTCGTTAATTAAACGGACACCGAGCCATCCTCGACTCCCTTTTCGAAGTTTCGCTTCGGCCATGCGATATAACACACGAGCTCTCTCGTTACTCGGGGCTGAATTAATAAACTCGACGAGAGGAAGCAACAAAAAAAAATTCCGATATTAAGTTCATAAAAATACAGAGCTTGCGGAGCGGGAGAGAGGGAGGGGGGCGGGGGAGGGGGGGGGGGGAAGAGAGAGAGAGAGAAATGGATGGACATGCCGACAGTAAAAATGTCGAAAAATGGTAGATGGCCTTTCGAATTTTGACGTTCGCCCGTTCGAAATATACGTACATTCCCTATATATTTATAGGAAATATACGAGGACAGGGTGAAAATGTTCTTTGGCTATCGGTCGTCCGGAGAGCTCCGCTCATACGCGTCAGCGTTGATGAGAAAAAATTATTTTGGCCAACCGGCGTGTCCCGTTTTCAAACGAAAGTGGGTTAAAGCTGCGGCAATTTCGCAAACGTCGCGGTTAATTCGTTTCACCCTAGGCACTCCCTATTTTCACGATGTTTTTTCCTTCTTTTTTTTCACGATTTTTTTTTTGTTTTTCCCCCACCGACGAGCTGGCTGCTTTGAATGTTTTTTGCGCTCTTCGTTGCGAAAGCTCCGGTAATGCGAACGTTTGAGCGTAATAGGAAATTAATTGGAAAGGATGCGCATCCATGATATTTCACCGATAGATCAATCCCAAACAGATCCATTGACATGTGATTCATGTTTCGATGTGCGTAGTAATTAAAGGCACGGAATGCCGTTATTGAGAAACACATTTTTTGTTCAACAACGGGAGGAGTGATAAATTTTACGCACCGTGTCTTGGCCCTTGCAATCGCAGGTGAGCCTTCCGTAGTCGTCACACGTGCAGGGTGCAGGCTCGCAAGCTCTCGACGATTGGCTGTTCTCGGCTGTCGCAACACCGTATCTCGGCAATCCGCTCCAGAAAAGTCCCAGAATCGCGCCACCCAGGACGAGCCTCCTGGCTGCTCCCATTTTTTTTTCTTCGACAAATGAAGAAAAAAAAAACAATCCCCGCGCTCCTCTCGTGTTTTTTTTCCCTGCGTCCAAATAGGCTCGGCTGTGCAATTTTACGATAAGACGAGGCTCGATTCACCGGCCGAATTCGGCATACACCGAATCCTCCACATTTTTCTCCTTTTCCCTCGATCTCCGCGACGGAGCGTATTTTTTTCCGGGTCGCGTCGTCCCGCGGGAGAAAAATACGCGATACTTTCAGGCTCGCCGACAATTAAAATTCCTCGGAGCCTGGCGCGATCAGGCTACGTCACCGGTACCGCCATTACTCGATCGCAACTCGCCTCTCGATGGGATTTTTCCCTGCTCCTTTTATCGATCTCAGCTTTCGTCGATATCTTCCTCGGTTCTTCTCATCGCGACAATCGTCACTTCCGGTCGCCGATTCGCACGAGAAGCCTCGACACTCTCGGTCATCACGGACGATCCGATCGAGGAGCGTTTTTTCAGCACAATTCCTCAATTACGCTCTCTGACGCTGAAATCAAGAAATCGGAGGGGATTTTCTAATTACTAAGAATTCGCCGATGCTCGAAACAATCGTCGAGTGTAAATTTGATTAGCAATCGTTAAACCAAACTGAGATCTCTCTCATTCATTTTTCACCATCTCCCTTGGAACTTTTCGTGAAAAAAAAATTCCCGCCGCCCCCCCCCCGTCCCCTCCTCGACCTCTGTATCAAGTCCTTCAATTTTATTCAGACGAGAGTCGCGATAGAGTTCACGAAGGCTTCTCTTGCTGAACCGAACAAAACTTATATAGGCCACGTAGCACCAGCATACAATGAACACGATTTTTCTTCCACGCTTTCTCTCTCTCCCTCCCTCTCTCCTTCTCTCTTTCTCTCTCCCTGCCTTTCAGTCTTTATCCCGCTGTCATGGTGCAGGACTGAAGGTCGAAGTTCTCGCCAAGACCAAAACTTCTCCGTTCGCCCTAGCCGGCGTAATTATTGAAATTTCCCATCTCCGTCTTCACGGTTTCGCGGCTAGCGATTAACAGTTCGTCTTAATAGGGTTGAGACTGCGGAAAGAGTGCAGGACGAGCGCGGAAGCTTGAGACAAAGTGAGAA
Organism: Ophion costatus; assembly: GCA_951751655.1. NCBI lineage: Eukaryota > Metazoa > Arthropoda > Insecta > Hymenoptera > Ichneumonidae > Ophion > Ophion costatus. The sequence continues at coordinate 3,811,173 of OX632367.1, forward strand.
GAGGCGGGGGTGACGATGATGATTAATTTATTCGACCCTCGTAAACTATGGGGATAATTTGGGAATATTATAATATAATAATAGAGTTGCATAAAAAAAAAATATGAACCTCACACAATTCCCCGCTTGAGAGAAAAGAGAAACGTGAACGAGCCGAATACAATTTTCTTCCTCAATATCTACTCTCAGACGTTTCGCCATTCGTATTCCTGATTTTGTCTTCTTTCACGGAGGGAGGTTCCCATCCGTGAAAAATCTTCCTCGAATCTAGGAGAAACGAGAAGCGAAAGGTCCCGAAGGAAAAAGGGGGAGTCTCCTTGATTGACGAGTGCCACAGCACGAACTTTTTCGTCGTATATACATGCCACCGAAAAAACTTATACATATGTAGGTGCACGGCGGTGGAAAACATGTTGGGTGGATGGTTGAAGGATTGCGGGACCAATGGGAGCTCGCACGCGATGTGTATCGTCGTGGGTGTATTTTGGCAAGAAACCTCGTGGAAAGGTAACATTGATACTGCTTCTGCCTCATCGCCCAAATTGCTCTATCGTCCTGTACCAACGCCGTCTTTCGACTTTCTTTCTCTCAGAATCGCGAACAAAAAAAGGAGAAATTTCGACCCTCCCCCCCCCCCCCCCGGACTCGTTCGCAATTCGTTAGGTGAAGAAATCTTACTCTGAGCGGAGTCTCTCAATTTTGGGCCGATTTTCCGAACGGAAGGACGAAGCGCCTCAACGGTGCTAGTGGCAATTGCCGACAAGCCTCGCTCAGTTCGCAAACCCACGATTCTCTTCATATTTTAGCGACTTTTCCTTTTTTAAAAAAATGATTTATCAAATGACAATTTATCGATTACAACGTGAAAAATGTTTTTTTTTTCTTCGTTGTTTCAAGAAAATATCCGAAACTTTAACGGCGCTAGTGGCAACTGCCGGCAAGCTTCGCTCAGTTCGCAAACCCACGATTTTCTTTATATTTTAGCGACTTTTTCTTTAAAAAAAAAAATGATTTACTAAATGACGATTTATCGATCACAACGCGAAGAATGTTTTTTTTTTCCATCGTTTCAAGAAAATAGTCGAAACGTTAACGGCGCTGTTGCAACTTTTATTACATATCAGCGTTTCTCCTTGGGTATCGAAGCAATTTATTTTTCAGCCAACTATCCCGCAATTATACGCCGTTTCCGTAATACACCGGAGCTATAAAAGTAAAAGAAATATTCCGCGATTGCGCTACCTCGATATTATCGCTGCCGGAAGATTTTACGCCTCGGAAATGTAGCTGCGCGTCGTTGAAGCCGAGCAACGAAAATTCGCGAAAAACAACGGAGAGAACGTAATACTTCGCCGGGGCCCTCTAATCGTCGTTAAACTAGTTATCGTTACGCTTTCATTATATCTCCCGGCTCCTCCTCATCTCACACACTAATTACCCTTGGAATGTTTTTTCGTCGATATTAAGCTCGTTAAGATTAGTTAGGCCAGAAACAGCTACCAGAGAGACGAGGAAAATGATGATGATGATGATGATGAAGTTGGTAACGAGGACGCGAATAAAGCACGAAAGCAAGGGAACATTTGGAGTTTGGTAGGAAATGTATAAGAAAAGTTGTACGTAAATGAATTATGCGAAATTGTCGTTCGCCCTTCCGGCTGATTGCCCGTCCTTGCACGCACACTGTGATCAAACATTTCATCTGATTTACGTGCGATCGTGATAGTTATTCATGTATTCAAAGTGCCGGCATCTAGGAGGCTCTCTCTCTCTCTCTCTCTCTCTCTCTCTCTCTCTTCCTTCCAGCCGTGGCTTACGGTATCAAAGGGGCTTGCTCATCATCTCGACTTCGCAGTACAGTATTCTCGTACCGAGGCCTACCGAAAGTCATTTACAGTCTCTGCATGCTACCTGTGGAACTCTACCTCCTCGCTTGAGACAAGCACCTAGATTACGAGTCTTTGAGTCTAGGTTTTGGGCTTTTCTACTAACTAGCGCGTAGTAAACCACATTATTTTTCATTATTTGTCATGCTTATTCATTATTTGTCATTATTTTCTCGATTTCTGAATAAGCTTTCAAACCTAGCCCAAACTTTGACTTTATCATGTAATTTACTCTTCCGTCTGTATATTTGTGTCGAACTATATTTCATTAAGACGGTGCTCGTGGGAGAACCTGAAACGAAAGCACGAAATGAATATGTCTCTTGCTGCCTCTATTCTGTTCTCTTTCGTCCGTGCACCTCAACTTCTCCTGATAATTACGCGTTGAATTAACCCCGGAAATCGTCCTTACACATCTACCCGAAGGAGGGAGGGTGCAAGGATGGAATTGTTTTCGATCGCGTTATTCCGTTTGTAAGATTCGCGAGCTCGTCCGATGCACACGATAATATACATGTGTATTGACACTCGTGACTATTTAGTACGATAGGCCCCCGAGAGTTTTGCCTAATGGCCACTAAAAGGCATCGTTGATATTCATGAGAATCCACGCTGATAAATGTACCAGCACGGAGCTCCGGATCGCGGAAGTATTAGAAACGTGGTCGAGGAGGCTTCCAGCTTGTAGAACTTTTCGTACGAAATTGGACGAAAATCCGCATACGCTTTCGATCGTTACGAAATTATGCCGGTTCGTTTTTTTTTTCCTTCATTTTCTACAAAGTACGGAAGCCACGAATATTTTACTCGCGCTCACGCGAACCGGCATTTTTCCGATCGATCCCTTCCTCGTTTCTTTATTTTCAATCCGACTTTATTCATTGAACGCAATTAAAAAATAAAACACCCGTTTTTTACGCATACGCTTGGGGGTTTCGGTCTTTCGATTTCCGGCAGACGGGCATGTTCGAGTGTGCACGTCGAAGGGAGTGCAGATAAGCGAAAACAGATGAGAACGGATGAGAGCCCAATGCTCATCCACTTCCGGCGAATCTTTCGGGATTTTCGTCCTGAATCCGTTTCCCTCTCGACCGGAGGCTGCCCCTGTTTTTCTCATATATATCTCCGGAGATCTTGCTCTTGCGAAGGTCCAAGCCACACGCGATTACATCGCTTTCTCGCGCTCCCTTCGTGTTCGCCAGAGTCTCACTTCACTTATCCAGCCTTTACCCCCACGCCGATAAATATCTCTCGAGTCCTATGATTGTTTCTCGCGATTTCGCCTACCCTACCGCGTCTCTGTGCCGTTTTTTATTTTTGTCTTCTTCCCCTCTTGTTCTTTCCTCGCCGGCGAATTTATCGCTTCGGAGTAGATCGAGCACGAATGATCCCTCCCGTGACCCAAACGCGGATCCTTTTCACCGCAATAATTCGCCGGGTGGCTTTTCGCGAACGAAAAGCTTCGATCGGCCAAGCGGCGTTCGACTTTTTCGCGTGCCATTTTACCTCTCGCGCCCTGTCGATGTACTTGCGCACGAGACAAGCCTTCTTACACGCGTAGTGCCGTACGAAAATTGGCGCGCACCCGATGAAGAAAAAGACAATCGGAAATAGCATCGGGATCGAGAAAATGAATTATTCGCAGCTGTCACGTTAATCCCCTCGGTTTACACACGTGCTGCAAACATTCGCGAAATCTCATCCGCTGCGGCCTCAAATTTCACCGGTGGCTTCCTCCCACCGCGATTTCAAACGTGCATTGCGCTTTTCGCAATTTTTTTTTTTATCGCGCAATCTCTAATCCCGTCGTCGAGCGAAAGACGAACCGTTGCCACAAATTCCGCTCTCGATTAAATTTTCATTAAAGTCTCTCCGATCGCGTTGCCGCAATTCCATTGACGCACGCGAGCAGCACGAAAAATCGTCGAATCACTTCGAAATCACGGCTAAATGAGATCGCACCCATGACATTTTGAAGCCCTACTTTAGAGATGGGTTTTCGTTGTTGCTTTTCTCGATATAGACTCCACGTACATGTGTCTGATTCGTATACGCTTGTAGACGAGCCACGATAAACGATAACCGATAAGATATACCCGCGACGAGCCGATTAAAATCCTACACTGTAGCGACGTGCTTTTTTTCCCGTTAATGTTTTATAGTCGAGCTTTGGATCTCTCGCGTGTCGCCCACTATCGCGAGATAACACACGCGGACTTTATATCGTGCGACACTTCGAGTCATCGCGTCATCGCGAGAAAGAGGTCGGAGAGAGGGGCATTGAGAAAGACAGAGAATCACGAAGAATCTCCATTCGAACATCGCGTAATCCCAGCTTTAAGATACCATCATTTTTTACATTTTTTTTTATTCGGTCAATTCGCAGAGGCTTCAGCCGCGATAAACGAATTCCGAAAATTAAATACGGGAGCGACAGTTGCACGTGACTAATGTAATGGCATTCTGTGACTCGACGAGCGAAAGAAAACGATAATGATCAAATTCGTGAAATCGTTGTTTCAATTTTTCGTAAACGAACTATCAATTGCCCGAATTGTCAGACTGATCCTCGTAATTTTGTCGGGCGGATGTGGATAAATTTGAGAAATTTACGGGGAAGAAGAACGAGCGGGAGGCCAAGGCCATACGACGATCGCTAGCCTCGCTTTCGTACCACAGTGCCTTCGAGAGAGCACATTCCATACTTGTCCCCAAATCATTTAACGTAAAGAGAGCGAGAAAGGGTTCGAGGCAGATGCTGAGGCGAGCATAGTCAACCGCATAAACTCGATAAACTCTCGTCGTCGTCGTCATCGTCGTTTATAAAACAATTTATCTCCTCACTGCGCGTACTCCGATCTCTCGTCTCACGCTACGAGAAAAACCAAAACGCTCGAGCGTCGATAAATCCAATGGAAATACGTTAGGATCACACGCGGATCGACCGTTGCAAAAATCAAATTGGCGCAAACTTCTCCGTAGGGGACCGAGTTTTCCCCAAAGGTGAACAATTATCACCATCCGTGATATGTTTTTAATGAATTAATTTTTTTTCTTAAGCAAGACGTTTTTCTCCATCGCTTCTACCAATCGAATTTTCATTACCTCCCCGAGTGACTGAATATATATATATATATATATATATATATATACATACATATATATATATATATTCATGTATGTATAGAGCGCGTTTGATGCACGCGTATCGCGCAGTGACGCGTTGCGGCTCGTTCGTCGACGACGACGCGCGACCGGAGACTGGCGGCCTTTCGAATTCGCAGCGGGTTTGCACCTCCGCGCGACTGTTATCGCGCGCCACTTTGGCAGGACGGCGCAAGACGGAGAGGGAATCGCCGTCCTCGTCCGCCGTCGTTCCCTCTTCGCTTCTTTTCGCGTGCAGTTTCTGCACTCTTTGTCCCTCTCGCCGCTCTCACCCCTGTGCATCTTCGAGCCTGCACTCTCTCCTCATACTTCCTCGCTCCTCCTTTCGCCCAACTGATGAAAAAAAAAAAGTAAAAATTCATCGAAGTCACCTAAATGCGGTCGTTTGAATTAACCGAAATGTTCGGAGTCAATTTTTCAAAATTCCATTTCACTTTTCCAGATACTTATTTCCAACATTTACCTACTCAAGTCAAGATCGATATTCGACACCGTGCGACTTTTTTTCAAACCGTTTTTATCGCGCTGATTGGCGAATTGAGGAAAAACAGGATACCATTTGGGTGAAGCATTTAATAAAACGAGCGAACGTTGCGTGCGGACTACGGGTATGAGAAACGGAGACAGAGGCAAATGGGGAGAGAGAGAGAGAGAGAGAGAGAGAGAGAGAGAGAGAGAGAGAGAGAGAGAGAGAGAGAGAGAGAGAAAGAGAGTACGAGCGTGTCGAGTTTCAATGCGATCGCGAGATCGTGGTGAATTTGCCATCGGCCCGAATCTCACGCGAGAAATCGCAACGCGAGTACCCGGCAAAACTTCAGCAGGGTGACTTTGGGCGGTTGAAAAAGCAATCTCCCCGTGGTCGCGACGATCGTGACCGACGATTTACCCAGCGAGTTATCGAGCTAACAAAGTACGGCGTTAACGTAACCCAAGTGACGATTATTTACGAGGCTTCTCGCTCGATTTGCCGGCACACTGTATCACTCCCTCCATTCATATCGCGTGTGCCTGCCTCACTCAGGCAGGACCCACCCGTCAAACCGCCAACGGACGGATCAATCGACGATGGATATTTTTTTCGACAAATTTCCTCGATCAACAAGTGTGACAAAGGATACCCTTTGTTTTATCGCGGGCAAATAACGAATCGAAAGTACACAAATGGAAGATGCGATCTTGAAAACATAAAAACAAAACAAACAACGACAGGCAATCGAGTATCCAGCGTGGTTCACATTTCCACGAACTTTTTGCTCATTTTCTCAAGTTGGCGAGCGTCGCGCCGAAAAGGGTGCGAAGTAAAACGGAAATGAAAGAGTGAGAAAGCGAGATAGAGGGCCACGGTCAAAAGTTTTGCGTGTTACGAGGCCAGCAGGATCTATAGATAAGTTTTCGTTGGGGTGTTCTTGCCGTGTACACGTATACAGCGCGATGAGTAGACGCCCCAGCTCGACGGTCTCTATCTCTGCTTCACATTATCCTGCGAAACGGAAACCTTAATTAATCACAAGCCTCGTTGAGCATATTCCCCTTCCCTGTTACGTGACTTTCTTTCTATATGGTATCTGCACCTTTCACAACGTCGGAAAAAAAAACGAATGTTCGTCTCCTGGCGATTTCTGGTGGACTCCGTTCGATAACCGGAAGTTGAATGTCCATATTCAAACGCCCATCGGAGAACATTTTCATCGTCTCGCTGGTAAAAATAATTATTCATTCGACAAGACGTTCTCTTATTCAGTGATGAAAATAAACAACATAGTGTCACTTCCGGTCCGACGGTCATTTTTTATTGACCCGATAATAAGACTATCCTGCTTACTTATGTTCGTTTTTCCTGCTTAATGAATAATTATTTTCGTTATATAACCGTGCAGAAATTGTCGTAGAGATCCAATTGGGTTCCCATACGTGTCCCTACTTCCTAATTAGGGATCCAATGGGTCATCGCATTGGATTTTAATCGGGATTCCCCATTCCAATTTCACGTACGAATCCAATTCGAATCATAAAGAATTTCCAAACGTCGTGGATCTTTGAAAAGTATACATTTTATCTTAAAAAAGTGTGAAACGCTTAAAAATATGTATATTAAAAATCGATTTGAACGAAATTACTAAAAATGCACTTCAACCTTATGTTGACACAATGGGTCATTTTGACCCCGTCGAATTTAAAATAAAATGCTCACTATTGCAAAATTGAAAATTTTCAATACCTTCTTACATCAATTCCATTTTTCACTTTCCCAATTTCAATGATACAGACATATTCAGAATGGTTTGAAGTGTATCCCTGATTTTTTATGTACCGTAAAACGCGGTTACTTTCACATATTTATTATAATGTTGCTAAAGTTGATTGCAATGTGGCCCCAGTTGATATTGATCTCAATGATAATTATAAGACTGATTAACACAAGTGCCTATAAGAGTATCCTAGGTACTCGATATTTTTATGTAAAATGTTTCCTCAAGCGACGGCACCACTATAACTGCCCATTTTCGACCGTTTTCTTTGACATTTTTTTTAATCCAAGAAATAAAATACCAGGTGAAAAGAACTTTTAGGTTTTATTAGGTACCTATATATTGAAGTATGCAAAAAAATGACTTGTCAAAAGAATAAATTTAAAAATAATTTTAAAAAAGAGGGACGAGTTTGTAAAAGAGTTCGTTTTTTTGACCATCATTTTCATGTCAAAAGTGATATATTTTTTACAGTTTCTAATTAATCGAAAAGAGCGCTCGTACTTGATTGTTAAAGCAATCTAAGAAGCTACAATTAATATTTCGAGTCGATTGGGCGAAGACTGTTCGAGTTCTGTTGCGTGGCGAATTCAAAAACATGGTTTTGAGAATACCAATATTTTTTTCGTGCAAATTTTTTAAAATAAAAATGTCGTGGAGCGCGAGGCTGAAAGTGCCGGGGACCATTAGTGCCGATGGGAATATCTCAAAGATTAAAAGAGCTAGCGGAAGTTTCATGTTGTGTCGCAAAACATCTAACACTCGTACATCGGCGGCAGCCATTTTTGTTTAGTTGTAGCTGCGACCGCGGGCGCTCTCGTGTTTATACTTGCCGCTGCTTTCGTGTTTTTAGCCTCTTGCCTAACTTCTTAAAATCATGAATGCCGGTTTTTCAGTAAAACGATAGTTAATAATTTGGAAAATTAAAAGATATGTTGTAATCGGAGTTCTGTTAAATGAATATTTTTTTTATTTCATATAAAGTGTGTGCGCTTGTAACGGGGTTGAAAGTGCCGATCGTTTGGGGCTGGTTGTGCCGCGACTAATTTTTGTTTGTTTATTAGTGCATCATTCACTGTGATTCGTATCACAATTCAGTATGACATGAAAAATGGATTGAGCGTGTTATGTGTAAAAGCTGGGCACACTTGAAATATGTACGTAATGAAAAAAGGCTCACGTTTGTGTCCCTTATTGTTATTCGGATGAGTCCTTTTCGAACTAAAAATTATAATCAGGTAAAAAAAAGACTAACTCAACAACTCTCTTTTACCGATTGAAGACTGATGCAAGAAAATTTAGTAATTTTTTTTAAATCTTGATCATTTTGAGTTATTTTTACAAAATATTTAAGAATGTGACTGAAAAAGAGTTTCATTGTCTGTAAGAGGAAATTAGGACATTATTTCTTGAAAAGAAAACAAAAAGAAATATTAATTATTTTTTTCTTTTTTTTTCTCATATAGTATATTGAGGGTTAATTTTAAGATAAGCCCATTGAGGTTAGCGGATATTATTTGATCAATACAAATATTGTTATAAACATGACAATATTTGTATTATTTTTAAATCATTTATTATTCATTCTTTTTTCATTACTATTTATTGATTATTTAATTTAAATATAATTTGTTATTTTTCAATCTCATTTATTTTTATTCAAAATGCCCACTTTCCGAACGGCACCGCCGCCAACCTCTTCATCGGCACAACACGCGCCACAGCGGAGTCAATTGTGCCTCGTAGCCTCGTTCCACTAACTTGAGTCTCAGTCATAAACTATCGTAAAATTGCGAATTACGAATGTAAATTCAAAAACTACATTAAATGTTACTCCAGATGGCCTACAAATTGAAAATCCTGGATTTCGTGTTAATAGTTATTTTGAGCAATTACTCAAAATCGGAACTTTCAGCCCCGCGCTCCCCTGCATGAAATAAGTTTAATGTATGCTTAATAACATACTTTTTTTCCAAATCCCAAATAAATAGTCCAGTAGACAAAAAAATCGGTGAAATCGACCTTTTTGGCCGGTCACAGTGTCACTCCCTTAATAAAGATGACAATTTGGTTGTAAAAAATCGTTGTTTTTTCATTTAATTCCATGTGTAATGCATAAAATATTTCTTTTTTTTATCAAAATGATGTCAAAGTAACGTTTAATAATCTTTGACATAAGTTTCATATCAATGCTTCTCAAAGAAACCCCACACTCGAGGTTCCTTTGATACTTGAAAAAAAAAAAATATATACATATATATATAATTGCGGGGGTGGAGGGCTTGTCTTTCTTATAAGTACATTCGATAGCCAAACGGCACACTGTTGTGTCGAAGCAAAAAAAGTGGAATTGAGAATGTTAAAAAAGTTACCTACTAAAAACTTCCAAAAATCTGTTCAAACTAATCCCGTTTTACAGTACCATCCGGGTCAGATTGACCAGGCGGGTCACAATGTGGCCAAATATAAGTATGTCAACGAAGAGTTAAATGTCGTTTGTTATCTATTTTACTGCACTTTGACATAATATCACGAAAGACGTAGTACCCTCTCGGAGGGTGCAGGTTATGTTTCAACACGGCGAGTTTTTTCTCATTCATTTCCACATATGTTCGATTCAAAAGTGGCAAAAAATCTTACAATTGAACGCCGTTCATTGGGGAACAATGCAGAATCCGGTTGGATCTCAAGGAGGACCCTTATGTGCGGTGTTTCCAACAAATCTGTTTAGAGATGTGGGTGCATCTTGGAACGCCTCAACGAATTTGTGTACGCGATGGTGCAACGATATTCTTTTCGAGGTATCCAACAAATTTTGGTTGATAATTTTAAATTGAAAAATCTCAAACGACGTCAATCGAAAAAAGGCGCAGAATCCACTTGGATCCCAATGTGGACTTCCTACGTGCGGCGTCTTTATTAAATTCCTATAGGGACATGATAGGATCTGGGGACTTTTCAACAACTTTCTGCACGGATACTTCTATTAAATCTCCGTGTTATTCCCTTTCTTTTTATTTCCATTTTCGATGCACCCAACACAATGGCACTTCAACGCTGCTATTGTAAGCCGAACTATTGCCCATCTCTCATTGTGAATTTTGTTCGAAATACTGGCACCGTCCCTAAACGGTGATTTTAATCGAAATCACATGATTTATTCGTGTGCAGATCGGGTGCAATTGAAAATAGATGAGTGTGTATTTATATCGATGGTACCGAAGCGTTAATCCGAGCCAGTGGGTACATTTGAAATTTCTATTTCGGAACAAATAGTCTTGCGCGGATGAGCCATTCGGCCGAAATTAATTCCCGTTGTGCACGAGAGTAACGTTCGCGCCGAGCGTTGCTCAAACTTAACGACCATAAAAGCGAAAATAACGAAATACACGGTCCAAATGTTGCTTTAAATTGAACCAACTCGTTCCATTTCAACTTCCCACAAATTTGCCTTCCGCACTTTTTTAAATTCTCGATTGTAGCCAACAAATTATCTTAATCTTCGGAACGACGAAGTTTCGCTCGGACTTTTTTTTTTTTTTTAATTCTCGACCGTAGCGAGCAAATTATCTCAATCTTCGTAACGACGATTGCGTTTCCGGTCGTCAACGGAGCGTGAGCCATTCGAGAGGGAATTCTCCGCATCTCTAGCACGAGATCCCGCATTTGAGTTGGTCCACTGCAGCCAATTTTCCTCCAATGGACACTACCATTGGAACGTGCGTTCGCTCGTTATGCGGACGATGCGTGCCTCAAAGGTCTATGTCGGGGAAGAAACATTGTCAAGAGCTGCGGAAAGATCGCACTGTTGTGCAAAACAATTGAAGACAATTTCGGCCAACCTAAAGTTAATTAGCGTTGATCCAACGACGCCGTTTGCCCAAACGATCTAAGGGAGGACAAAAGATCGACAATCTACGGAAACAAGAAAACTACAACATTCCGACTGGAAGTGTTGTTCCGGCAGCCGGATCACTGATCAAGCAGGTTTCAAGATACGAACCGGAATACCATAGAAGCGCCCGCCTGATCTGTGATAGATATCCGCTGGATCGGTGAATCCGGAGAACGGGTGTAATAAAGACAGACTGATCAGTGCTGAATTAGGCAATCTTGCGACGGCCTTGTTAGGGCGCCGTAGTGCGGGCCTGATATGCGCCGTATGTCTACCGGATCAGTAGTTCCCAGATACCGATGTGAGAAGGCAGCATTGATCAGGCGCACATCAGGCGACCTGTAACGCGACCCTCACACGGCTCTGTTAAGGTTACCCGTCCAAGGCCTGATTGATTTTCCTTCTCCCATCCGTGCTCCGGGGTTGGCTAATCCGGCGCGAATCCGGCATGCACTGCAGTGCCTGCCTGATCTGCGCCGGATGTATATCGGATCAACCAACCCCCGAACACAGATATGCGTGTACACCTGTAACCTTATTCGGGGCCATCAAAGTAAACAACTGAGTTTCTGCGTGCATAATTTCGGCAAGATTCTAATAAAAGTAAAATGGCGTCCATGCGGACGCCGTGTTACGGCACGTCTAATCTATGCCGGATGTCGACAGGATCAGTGGAACCGTAGTTGACAAATCAAGATACAAAGAACGAATGAAAATACATTTGAAGTTTGCATCGTGGGAATGCAACGCTTTCTCTCTTCACTCTTCATTCGTTGTTTTGTATTATCATCAAAAGGTAATTAACTTAATCGACAAAATTAAGTTTCATTGGCACAACTGAAACAATTTTCTTTCACACAATCACGGAAGGCTTCCTTTGCAATTTGTGGCCGTAACACGGTAATGAGAATATGTTAAACCGTGTGAGATATTTTCACAGACTAAATAGGCAAAAAAATCCGGTAATAAGAATTATTGGTCCGTTGCAACGATGCAAACTTCAACGTCATGAATAAAATTAATTATTGACCTTCTTCAGAATAAAAATAGGCAAAGAAAGAAAGAAAGAAAGTTTACACACGTGTTAGATGGCTAAATAGGTAGCGCGCTGAGCTCTAGAATTGGAAGACGTAGGTTCAATCCCGAGAGTAGGTAAACACTTTAAGGAGGCAGGATACGTTTTAATTCAATTATCATATAGGCGGGAACGTAAATAAAGCACATGGAAACAAAATATACTACCAGAATTTTTTTATCCGTGATTGTTGGATTTTTGGATTTTTCATTTTAGGCGTACATACGGTCAACGGAACAGGCCCTGAAAAGTTATACTGATCAGTTACGTTACCGGCATTCGCGTCATGTCCGGATGTAAAAAAGCGTTTCACGCCCGGTAAAGCCCTAATCCGGCTACCTGTGCCGTGGTACGGAATACGGCGTGCTGGATCTAGCCCTAGCGTGCCCCGTAGTAACATTTCTAGACGATCAAGCGGGGCCTTTGGGGTGAGTGGGGCGTTACTATTGAGCTTAGCTAGCAACAAAATGAAAGTTCGTTGCGGAAGAGGCGAAAACTGGATCAATGAAAGAGCCAATCGTGGGAGGCAGACAGAGAGACATCAAAATAGTGAATTTCAGCGGCAAAAACGACAGCACCGCTGGGGGTGATCGTTAGAATGAGAGTTTATATAAAAGAGGGTGAAAATGAAAATATACCTGAAAAAGGCAGCAGGTGCGGTGTTGGTCAATATATACCTATATGCCGCTCACACATAAACCGTACAGAAGAGACTCAGTGAAAACGAGCGGATGCGTTTACGGTTCGATTCGAATCGGCTCAAAGCCAACTTCTCTTTCATCCACTCCATCCTCCCTCTCCCCGTTTTCTATATCGGTTTTCGCTTTTTTCGATCTACCACACTTGCTTCTTTTTTTATTTTTATTATCTCCAGACACAGCTGCGTGTTATCAAATCCAACCGCACACGGGACCCCACAAATGAAAGAGCATCAAACCCGCTTCTATGAATTTATTTTCTCCTCCCAATCTTCTACACATTGCTCGTTACATGCAGGCGCACATCATCCCACACACAATCATCCCCCGGACGGTTTTCCGTCCCCCCGTCACCCTCTCTTCCTCTCCCCATTCCCGACTGGGTACCACTGCTACGATTTAAAACTAAAACTCCCCGATGAGTGGCGCTGTTTGGGGCAAAAAATAAAAGACTCGTTGAGCAAGAACTGGAGAGATTTGGCCGGGTAAAAAACGCCGTAGATTCAAGGAAGAAACTATCGAGGGTTCGGCAAACACGTTGGCTTATATTCCACGTGCGTTCGATCGATTTGGATGAGGAGAAATTTTGTCGCGAAAATTATTGAAAACATTGCTCCAAAATGTGCCACTGTCCATGCGAAAGTGACGTTAAAATCCAATTGGTTTCGCACACCTGTCCTTACTTCCTGATTCAATGAGCCATCACATTGGATGCCTATTGAAACGTCACGCTCGTAGATTGAATTTTCATCGGGATTCCCCATTGGAATGTACGGATCGAATATGCATCCAAATGGATTATCACATTATCAAACAGAATCCGCTACGATGCTTGATGGATCAAATCGCATTCTGTACGTTGAGTTCCCTGGAAAAAATCTATACCTATAGAAAATGAGTGGATCTTTAAAAAGTATAAATGTTATTTTAGGAAGTATAAATCGCTTAAGGTATTACGAGCGGGCAATCTTGATTTCTATAAATTTTGTTCACATTTCAACCAGATATTGTTCATATCATTATGCATGTTTAAGTGAACTTACAGAACGGTTGACTATTTAGATTGCGAGATAATGGATTTTAAAATTGCAACTTTGAACACTGCAGGGTCTGCATTGAAATTGAGACAGAATAATTTTCCGTAAAAAATATTTGTCCCCTACAATACGAAGAAATATGGCAACACCGCAGAACGGTATCGTTCAATATTTCGAGAAAAAAATAATTATGGCGTTCCTAAAGTTAAAAATGTTGTCATAACAAAATATTTGCATTGTAAATATTAATATTTTATATTGTTTATGTTATCTTTATTAACAAATAAAAGTGTTGGTTTATTCATAACTAATTAGAAACTTTGTTCGATTAAAAATTACTTCCAAATAAAAATTTGTTTTGCAGTATTATTTCAAATATACCGCGAAAACTCACGTCATTGGATACGTGGAATGATGCGGTGTTGCCGTATGTTTTCTTATTATAGGGGACAAATATTTTTTACGGAAGGTAATCTGTCGAAATTTCAATGCAGACCCTGCAGTGTTAAAAGTTGCAATTTTAAAACCCATTATCTTCCAATATAAATAGTCGACTGTTCTCAAATTTCACTCAAACATGCATGATGATATGAACAATGTCTGGTTGAAATTTGAACAAAATTTATAGAAATCAGGATTGCGCGCTCGTACTACCTTAAGGGAGGACACTACTGTAACCGCCCATTTTCAACCGTTTTCTTTGCATTTTTTTTTTAAAGAAAGGACCAATATACATGGTTAAAAGAACTTTGAGGCTTTATTAGGTATATATCGAAGTATGTAAAAAAATGTATTTGTCAAAAGAATACAAAATGGCGGCGCACGTGTCGCTAAAGTACTACTGGTTTTCAGCCAACCCTCTCCGCGGCACGCATTAAAACTGCCGTAAATTTAATCCTGGAGCGAAGAGTGAAATATTTCCGTTAGTGATATTAATTTTAGCCGTCAAGTACGGGGGGAAATTTAAAAATAATAGAAAAAAATTAAGATGAGTTTAAAAAAAAAATTCGTTTTTTTTCAATCATCAGTTTCATATAAAAAGATATGTATTGTTTACAGTTTTCAATTACAAAAAAAGCGCTCGTACTCGACTGTTGTAGCAATCGGAGAAGCTACAGTTAAAATTTCAAGTCGATCGGACGAAAATAGTTCGAGTTCTGCTGCGTACCGATTTCAAAAACATGGTTTTGAGAAAAACGTGTTTGAAGTTTTCGGTCGAGTCAACGGTATTAAAGACGTCACAGCTAATGAATTATTTCCCCCGTAACCTCATGCCACCTATTGGTAAAAAATAAAACTTTTTTCTTTCGGTAACTTTTTCTCCAAAGATAGGCTTACAAAAGTCGAGAATTGCGCTTACCAGCGTGACATCGTCGAAGTCGCTTTTCCGCGCTCGAAGACTCCCCTCAAAAATAGCTCGAAAACCACTTTAAAACTTTTTTCAGCTATAACCGAATATGCATAATATTTTTGAAGGTTTAAAGGGTTTTTTAAAAGTGCTTCCGAAAAAAACGTTCTTCCGAAAATTTTTCAGTGGTGTCCTTCCTTAAAAAGCATATCTTAAAAATCGATTAGAATGACATCACTGAAAATGCATTATAATTATCGTTCATTATTTATTTTCCTGCTACTTGACATAATATTACCGCACACGTTTACGCTCGCGAAGCGCGCAGGTTATGCTTCAACACGCCAAGTTTTTTTCCCGTGCCTTTTCACATATTTTCGATTCGAATGTCGCAAATTTCTCAAACAGCGTCCATAGGGGAACACTGCAGAATCCAGTTGGATCCCAACGAGGACTCCCTATGCGCGGTGTTCGCAACAAATCCCTACAGAGACATGGGTGCATCTTAGGGCTCTCCAACGAATTTGTGCACTGGATTACGAAAGGATATTTTTTGTGGGGGATATGCCTATGTGAAAAATCCTCAAACGGCGAAAATCGGTAAATAGCGCAGAATCCACTATGATTTCAATGTGGATTCCCTACGTGCGGCGTCTCTATCGAAACCCTCTAAAGATGTGGTAGGATATGGAGACATCCCCAAAAAATGTTTGCACGGGTATCGAGAGGACTGAACGGTGCAAACGGCCTGGGTTCGAATTTAGAGGTTAACTAATGTATTTCAAAATGGACGAAGACTCGAAGCCACCGCAGACTCAATGAAACAAAATTGACAATAATAAATTTCCCGAGCAAAGCTTTCTTCGTTATACCAGCCCTTGACCGGAAGTAGACGATGAAATTTCATTTCGTCGTGATAATCAAGCATCACCCGAGGCTTGGTAAAAAGTGCCCTCCGAAGTATGCCTTTCTTTGCCTTGTTTTCTTTACGAAGATCGGAGCTGTGTACAAGTAGAAAAGCACAAGCGGTTTCTCGTTAAATCGAGTTTTATCCATTCTCTCTCGCTCTCTCTCTCTCTCCCTCTCTCTCTCTCTCTCTCTCCCTCTCCCCCCCCCCCCCCCCTCTCTCTACCGCCCCTTAACATCGGTTTCGACCTTTCTATCTATTTTTTTTCGTCATTGCTCCTATATTAGTTTTTGTACTCTCGGTGCCTTTCATTTTTCGCGTACTCTCCTCGCGGTGATATCCATTTGCAAAATTGAATAGTTCTCTTGCTCCAATACCCCTAGATGCACGCACGGTTTTCCTCCCTCCCGCCCGCTACTCGTCCTACCAAACCTCCCTCGTATTCTTAGCCGGGCGTATTCTTCCCTACTGCGTCCGTTGTGTGCACTCCCTTTTTATGCAAACCTGGCAGGCCCGGAGTGCTCCACTCGTATCGCTTCGTACGGTTAAATACAATCGTTATGGAGAGAATTTCTCCCATAACGATTCTATAAAATCGTAGGAAAAATCGTTGAACAGCATAACGGGTACGTAAAGGAGATTCGTTATCGTGGACGTGCCTCGTTATGTTTCGCAATACCTTTGTTGCATTTCCGGAGACTTCGAATGCCTTGGGAATTTTGCCTCCCCGCGCATAGGTCTTTTAAAGCGGTACAAGCTTTTTTGTCCATCTGGTCCGTTCTCCTTTCGTGCCTTTGCTGCTTCGCGCATAAATCCATACGAGCATATCCATATACATATATTTGTCGAGTCTCTCGGCCGGTAGCACAATCATAATAATAATCATATAACAATGGTGAAAATGAGGATGGTCGAGTCGCTACACGATAACGCGGCCGAAGACCCCGACTAAAATGACAAAGGGGATGAAAGAGAAACACGAAAAGGGAGAGAGGCATTTATCCATTTTCGTTTCGCTTTTGCGTTTATAATGCCAACCAAGCTAAGAGAGACAATGAACAAGGGAGGTTTCCGGTATCCTCGCGGACCGTACGGGTTCCCCTGTATCCCACCAAGGATTCTCTATCTCCTCCTTCACCCTCCGTTTCTTCGTATCCGGTCTGCACAACATATGACAGCGCTTCGTTCAAACTGACACAACGGCGGTGAAAAATCGCGGCCTTGTTATCGGTGGGCAAAAAAACGAGTCGCAGGGAATATCGAATAAATTCCGGTTACTCGACGAAGTATCGGTAAAGAGGAGTTGCGGCACTTGTGCGCGGCTTTGTGTCGAGCAGCCGTTGTTTCGCGTGCAAAAAGTGACCCCGATCGCCAGTGTATCCCTGGTTGGTCTCTTTCGGATCCTCGCATTCTACCTATATCATATATATATATATATATATATGTATGTATATATATGTATCGATTTATCTACACTACACGTGTTCGTCCTATTTCGCGCCACCATTTTTTTGTCGAAAGGTCGGCGAGCAACTCTCCACGCCAGTAATTACCGGTACGTCTATTTCGTGACTGAGATAGCTCGGAAAGTTGACGAAAAAAGACCGTTTACTCTATATCGATCACGTGTAGATTTCCGTGTGCGAGGATCGATGGTAAAATTGAGAGCGGTGTTGCCCTTCGCGAAACAAATTGTCTCGATGATGTACACGTTTGTGCACAAGTCTATTGGAAATGACGAGGCACAAAAGTGATTTTTCCGATGCGAGCGAAATTGATCTAACAATGGAAGCATGGCCGCTCCGGCACAATCAACGTGCAGCTGTACGGGGATGTGTAAAATCTCCGAGTACTTTTTTACGCTCCCTCCCGATTTATTTTTCTGCACCTCCTTTCTCTGGCAAACAACTCCCTTTGGGCGATGACGTGGGGGAGGTCTGGGGGGTGGAGCACGCGCTGACGAGAAAGAGTGGATAAATATATACCTATGCACGGACGTTAATCGTTCTCACTCGAAACAGTCACGGCGAGCAGAATTTTCCATTGTTATTGGGGCACGCGAGAGTGTTAACAACACACGGACGGAGGAGAGAAACAACGAGCAACAGCGGAGGCAGCAGTTCGTTGATTGTCCATTAGGAGAATCGATTTTACAGAATTGTGTACTTTTTTCCCTCCATCTATGGGACGCTTCGCATCAACTTGTCCTGCCAATTTGTACCTGCACTTGCTCCGTCTCGAATGCTTCGAATTTTTTAGATTTTTTCCCAACCTTTCTCATTCATTCAAAAATCGTTGGTCATATCGAGCTTCGAACGATAGATGTGAGGACGTGGTACGTAATAACAAAAAGGTTAATTTTATAAGAGTAAACATCTATCTAGAGGCCCGAACAAAATGTCGAAATTCGGTTTTCTTTCTACGAAACGATTGGTACGGAATTAAAGCATTTTTTTAAACACATAGTTACATGTTTTGAGAGTCTTTAAAAAAATCATCAAAAAGTATCGAAGATAAAAAAAAACATAGCCGCCGGCAGGTGGATGCAATTTTTCGCGACGTCTGATGGACGCTATCCAGCCGAAACGGTTCATCTGCAATAGAAAAACCTAAACGGTTCATTCAAGTTGATAATACATTCGTTAACGATCACCGATTTTCAAAATCGATTTTGTCCCCAAATTGGCGACGAATTGAAACTTGAAGATGAAAAATCTATGAAAAAATCGCAATTTTTACGCAACCATTAAAAAATGTTCAACAATCTATCTTCAACGACCTCTAAATATCTGTCAGCGTATTTCTCGTAACTGTAAAAACAATCCATACAGTGCCTCTCGAGATATGATGTTCACCGGCTTCGGGAACAATATTTTGAGGAAACCGCGTTTAAAGTTTGAAGTGTGGTTCTGCTATTTTTAAGTGAAGTTTTTAATATTCTTCCCCTAGTGGTAAATTCCAGGGCCATATAAAGTACTCTCAACAGTAATCGCCGCTGCATGGGACTCTTCTGTCGGGGTCAACAGCACACGCAATGTGGATTGAGAGGACATTTGGAATGCTGAATACCGTGAAAGCAGGTCTTCTGTGCGCGCCGCGTTTGCTAGCGAAGTCCAAACGCTCGATCGTGCTTTACTTACAATTTTATAATTTCGCCAATTTCGAAGATGTCCATATGAAATTTATATTCATAACACTTGAAACAGGATATATTCATAACACTTCAAACGCTTAGGAAATGCAATAATAAGAGAGTCGATTTTTTTGTCGCCTTTCTAGCTAAATGTAGCCCCCTTAAATATAAATATATATATATATATATGAAGACCGATTCAGGCTCTATCGATATCGAGCTGATGCCATAAAGCAACGCCTCTTCTTCTTTGGGTACACTGAGGTGTGAGATCCATGTTAGCATCGAATATCCTGTATCCGTACGTAGAACGTGATTTTCTCCCTCGTTGTTCTCGTTTTGTTTAATTTCTCTTCTCCGCGCTGACGATCGTTCCCTCGGTTCGCACAAACGGGATTTGCGAATGTAGCCGCGTGTGTAGGTACAACGCTCGCGCGATATGCCAAACCGGAGTTATCGAATTTTCATGTAAATTTAAGGTCGGCTGGTGCTCGTCATCCTGTCGGAGATTCGACAACCGAGCACATCAAACTTTCCACTATCGGGACTCAAAATGATGTTAAGAGTTGATGATCGTCGATGAAAAACCCTTTGATCGCGCCCAATCGCCCCCTCCCAGCCACTCTCGTCCGTGACATTTTCCGGAATTAATAACTTTGCGCGGAGAAAGAAATTGCTCTCGTTGGAACATTTGCGAGGATCCTTTCGCCTTTGCGTCACTGTATACACTTTGCTCTCGTTGCACGGAATCGCTTATCGGCACTGTTCCTAAGTATGGATAACCGATCCTCGTGTTCCTACTTTTCTTTACTTGCTTGGGAAGAAAGCGAGGGAAGGGGAGCAGCCATCTCCAGCTTTATCTAGAAGGAAAAACTTGCAGCCAGGTCGGGGAGGTTTGTACATTCGCGAGATCTTGAGCAAGTTCCGGTGTGCGCGAGACCGCGAGAGAGAGGGAGAAAAAAAGAGAGTTCGACTAGGACGATCGAGTATAACGAATAACGCTCTGGTCTTTCCGAACTTCTGTTAAAATATCGTTCGCTTCGCTTCGTCTTTCCGGAGTCACTCTTATTGCCCATCCTTAATTTTTTTCCCAACTTTGCCTCTTAATATTGCCATGTTCTCTTTTCCACCTCCGACCTCATTCTTTATTATTCCATATCTCTTTTTCTTCCGATTTTCTTGCGGTACTCTTTTTCTTGGATGCCTTGTCCCGATACAGGTATCTTTACCGGCTACTCTCTTCTCTGTAGGCGCTGTACACATTTCTCACCCTCAACCCCACAGTGGCGAGTCCGCGAGAAAGGTACAATTATTATTACGTGCTTCTCTCGTTGAACCCCGCGAGACAAGCTCCGACTAGACGCATTCCGGTACGCCCACCTTTGTAGGAAACGTGCTCCTTTGAAACTGCCCCCGCGCTTTACTGGTCGGTTCGACCTCCTCTTGGACTCCTGGGATCGATAGCCAGACTTCCGCTTTACAATTATGTCCTGAAAGCCTCCCTCCTGAACTTCCTCTCCGCTTGCCTCCCTTCGAGGCTCTGCTATCTCCTATCCACGACGTATATTCTCTACCCGGTATGCAACATGCAAAAGTGATGTAGCTGCATTTGCTTACTAGTGCGTTCGGCGCAATTGGTTCGTGGGACAATTCGAATTTGGCGCTTTTCAATATGTACATGTGAGATGTTGAAGTTGAAAATGAGTTTTTTGTTTCCCAAATTTCCTCCGGTAGATTCGAGCTACGAAAAGCACGAAAACATTTTTGAGGTTTCTCATTTAGCGATCTACAACAAATCTGCAAAATATGATTTTGAATAATAATGAAAATAAGAAGTTGTGAAGAATTTCCGTTGCATTCCAAGGATGCAAACTTCCATCCGATCGTGTGTGTGCGCGCGAACGCGCGTGTGTGTGCGTGTGTGTGTGTTCATCCTACGCCGTTCAATGTCCCGTGCAGAAAAGTTGGAAATATGGATCGACCAATTCAGTTTGGGTTTATTCTCGTTCGCCCAATCGTCTACAAGGCGATCGATCCGTGGTATAGTGGCTTTGGAGGCTTATTGGCGCAGCCCTAATTACTGGAACGTCACAAATTACCAGTGCTGTTTTAAAGGCGTTTACTTGGCCCGCTGTAATTGAAAGGGCCACCCGGACTGATGGCTACTCTTTTCAGGTGGATAGTGAAAATTCCCCCTAGAATGAATATAGTAAAACTAAAAAAAACGTTATATTATACCATTAGGTGTTGGAAATGATGTTAGCCAGGGCTGCAATGAAATCATATGTTCTTCGGATATTTCCCAAAGAGGCTGCAATTCGTCAATAAGCACAACCACACGTAGAAACACATTGAATTCTCTATGAACTCAAAGCCCCACAAATATATCCCCCCTCCCCTTCCCATCAAACCATTTCGTGCGATTGCATTCAACGAAATTCTATTTCGCATGCTCTATTAATTGTTCTTTTCTCATTGATGGATTCGCATTTCAATAGCGCGTACAGAACGGAAAAAAAACGTATGACGAATATGAAAAGCCTCGGTCAGTAAATCATTCGTATCGTTGAATGATTGAATGCGCAAAATTTTCCATTCGCGTTCGGCAATATTTCATTCGCACGAAATAACTGCAGCGAGATGTACGAAGTGTAGCGCGGCATTCTCCATATATTGCCTCCGTTGGGGAAGAGAGAGAGAGAGAGAAAGAGAGAGAGAGAGAGAGAGAGAGGGAGGGAGAGAGAATGTCCATACCTATAGCTGGTGCCAAGCGTGCGAGGAAAATAAAACTTTGAATTCTAGCGACAGGACGGGAAGTCTCTTGAGTCTTTTTCGCCCCGTTCCCTGCCCTGTCCCAAGAAGCGACTTTCCCCTCGCTACGCGAGAGCCTCGATAAAGAATCCACCGTTGCATGGGCGATCGGAGGCGTCGCGCGACCATTCGCATTATTTCAGTGTACGAAGTACCTAGAGACACATACACGCGCGCGCGCGAATATACGCGTACACACGTGGAGAGAAAAGACACCGAGAGAAGATGCCCGGTTGGCGGATTATGCACTGCGGTGCATAAAGTGCATGGGGAACGAGACTCGCGCCTCGTCGCCCACGAATGCACGAAAATTGCATTCTCGGGGAACGACGTGACACGGCTTACATGAGCAAGCGCGTTTGCCCGATGTTCCTAACGTTCGAAGGTGTTCCCGATGCGTTGACGTGCTCTCACGCTTTGGTCCTTCTTTCGAGAGAGCTCTTTTGCTGAATCTCCTCTGGAATATATTGTGTTTCTCTTCACTCTCTTCTTATCAACGCCAGTAAACCCTTTCTTCGCTCTCTCCACACTTTTTCTGAACCTCTTCAAACACTTGTTTGATTTTTTTGTGCACTTGGATCTCCATCTTATGCTTGTTTCTTCCCGCGAAACACCCTGTTTACCTCATAGTCTTGAGGCATTTTGGTCCTCGAGGCTGCAAAAGAAAGGAGACTGTAACGAGGGGGACGAGGCGGGAGAAAACGGTTTTCCGCGTCCGCCAAGTATTTCACAGGCAACAGTGCTTGTTCAGTATTCGACGGAGCTTTGACTGTAACCTTGTGAAAACTGTTGTAAACTTTGAGTGACTCGTTGACTCGCTCATGAGTCTGTGACAATTCTTTGTGTCGCAGATCAGCTCATGAGAACCGTAAATATAAAGCCATAATTATCAGGAATGAGCGAAATTGCATGTAAGGTAATCGAATCCATTATCGAGCACACGCTGCCTCGGATGCATTCACTTGAATTGTTGAGCGTTGAATCCTACGAGAACGAATAGGTCTCCCCACAGTCACTTGCAGTACTTTTCGCATAAACAGAGCCATAGAGATCTCGTCCCCCATCATTACCAAAAAATTAGATACTCAACGAGCCGTTATATTACGAATACTCTGAGTTTTCAAAGTTCTCGTCAGCCTGCGGAAATGATGTACCGATGGCCGAGAAGCAGAAATCCTCTTGGAACTCGAGACTTACTTTTCGTCAGCGTGTCTCGCCCATATTCGTTTTTAAGAGAGAGCCAACGAGGGCGCGGCGTCGTAAGACCTCCAAGTGGTGAGGAGTAGCGCAGAAGGCTAACGGTACCATCGGTACGTAGCCTGGAGACCGGTGCACACATGGTTAGACATATGTAGATACGTTCCAATAGATGTATTCGGAATATGCGTGGTTGATGGGAAGAGAGGGTTCGTAGGTTGAACCTGCGAAGCTTAACGCTAATGTGCTTTCCCAGGTGGCATGGAAAGGCTTCACTCCATAACCATCCTGGCACTCGCTCTCTACCCTCGGAGCTTCCAGCTCGTCCTACCGCCTTCCCTACTCCCTCGCCACGAGCAGTAGGTAGCTCCCGAGAGAACCGAAGACAGCCCGACATACCTATACTTCCTCTCCTCTTACTCACGCTGCACACAACTGTACAGTTTACCGCAACGAACAGGGCGAAGGGCGTAATCAGCCCGCAGTCTCCCTCGTTGCCTCTATACAGGCGGAGAAGGAGCGAGAGAGGAGAGGACACGACGTACGCGTTCGAATATTACATTAAACTTGGAGAGAATGCCCGCTGGCGATAATGCTTCATCGATAGACGCCACAATAGGGGCAGGGGCTTGGGAATATGTGCTGAGGAGCAACCATAACGTCGAGTGCTTAACACGAGAGATTGTGGACAAAGTACGGTGGATATTCTGTTACAAAATGCACCTAGTTATCGGACAACGAGTGCCCTAAAAGGGCACATTCGTTCAAGTATATGAAAAAGAACAGTAAAGTAATACCGCATATTTGGGCGAGAGGGCTACAGGGCAAACTTTATTCGAATAATTCGCTCAGCCTGCAGGGTCAGGTGGTGATAGACCGCCCGGGGGATATTAACGCATCGTTACAACGTTACGGTCACCGAGGGTGATGTCGTTGGAGTTCGACAGCGTGAACATAGTTCCCGGCGTACGCGAGATTTCCATGGCAAAAAGCTTCGACATCGGTGCTATAAGCTCACCCTGACTGTCGCCAACCTTTGTTTAACGTATATCATCATCGAGTGAGCGAGGTAGTTCTATTCTCATGTCTTGCGGTATTTCACCTCCCTCATTGAACACGCCATTGATTCATGCTTGTCGTAGGTTCATATCCGGAACGAACACACCGCTCGAACAATGCCCCGTGCATTGCAATTACTCAAAGAGGTGGAGGGATGAAACAGCGGCGACTGTATGGTCACCAAGATAGATAGAAAGAGGATGAGGACGGGAGGTCGTGTCGAAGGTCCCAAAGGTCTCAATCATCCCCTTCAGCCATGTCATGCCTGTACTGCTGGTACGGCGTGTTATGTAGCACACGTGTGTCCCTTTCACCCTTCTAGCAAGCAATTGAGAGCGACATGTTTCCACCACCCAACCAGTCTCGCAACTGTAACATGTTCGGTTTTCTTCTGTCGTCACATCTGCGTACGGAGCTATGCACTTCATCTTATAACCGTGGCAATCGCAGCATGGTTATTCGGACCTTGACCTTTTTCGGATATCAGCCGCGATTAACTTGGCTACACTGTTACACGTTATGTGGCCCGATTCTATCTACGCGTAGGAAATGAACCAAACGAAATTTTAAGCCTTCGACTGCATGGTCGGTCGTTTTGACCCCATTTTCTTCTTCGTTCAAGTACGGATTTTTCAACGCATCTCCCACTTTGAACGAATGTTTGGGCAAATCATTTTTGTTTTCTTATGAAATAAATTTCGGGCATAAAAAAGCGTTATTGAGTACGAAAAACGTCTCTACAAAAAAATGCAACTCTACAAAAAAAATGTAAAAAATGCAAAATGAAATGCGATGATCTAAAAAAATGTCCGGGGTTCGATCGACCCCACATACAGTCAGGGGTTCGTGGCGGAAGTGTGCAGTCGAAGGGTTGAAAAAGACAAACCCCGTTCGTAATAACTAGCATCTGTTGTAGTTCTGTTATCTGCTCAGGACATGGCCAACTCACTTTGGAGCTTCACCGAGCTCCGTGTTGACGCCTCACGTAATATACGGTGCATAACACTATAGTGAAATATATCCTACAGCACTTTCGGGCCGGCAAGACGTTACGTATACCGACCGTATTACGCTTGCCGACTACAGCGGCGAGCACTTTGTTACTATGTAGCTAATGAGTATACCGGTGCGAGAGAAACTTTCCGAATTATCTTGTAACACCTAAGACCAGACCACCAATTTCTCTTTCCCTCTTTCTCCGCCTCTTTCTCTGATGTACATAAACCTACTTCATGCAATTACCGATCTATATGGCGGAAGTTTGGTATTATTACCACTGAAAGTATAACTCCCATATGTATGTTGATACACTTACGCAGCCTGTAGGTATAGTTAGTCTGCACACAAACAAGAGGGCTATGTTACGGTATGCTACGTCACGGGCTATGTTTGTGTCTCGGAGAGATGTGCCCGTCGACAACCAGAGAACCTTGCTTACGCTATTTTGTGTGTCAAGCCCTCTGAGTTACGCCCTTTCGTCTTTGCTATCTACGTATACTCATGTACAAACCTACTCTATATACAGCGCCCATATTCTTGGGTCAGGTGTACATCCTACTCGTGTGTTTAATATATGCATACATGCTTGAAGCATGCAGACACAGTTACATGTACATACGTAGCAGCTTTTACGTGTGGTTGGTGATACAAAGGTGTGAGTGGGTCGATAGCGTGGCAGCATGGTAACCGGAAGAGCAGTGAGGATAGTTAACAAAGTTGGGCCAGGACGATATCGCCGAGAATGGCGACAACAGCCACGAAGCGGACGAAGGCAAATGGCAATATCACCTCTCGAGGACGGTGATGCGAGATGTCCCATGCACTTTGCCGAATATGTCTTATTTCCGGATAAACCGACGATGCAAATGTTCCTTATCTAACGATGGAAAAGAAAAACTTCCCACCCGCCAAAGTACCCGACATAGAATTCCGAAATTAATGAAAGGGGGAAAGGTTTGGGTTCTGGGTTGTGGAAATAGATTGGGAACGTTTGAGAGTGCGCTTCGAAGCGCGAAATTTGTCGTTCGTCGGGTCCATTAAGGGTCAAAAGGAGATGATTTCTCATGCCTCGAGTGGTGATTGAAGCGTGATCGCTCGCATCGACACTAGCAAGGGATTCCATCCTTGTTTGTCCAAAACAAACAGATGCGATAACGCGAACCTGTACCGCCGATTGCAACAGCGTCACTTGGCGTTTGCAGATTATAAGCAAAGCCAGCTGTTTGATTCGATGATGAGAAAACATGGCTGATGCTGACGAAGCTCTCGGCAAACAACGGACCTCTAGACGGGATTGATTCGCAAGGAACGGCGTCGTTGCATACCATCACATCCAATCCTTTCGGATGCGCTAATGAACGCAAACTTTTTTATCTCTCATTTCGTTCCTTCTCCTATTTCGGTTGAACTCAAACCAATGATTTCCCGAAACGTGTAAATAGCCTCGAGCGAGGCCGGGCTACGCTAATTTATCGAAGAATCGATAAGGGTTGCTATCCTCTTCATACGGCTATGTGGGGATCACGGTACAAGGGCGCTTAACCACTTTGACAGCCTGTATCAGGGATTCTACTCAACAAAGGCCCCGATAGTTTCCTCCGGATGAAAGGAAGCGTAAAAGCTCGCCCAGCGGAAAGGAAAGGGGGCTCCAGCACGGCGTGTGAAAAGCAAAAGATGGAGACCTCCGGCTAGAGACAAGCCCTCCTCTCGGACACACCGCGTATTGACTTCCGGTGTGGGAAATTGGTGAAAGTCTCTCTTCGTCATCCCTCCCTCTCCGTATTGTATACCTTAGAAGACCACTGCCGGGAGCCAGATAGGCGTATCTCGGAGTATTGTACAGGTTGAGCGAAGCTTTGTCCTTCTCTGTGACTATTGCAAACCGACAAAGCTGCAAATCTGTGTACATTCAACTATTGTGTATTTTTCGCCCGGAAAGCACCCTTAGTCGGGACACTAGGCGTTTAATCTACAAAACGTTTGAAGTTTTCTTCCGTTTCAACGGTTCCTTCGTTTCAGCGTGTATCCTCCCTCTGTCAGGGTGAACAATGTGTGCGCGCGCGCGGGTACATACACGCGTTTATTATCACGAACGGGGCTTGTCCCGAGACTTCATTCGTCCTCTACATCGTAAATTCCCTGCGGCGATCCGCGGAGCTCACGGAATTGCCGGACTGTATTTCAAACGATGCAGACGAAGATGGACTGCGAGAATAAAAGATCCAGCAACCCGAGGGGGTTGTTGCTGCCATGGTCCACCGCCACTTATACATATTCCGGGATCTGGGGCTAAACAATGGAGACCGGAGATAGATATTCTCGTATGTATTTCGCATGAATTGATCAGTGCTGTGAATAAATGATGGCATCCACGTAATGTCATTGGAACATGAAAATTCAGGGTCAGGGATGAAGTTTGGTCCCCTCAAAGTGTTGTCAGACGAGGATGTTAGCGAGCCCTTTAAAGTGGGAATCCATGGACGTCGTGAATGTATTTGGTACTTTTGATAGAAGATCGTTCCTCTTACGTTTGATGCCTGTGCAATCACGGTATCATTCGAGAGCCTGGAACGTGGATACAAATTGGATATATTGGCCGGAAGACCGTGACATAATTAAAGAGGATATAGCAGGGTGTATGATATCGGAAGTGTCGTCCTTTCATCTGGTAATTACCGACACCCGGACGCTCCCGTAAGATGCCGTTACTCGGTGAAATACAGCCCACATTTTGGAACCGCGCGGAAGCAATCACCTTCCAACGATTAATTGATCATTTCACAGTGTCGGAGCGCGAGATTTCTCGGCGCGATAAGCTCCGCTCTCACCCGTCTGAGGATGAAATAACTTATTAACTGCCACGTTCGTGGTCTGGAAAATTAAACACTTCGATCGTGTTGTGTCGTTGCACGAGGTACAACGGTAATTTTCTGAAGGCACAAGATAAAAAAAACACGCGTCGAGGAAGGACCGCAGTCCAGCAAATATTTCACGCGCTTCTGTCGGCGACTGGCAGAATCGTTATTTCGCTTCGTTAGTGCACGAGTCTTTGTCGATTTCTGGGTGCACGAAATATTCGGTCGATGCAAAGCGGCGGCTCGGAAAAATGCGGCATGCCTTAGGAGCCAAGAAATGCGGACTATCGGTTGTCTGGCTTCTTCGAGTGCCGCTCTAACAACTGACAAAGTATAAATAAAAAAGAATATAGTAGAGAGCTTTCCGGGAAAGAATGGCGCGACAACGACGCTCTTATGTACACGTAAATATGAAGAGGTGCCTCCAGCCCGAGTCCCTTTCTCGTTTTTCTTTGGAGCACATCGGCGCCATTACTCGTCGCGATGGCATAGCTCGTTTTCCTCGCCAAGGTATTTCAGCCACGTTTTCGCTGTCGTGGGGTTTGTTCTCTTTGTGCCGCAACGGGACCATTATCGCGCGTGATACATACCGGGCTCCTTAAGAGCTTGCTGAAAAACTCAACCTTGAGGGAGAGAGAACGAGACCCGAGTACGCCGAGTGCCACTGCTTACATCAATCTCCAGCAATTTGCCAAAATACCAGAAAGCTTTTTGTACCCGAGTCGACAATCATAGCTCACTTTATCGAATTGAAATTGTTCTCTGGTTTTTTTCGTGCTGCCTCTGTCGATTCTGCACCACTAGCCAAATTTTTCCCATTCCAATGGCGAAAGTGGCTCTTACGTTACTTTCACCGGCTTAAATTTTTTTCGGGTTGCGTACACTTAGGTACACGCGAGGACGAAACTTTGACCGTCTAGACGCACTGCCATCTTTGGCGTGCATCATCTTTGGCCCACATCCCCATGTATGCACATGTGCGGCTGTTTGGGAAAGAAGCCTCGAAGATCAACTGCTCGGCCGTGTCTAAAGATTCCAACGCAAGCTTGTGTACGAAGCTTGTGAATTCCTTGGAAAACCTGATGAGCCGGGTAGAAGATAGGCGAAGCGTGAGATACGCGAAACTGAAACAAGCTGGGATCACGATATGATGCTAAAGTGACCCGCTGGGTTGGCCGAGTACTCTCGAGCAAACTGCTCCTAGGAAACTCCACATTGCGGACTTCCCACTCTTACTCTCTCTTCCCAATAGAAGGAACTGTTAGAGAGCGGCACGAAATTATGTCTACAGTCAAACTCCTTGGAGATCGTAAGAAGGCGGCAAAGTTCAACAAGTCCGTTCTCTTTTGGTTGTAGAGTTTCACTCTGAAGAGCATTACGCGTACTCACACGCTTCTTTCCACTCTGGTCGGGGGAATATAAAGTTTCTAAAAGTTTGTCGTTAGTCACCTCCTCTCCCTGGTCTCCTAAGTACGAGAGTGGACAAAAGACCCCGTGTGTAATGTATACGAGGACGGACTGAATACACGTCACGGAGTTTGCGGCGAAAAAGGTGTCAGAGGTACAGGTAGAGACTCTACCTGTTCTCTTCGGAGGGGAAAGTCTAGAAATGGCGTCGCACCTTATGCTTCACGGCGTTACCAGAAACCGCCTTGTTCCATAGCCGTACAATGTATGCGTCAACACGTGTATTTCTCTTTCCCTTTTACCGACGCACAATAGCGCACAACGGAGTCTCCGGAGACAATGAGCAGCTTCGGTATTGGCTCGATAGTAGTATAAATATGCGCAAAGCGTATATGAGCCTTTTCTGGCTCACCTCTCGGTCCTGCTTTTTACTATGGCTGATGTCCTTTTGGCATAAGAAAAAGGAGCTATTACAGACCCCTGATCAGCAGGACGTCGCTCGGTTTTCCATCGGTGTCGTTATTAATTCCAATATATCTGCATGCAAAAAATAAAAAAAACTCAGTGTCCAATGGTAACTTCTGCTCTAATTTATATTGTGTCCCATAAGATTCGCTGGCAGTCGTGGTTGGCTAATAAATGTCTGGCAAACGTGAGGGCGTTTGAAAGTTGGTACGACAAGCGTGACAATGATGTACCATATCAAGAGACTGACTCGACATCGCGGTTGAGTCAGCGTGAAATACCTCACGCGGTACACGCTCGGTTTACATACGTTAGATACGACGACTGTGTGATGTACAGTTACACAATTCGCCTGTACGTGACGACCCGTGACCATGACTGTGCAGCTTTGTGTGTGGCGCGCAAGGAACATCGCTTTGGTGTCTGCCTTCGATTTTGCCGGAACTCGTGTATATGGTATTATTATTTCACAAGTATCACAAAATCATGACCCTAAGTGCATGCTGTAAGCATCGCATTTCTATACGTGGTGCAACAACGGGTCGAAGTCTCATCGTTGTACGCGAAGCGCGCCACTTGAATCCACCTACCGGATTGTATGCGAAATACATTCAGGTGATGCCTTACCGGCCAGGAAATTGATTACTTGATACTTCCCGATAAGGCGTTCAAAACCACGAACCACCTGCTTTACTTTTTTACCTTATATAATTTGGTTATTTGGTTATGTGGAATTACAACAGATATGTTCATTTCATCGTAATTCTTTATAAATATCTTTGATGGGATAAAAAGCAAAGCAGCTTCACACAGTTCTTAAAGCCAGGCTCTACTTTTCAGGAAATGTCAATGTTGTGGCTGGGTATATTTTACGTGAAAGTGCACTTGCTCGCAATGGTTCCCAGCCAAAACATTGTAATTTCCAAACATAGAGGGTAAGCTGTAAAAAGGTTTTCTTGATCTTTCCGGTCTGTTCCATAAGAGGAAGAAGGTTCAATATCAGGTAGTCAGAGGAGGCAAGCCTGGTCAGGACCTGACATCGTTGTTCAAATAAATTTACCCTAAGTGCATCGCACGTAGTTCCATTCGAGTTTAATTGATAGTAAATAATCATCCATTGGGGCAAAAACCTTTTTCGAATTTATAGTAATAATTAGCTGTCCGAGGATTATTCGACTCTAGGATATTTGATCGAGTGGACACACGGTAAAATTTCCATTCCCAAAACGGGCGATGGAGAATGAACGGTAGGTGACTAAAGTTTTTGTACAATTTGGATTTTTGATACAGCAGCCTTTGGAGCTGTAGTAAAATGTACCAATAGCTGTAACGATCAAACTTCGCGTTGTGTAAACTGTGCCCAGACCGATTTGGCCCGCCCACGCATTCCGCTCTCGCCCGCTTTTTCTCTCTCATGCGTCTCGTCCATTCTCGCTGCATCGACTGCAATGCTGCAACGAGGCGACGGATATAGCGATACATAATGTATGTAGTGGCGCAAAAGCGTTAAAGCGCGTGTACGTGGTTATTACCGCAGGCAACGCGCGGAAGATACGGGAATATATATACGCGGCCTGCTGGATCGTACCGCAAAATACACACGATCCAAACCAATTCGCACCGCGCATGTTTTTCCTAGGTTATCACCACACCGAGAGTGCGTTGCACATACGTGTGGGCACACACAATATTTTATTCGCCCCGCACGCTTCAATGTCACCACTTGGATGTCTGCTCACTCTGTTTTCCAATTCAACTTGCATGGCTACAAAACGTAATTTTTTTCATGATTACTTTTGCTATCCAGCTATTTAATCTTTACTTTTTGTAAAGATCTTCCACAGGTTACCCAAACAAACTCGACCCGTTGCAAGGACTTTTAGGACAAGAATGTTTTTGGAAGTGCAGGTCCTTAAGGTATGTGCTTTACCTTGAAGAAGGATGTAAAAAATGGGGGCAAACTCCCGGGAGATGGGGGTTAGACACAGGTCAAATTGTCGTGGAATATCTCGTGTATACGAGTACACGTAGGTAGCAGAGGACTCGTATGATCGATAGGGTCGATAAGCCCGGAGCGGGTACATCCTCGGGGACACATCCTGCCATGTACGCGAGTCTTCCCGGCTCGCCGTAATACCGGCTTTTGCCACCAACCAGCTCTCTGTGCTTCTCTGGTTGCATCGTTATCCATAAATTCAATGGGAACGAGCCAAATACATGTGTAGACGCACATAAATAGGTCTACGCATGGGAAGGTGACGACGCATTTACCAGTACGACGTCTCCACCTTTTTTCGTCCCAAGCATTTCCCATTTCTTCTCTATCTTCCTTTAATCATGGGTTTGGCTGCGTGCCATAATCTGGATAAGACTTATACATACATGTGCTATAGTTGAGCATGAATGGCAGGATATTACGGAACGATGCGCACGCGAGCACAATTCATTGAACTTTTTTCATTTCGTAGGTAATTTGCTATTGACCCGATTTTCTCCATGCGTTGACGTAAATTATACATGCTAACCACGTTGAATGTTTCTTTTTTATTCATACGCAGAGTTTTTCTCATTTCCTCGATGTCTTGGCCTTTTTTGTCCATTCCTTTCACGGCACCCGCAGGCTTCATGCAAGAACAACGGCTCGCCGCTAGAGGCACAAGATTCACGTGTGTGGTGATACAAGCAGTGGTATACCCCTGGGATAGAACTCACATGTTTCTCTGCATGTTGTATTCCGGAATTATACGAAGATGCGCGAAAATGGATATTGTAGACGGAAGACCAGTTTCATTACATGTATATAGATATACCAATGCAAAGAGGAACACATATACGGGAGAAGGCAACTCCTGGTCTACTCTCCGTCCTCACATTCTCCTTCCAGACCCATG
Source organism: Ophion costatus (assembly GCA_951751655.1). Lineage (NCBI taxonomy): Eukaryota > Metazoa > Arthropoda > Insecta > Hymenoptera > Ichneumonidae > Ophion > Ophion costatus. The sequence continues at coordinate 3,844,250 of OX632367.1, forward strand.
AGAGTTGTCGACTTAGTGCGCCGGAAACGAGGGATGTAATATTAAGGCAGCCACAAGAGATCATACGCTTCTTGTCTTTCTTGCCTCAGTTTCTTTTCCGCTTTCGTGCATCTATATCTGCACATGCGTGCGTGTGTGTGTGTGTATGTGTGCGCGCGCGCGCGACCGTGTATGTGTGTGTAGACACGTGTACATTATCCTTCTTGCGCAACGATGGAAACGCGTCCCCCGTTCCTCGCGAGGAGACTTACCGCGGAACATTACGGGATGTTCGGTATGAATGTTGAACACGTAATCTCATTTAAAAAAAGGTACATATGGGGAAAATATTTGTGGGACATGGAAGTTGGATTTTTAGGATAGCGCTTCTCGGAGCAACAAAGGTCTGCCGAGGAGAAAGACGATCCAACGAATGTTGAGGACGGCGATGAAACGTACGAGACATTATATACAGCGTCCTGAAAAAATATATATCTTGAAGATAAAGTAGCCCTACCGTGTGTAACATAGGGATGCTTGACTCACCAAGAATTAGCGAACCCGCGGCGTTACTACCCGTTCCCGGGAATGAGGCAATTTAAATGCTATGCAAAAAAGTTTACTTTAATTAAAGGCAGACTCTAATTCGTATACCAGCCGCTCGGTTTTGCGAAAGCTTCGAGAGAATACCGTCGGAGTGGCACACAGTCGTTGACTTACAAACGAGTGGCCACGATCAGCGTAACGTCATCATCAAAATATGCATGGATTCGAGACATTCGTAATGAAGCATTTGCCATCCGCCTCCGCTTTCCTTCTTTCTCCCCCATCCTCATAGTTAGTATCACACCATCTCGTACGCGATCGTTTTCCACCTCCCCGATTCTTTTCTTGATTTTCCAAGCGAATGTTTTTACACGCTCGGTAATTTTATCCTAAGTTTAGGGTGCAGACACCACTGGCCGGCTCTACGTTTTATATCTGTATTTCCATCCCATTTTTGCTCATTTCACCCTCTTTTGTGCTCCCACGGGGACTCATCGGCTTCCCGATTCATTGCTAATTGGATCACGGAGCACCATGAGTTGTGTAACTCTTCATCTCACTTCCCATCTTTCCGTATCTCGTAATAATTAGTTTAAATGCTCTAATTAATACCCTGTGTTTTGTACTTTGCCATTAAACACGTTTCAGTCCTTTCATATTCGATTAATTCGTACATGTTTGTATACATTTACTTATGTTTATACGGACGGGGTTAAATTGTCCTATACAAAAATAGTGACGTTCCAGCTTCTCTCTTTGGTTTATTGTTTTACTTTTATTATTATTTTATTTTATTTATTATTATTTACTAGTATTATGATTATTAGCATTTGTGTTGTTATCGTTATATAGTTTATGTAGTTAATAGTTCGTAGTCACTCGTAGTCACTACAACTTGTAGTCATAGTGCGTGTATGGCTGTAGCCAGTGATTTCTTTCTCGGCGAAACGCGACTAGCTTCGAGACTGGGAAGCGAACTCGAGACCGGCTGTATTGGTATAGGTTTTTCGCAGTTTCCCTATACCCATGGCAGAAAATGTCATGATGAATGCGATACAGAGGGGGGAGTCGGCTGCGGCCGCAAGGTGGGGATCGATCGGCGATGTGAAGTGGAGAAAATGGTGGGGAATGTAATAAGGGGAACTACCCTGTACATGAAAGCTAGAATAAGCGAAGCGTTCGCCGTAGCAGAGATAATAAAAAAATAAATGGTTCATAGTCGCTTATGCTTTGGTTTACTGTTATTACAGTTATATTTAACACTCCAGTGTCTATGCATTTTCTATCCTGATGTGCACGGTATTTAGGGAACAGTTGCTCCAGAACACGGGATAAATAACATTCTCGGTGTATCAATCTCTTTGGGTATGCAGCTAGCAACGGTGTCTGGGGAGGGTATCACTTCGATCGGTTTCTCTGTCGTTTCTTCCGCAAATCTCGCCCGATCTCATCAAAGCGCATTTCAATTAATCACTTCAATGAAACATTTAAATGTGTACGCGCTACTGTGGATGAGTCAGGGTGGGGATATTAGAAACGAACGTTGCCGAGGATTCCAGTCAGTATTCCATTACATTCGTCCCCTAATGGGACTTCTTTTTTACCCATTCCTCGTATCCGTTCCCGTCCTATCGTGGCAAAGCCACCGGACGGGGAAAAGGTTCTCATCGAGGGTTTCGTCGCTCTCGACGAGCTGCGAAATTGTCGGGGGTTTTAACGCAGGGCCGGCGCCTCCATCGGATGGACAAAGAGCGATGAGCTCGGTGAAATTGGAAACGCTTGTGGCGTGCGCACACCCACACATACTTCAACTGCCGTTGAATTAAAGGCCTCAATTGAGATGAAAATAAGTATTTTCTGGAGTCGTATCGTTTTTACTTGATTTTACGTGCTCGAGCCGGTATTCCTGATGTCCTAATTTGGAAGTTCACCAATTCGTTCCACCGTTCAATGGTCCTGGAGTGTCTCACATCTATCACCGTTTTTACACCAGTAACAGGATTCCTTGAACGACCTTGATCGAAAAGGACTCTACGGATGTACTTTGGCTCCCGCCTAAGTAGCGTCAGCTCTTGCCTTCATTTCTCTCTCTCTCTCTCTCTCTCTCTCTCTCTCTCTCTCTCTCTCTCTCGCTCTCTCTCTCTCGCTCACTTACCTGTTTGTTTGTGTGTGTTCATTCACGCCCTTTCCAGCCTCCTTTCGTGCTGGCCGCGCACCTCGCCCCTTTTACTTAGTTTTCCCACTGTCGGGAATGGAGTGCGAGTAGGGCTAAGCAACCTAGAAGATCAGGGTTGCTTACACTGGGAGACTGGAAATAGAACGGAGCGCGTGAGGAACGGCCCGGTAACTTTGATAAACAAGCGCAAGAGTAGTAGACAAGGGAATAAAAGTGTGAAAAGTAAGGAGGCGATCATTCGTCCAGGGAGAGAGAGAGAGAGAGAGAGGAGTGGGGCGCCATCAAGTAATCGCATAGATGTACTTCCCTTTGCCATTCTTATACGTGTACACGAGCAGAAAAACTATTTTGCTCCGTTTTTTACTTGGAGCTTGGGCAAGACTAGAGCACAGTTCGTTTTCTCGTGAGCTTTGGGTGTGGCCAGAAGCAGGGGTAAAGGATGAGAGAGAGAACGAGAGACACGGAGTGAGATTCGGAGTTGAAATGTTTGCCAGCAACCGAGATTGAATTCTTAACCTCGAGTACATATGCCGAGGCCTTTCTGCTGCATTCTCAAGCGCTTTGAGAGGGAGAGAGAGAGAGAGAGGGAGAGAGAGAGAGAGAGAGAGAGAGAGAGAGGAAGGGAGAGCGAGGAAGTAGGTCTCTCAGCCCAAGTGTCGAGCCTGCCATCTCGTATCTACTTTCCCGAAATTCCCTGTCTTTTTCTCGCTGTACCTTCCACCCCCTTGGGAGAAGCCATCTCCTTTGGCTTTTCTTCCCACCATTCGCTTTTTCTCACACCTCGCGGACACCCCGCTCCTCCCGGTCTCTGCTTGCACTCACGGCAAAGTGCCCTCGTTCTTTCGCTCCTGTTTTCTTTCGCCGATTTTGCCTCGTTCTCAAGGCACCTCGCGCCGCGCGTGTGCGCGAGAATCCGAATTTATATCACCGGGTGTACAAGAAACCCCGCTTCTCACCAGTACGAGAAATCGGTTTATTCACTTTTTCGCTACCGCGTCACTGGTTAATTCAATAAATTAACCCGCGGCACGATCAATTACTGACGACCTGAATAACCCACGCCTTGTGTTTCATCATCATTTCTGATCGTTTGCGAAACATTACAGTCATGTGTGAGCAGTCTGGCTAGCAGAATATACATCAGTTTCTAAAGAGTCCAAGTGCGGTTAGGATTTTGCAACTGCTCCGCTGTCACATTGACGCATTTGTATCTTCTCTCGCTGTCACATCGAGCTGTCAGTTCTGTCATTGGCCGAACATTTTTGCGGTACTCGAATACATGCTTTTTACTTGGCCATGGTTCGTTGGAACTGTTAATAATCCGGGAAACTTCGGTGGGGATTGGCGCGATTGCGACCCCTTGCTTAAATTGAGTTAGGGCTTTGATCGGGCCGATCTTAATTTTCCCTAACTTTATTAGGTCCTAGTTCGGAAGTTAGAACTTTTATCGGGCCCATCTTAATTTTATTGGGGCCCTAGTTTATAAGGCCCACATAAGCAATCCGGTGCCAGTCACACTTTGTTGCCCAGGGCCATTAAATGCCAAATCATTAGGGCCTTCAAGGGGGAATATCAGTGTGAAAAAAATCGATTTTTTTTGCTCAAATAGATAGTTTTGGCCTTTAAGAATATGCCTACAAATTTTCAAAACAATATTCGGCTTAGAAGTATTCGAAATTGGCGCTAAGCGTCGACGCTCTCAGAGCCTTTTATACGGGTCGGACTCGTCCCGCCTTTTTCGTCTATTCAGGCGCCAAAATGTATACCTGCGTGACTACCTGCGTGCCAGGGGGAGCCAGGTATATATATATATTTGTGTATTAGTAGTCAGTTGGTTAGTTACAAGCCATATTTCGAATAGTGTGCGTCTTACAAGTCGTGTTTCGAGTAGCGTAGAGTAGAGTAGGATAAGTTGATAAAAGATTTAACTCTATATTATGGACTCGCCATTCGACGCAACAGTGACTCACAGGACAACATGAAGAAAGCAATATGGGCCACTTTTTACCATAAGTGCTCCAAAGACGAGAATCCACAACACCATTACTGTCCGGAGGGCGTCGAATCGTGCACGGAGAGAATTTTTAAGTATTTTTTACGGTGAAATCTCCGTAAAAATTACATTAAAAATTTGAAACCGGTGACAAATGTGCACATAGTCAAAAATTGGCACTCGCTTTTAATATTTTGCTTTCATTCATGTAAAAATTTAAGCAAGTAGCATCATTTTTTACATTTCTTTCAGTAAAAATTCTGACACATTCTCATGTAGAATTTTAACAATGGGCTGCCTCAAAAATTCCAAATTTCTACAGTAAAAATAACCTGGACAAACTTGAAATTTCTAAAATCCCTAGCGAAAAATTAATTCCCTGTGATTAAACAAATACTTTTTTCATCGGCGTTTCTGAACATTTGTGTTCTTGATTGCTACTTATTTTAGCATATCATCTTTCCGTACCATTGTAGACGTCCTTTATCGAAGTTTCTTTTCACGTTTCTTTGTTTTCTTGCGTAGAACTGCGTAGAACACGTTAGACTGCACGAGACCACGAGGCTTTCTTCACCCATGCTTCGTACTATGATGCGCATGCGCGGTACCGCTGTTGCTAACCAACGCGGGTCGGTGTCGTTCGTGCTCGTCATACTGCGTCATACACAAGCACACTCTCACAGCTTGCGTTCACGTATACGCACGCTCACACACAGAGCTCACGCGTACGGTCAGGCGACCTAGCCCTAACTGATTTTACTATAAAGAACGTAAAATTCCGGTGGACGCACGGAAAATTTCGGCTTCCTTTTTTAAATTTTTATGGAAAGCACGCAAATTTCTCAATGTTCCACTGAAAAATTTCATTTATATTAGCACTTTTTTAACTTATTGTCGTAATCTTTACGTTTCATGAAATTTTACTATTAATTTCAGTAAAAATTCTGGAAAATATTTTATATTTCTGTTACGCAAAAGTAAATTTTGATTCATTTCCATGAAAATTTATAATTTATTTCCTAAAAACCTGAAGAATTGCACATTTGTCACCGAGTTACTGTGATTTCACAGTAAAAATTACTTAAAAATTCTCTCCGTGTGGTGTACTTGGCAGAAGGCTCGCGCGCTCGGTGCTCTTGACTCATACAAACACGAAGCAGCACTACCAGCAAATGTTGCGGAGGCAATCAAGCCAATTTATGAAGACCTTAGTCGTGATGAGGTGCTCGAAAGGTGTTTGGGAGCGTTTAATCAAAACAATAACGAAAGTTTTAATGCTGTGATTTAGAAATTTGCTCCGAAAAGTCATTTTTGCGGCTCCTAAGTAGTCAAAACAGCCGCTAATTTGGCTGCTATAATATTGAACGATGGTCACGTGGCTTTGTTGGATCTTGTTGAGGACTTGGGCATCTCCATAGGCGAGAAACTGTTCAATTATTGCCACGAAATCGACCAAAAACGTATCAAGGACTCCGATCGCTACTCAGCAGCAAACACGCACGAGGGGCGCTTGGGTGCTATAAACCCACTTCAGGATGAGGATATGATATTGCTACGCACAAAAGAGGTTCTGTATGGTCCAGGGATAGCAGTCTAATCGGTAAAAACTTGTTTTATATTCATATTTAAGTTACATCATTCAATTTTATCCTCTCAAAACTTTAAACGCGTTTTTCTCGAAATCATGTTTTTTGACCTGGTTGACAGCGTAACTCTGTCAAATTTTGTCCAATAATCGACTTCATTCAAAAAGGATTCTCTTCAGAAAACGTATCGCTATCGTCGCATCGTAGAGTTTTTTTTTAATTGTTTACTTTTTTTTATTAACAATTTACTGCAAAATTTTTGTGTAAAATTCGATTTTTTTTTTAAATGTCGGGGAGTCTTTTTCGAGACTCCATTTTGCGACCGCTTCTCTGCTTAATAAAATGTAATAAAAATAAAAAAATTCCTTGTATGCTTCATTACTTCAATAATTAATACACAAAATTTCAAATAATTTGATCGAGCCGTTTAAAAAAAAATCCCAAAAAATTCCTCATTTTTCAGCCTGTCACACTGATATTTTGCCTTAAAGCAGCCTCAACGGTGCTTCATCGCAACCATTTCAGCCATAGGTGTAGGTACGTATGTGTGCACATGTGTGCACTGTAAAAAGAAAATGTGTCGTTTCAATACTTTTTAGGCTTGAAATTCTGTTGTTAACAGGAATACATACATGCGTGTTGGTTCAAGGCGTCTCGCCCGCCTATTGAATGCTTAGAGGATTTTATAATTCCAAAACAAAATAAAATACTCTCCTGAGAGTTCTACCTCAGTAGTTTTTTAATTTCAATTCGACATTCCCGGACCGGAAATGATTTTTGCCGAATAAAATGTTTCGCCTACACATGGAATCGAACCTACAACCTGCGTGTCTATTTTCTGCCTATACCACGCACGATGCCAGTACGCTATCGAGTGCTTGTGGCAACTGATTGGCCGATATGACATAACAGACAAAAGTAACTTCTATAATTATTTATCGTATCACATAAATTATATCAGTCAGTTAATGTTATTTTGATAATGAGAGAGCTCTACCAAATATTATGCTATATATTTGTACAGACTCAACATATGTATATGTATACGAGTATTTATAATTCCTCTTTCTGTCTATCTGTAACCCCCCCCCCCCCCCCCTCTCTCTTCTACACTTCTCTATTTCAGATATAAAATAAAAAGGGGTATAGAGAGGGAGAAAGAGAGAGAGAGAGAGAGAGAGAGAGAGAGAGAGAGAGAGAGAATTATATGCCTATTATGTTAGATCGATTATATGTAATCGATTATGGTCATCATTGTGTGATAAATTATTTAGTTAAGCTATTCATACTGATTTGCCCGTTACTGGCAAAGTCCGGTAGTATTGGGGAAATTCCTACTACGGAACCAACAACTACAGGCCTTAGGGGCCCTTAGTTGGTCTCCGTACTTAGACCACAGTTTTAGTCAAGCTACCCACCCTGTAATTCCTTAATAGGGACCCGACTTGGCTCTTCTATAGAAATCCGTACTAGAGAATCCACGAATAAACCCTTGAAGGCTCCGACTTGAATCGGAGATGGCCAGTCAATTTTCCGCGAGGGATTCTTGTGGAATATGGCTTATGCCACAGTAGCGAGGGTGCTGGAATAGTCAGGCACGGCCATACTACTTGCCATTTCGCGGTGCGAGCTTTTTTCTTCCTCTCTAACGGACTGTGCGACCTCCACCTGTCGACTAGGAAGGTTGCGAGTATACTGAGTCTGTTAAAGCGTTGGCTCTCACTTTGAATTTACTTTCTCTCTCCTTCGCTATATACGTTTCTCCGTCAGCAATCCCGTTTCGCGGGGCCCTCGCAAGCTGGACGAGGGACGCGAAGATTGCATTTTCGCGGCAACGAAGTGGTGCTCCGGGGAACCGAGAGAATTGAGTGACCACCGTCGAGTATACGCGCACACATCTGACATCGCCGGTATCCCCAATACTGCTGTGTACGTGTGCACAAAGCGCTGTACGGTATGCTGGGAAAAGGATAAACCGAATTACACATGAGCTTCGCAAGAGAGAACGCGAAGAATGGAAGGAAAAGATGCGCATGAGGAGGTGAATGAGCGTGTACGGAGATTGAAGAAACTTTCTGTTGCGCGTCAGACGAGGAGACAAGCGCTGCGAAGGTGACTGTGTGGCTCTGAACTTTTGCTCGCTGCATCGTAACTTTACGAGCGGTTGGAGCGACGGCGATGGGAGAATGCAACAACATTGGACATCCGCAGAGTGCTTCGTCGACCCTACGACGTGTCGCCTGTGCGCACTTCGAATCGGTCTTTCACGTCGTGGTATGTGAGTGTACACACATCTTGAAGGAATTATGGCAGGTGCTCAACGAGATACGAAGGTGCCATTGTTGCTCTGTCAATTTGAAACACTTGTCGAACTTTATTTCGCGAATACAATGTAGTGATAATTGAAAAAGGATGAAGGATCGAAGTGTCGTTAGACAAAGCAACGTAGAGGATTGGTTTGGCTTGGAGCAAGGAAAAAAGCTCGATTTAGTACAGCCAAATTCTTATCGAATTACCAGAATTTTATTGAGACGCATTGCGATTGTGTGTGCTCTATTCCTTGTTTGTTTGGACCTGGACAGCTGTTTTCAACTACTTGGGTTTAGACATTTTCGTCGTTCAAACCGTTTATTTTTTATCCCAAGTCAGTTCTCATTTGCCACCTATCAATTTTACTCGATCGCATTGGAAATTTCATTCAATTTGAATTAATCCGTTGTGGGCGAGATTCTACCTCGCTCGTCGCGCACTCAAAATATCTTCCCCCGGTGAAATGGCCACTGACTCTCTCTCTCTCCCTCCCTCTCTCCCTCTCTCTCTCCCTCCCTCCTCCGTCTATCCTCCTATTTTGGCTATTCGATGCAGAGGTAAACGTTGTTGGAATATTTTGACATTTACTCGATAACCATTGTACATAATATATTTTCATTACTGCGGAAACCCTATTTGCGATGAGATCGCGACTTCAACTAGGTATGAAAAGTCCGATAATGTACGTGTTAATTCAGGGGTCGAAATGTTCAGCCTATTTTGAAGGTCTGACCCGATTTAAGCCTCAATTGAGACTACTTAATGCCGAAAGTCCTACTATGAGCCTCAAAATGCTGCCTACTTAAATTTTTTTGCTCCTCCTTTGCTGCTGGTAAGGCCTACCTCCTGCACAAAACCTTATACTCCTACCTAACGCAGCCCAAAGATATCTATCTTCGGTTTTCATTCCGTCTCAACCTACCGAGCACGTGTCTGCTTCGACGAAACATATTATCACGAGATTGATAATTCATTTACTAATGAAATCATTAATTAATAAAATTAATGTATGTAACGTTTCTATGGAACACGGAATCAATTATTCACACTTCATCATTGATCAAGGTTATAAAAATGAAATCAAAATCAACATGGTTTTTCATTCTAATCCTTTTTTTTTACTAATAGGCAAAGCAACATATATTGTCCCCTTGAATTGCATATAAATGCAAATTATTACAAGAGTTTCGATAAAAATAGCCCTCGTGATGTCTACCGCATGCCAAATAAAAACAAATTGTGGGCTATCGGAATTGGAATGACGTTCATTTATGTGACAACATATTACAAAGTAAAAGTTTGACGAAATAATTGTAAAAAAAATGGTGTTTTTATTTATCGTCACACTTCTTTGAGCGATAGTTGGCATACCATAACTCTTACGACATCTGAGCATCATTGTTAAATTACAGGAATAATCATTTTTCTAGGCGATCCAAAAAAAGTTTTCATTGATACTTATTTTATTACAAAATTTCGGAGCCTGAAGTAGAAATAGACTTTCGGAATTATCGTTTAATTTCATTAGGACACAAGCAATCCGGATAGAGGTCTATCTTTCGCCCGGTGATATAGCATTTGTCTTGAAACATTCGTAAGTGAAATACGATGACTTTGTGTTAAGCATATATTTCTTTAATCTATCAATAAGGTAACATGATAATTTGTAAAAACTACTTTTAGTGCAAACTTGAAAATTTGTAATTAACGGTCAATCCGTGAACCGTCGTTTCATCTTGCCCAACATCATCTTCGCAGGCTGCTTAATATTTAATGAAAAAAAATTAAAAAGAAGAAAAAAAACCCTATTTTCCCTCGAGAAGTACGGCCCAAAGATTGACCATGAATTTTATGAGATTTTTTCATTGACAATTGTTGGTTTGGGGTAGTGCGAAGACGAAAACGACGCAAGTGCCTGAAATTGAGACGCCTCAAATACCTTTACGAATTGAGAATTAAAACAGTATTTAAGAAAATTCCATATTTAAAGACATTTTAAAACCGCTTGATAATTTGATTATTCCTATAATTTAACGATCATAAACAGGGGTTATGAACAATGCTTCATTGATATGTCGTTTGTATGCATGTAAACGCCCATGGTAAAGGAGAAGGTAGTAAAATTTCCTATAATTTTTTGTCGGCGTGATCATAATACGGTTGACACAACTATAAGCGAAGAATATATCTAAATACGCCATTGTAATTCGCGTCTCCTCCGATAGATCACGTTGTAGTTCCCCCTATCATGTCTGAAGTGCAGCAACTCGCAAACGGAAAACATCGGAAGAAACGAAAAAGTACGTACTTCGACTTTAAATTGGGAACGTGACGTCTGCATCAAGGAGGACAAACGAATGTTGACCTATATTTTCGTCGAAAGCCATTCCTGTGGAGTCTAACCTACATTGATGAGTTATTACTCGGCTCTTCACGGAGCTGCAGATTCGCTTTAATAAGCTCTAAACTATAAAACAAGTGCGTTCGACGTTCTGTCGAACCTGCTCCACCAACGCAGCAACTGTCTTGGTTATTAGGACATCATCGCGATTCCGGGTCATCGGAAAGTGGACGACGCCACGCCAATCGACAACACGATTAAAAGAGGAGATCCTCCTTCAATCAACCCGGAAGTTAAAGCTGTCTTGTCGGAAACGATTATCAAAAGGGACGAGAGAATCGCTTTAAAACAAACGAAAATCGCCACCTGCTTGGCAGCGATTGGTAAATTGTTTCAAGGTGCTCTGAGCAATAAACTCGAGAAACTCGTTTTCCTAGAAATCTTGAGTGATGTAGGAAGACTACTCGAGGACGTTAAATACGATTGATCGTCAATCAGAAGTCCAATTTTGGCAAATTTGAACACGACAATTTGGTTTGGACAATTTGGTCTCATCAATAGCAAATCAATTTTTATTCGGGAAAAATCTCGAGAAAAAAGTAAAGACAGCTAAAGCCTTGGCAAATACGTCTCGAGAATTAAAAGCGACGCCAACTGCCTTGACATGGAAGATCGCAAAAACGCGAAGATCCTGCAATCTCCTCCTACGGAAAAGTACTACCAAAGGCTGATGAATTCGGACGGGAAAAAAAATCCACAGATAACGAGGAGTCAGACCAATTCATCGAAACAAAAGGAAAACCGTCGCCGGGATATTTCTTATCAGAAAACGGGCAATCGCCCTTATCGCCGTAAGGAAAAAAAAAGCGACAAACGCGGCCTCTTCAAACACGAATAGGAAGCGACGCCGTCAGATAGACGAATCCTATCGTGGATTGAAGGATATAAATCTTCTTTCCGGGCAAAACCGCACCAGTCAACCGCCCCGAAAAATCAAGCATTTTCAGAAAACGAGGACGCCACAAGTAAACGAAAAATAAACGAGTTCGTAAAGAAAAGGAGCTATCGAAACATACGAGCCCGATCCCAATAAGTTTTTATCAGATATTTTTGTGGTCTTAAAATCGGGTGGGGGTCACCGAATGATTCTAAACCTCAAGAAATTGAACAAATTTCAATATACTGGTGAACTTTTTGAATTTACATGTTTACCTTTCGGTCTATCTACAGCACCGTACGTTTTTACAAAAAGGTTTAAAGCCGATAGTTACAAATCTGGGCGTTAGAGGATTTATATCGACCATTTACTTAGATGACCTTCTAGACCTAGGACGGTGTTTTGTACTATGCCAGGAAAATATCTGAGCTTCGAGTCTCCCAATTCGCAAATCCCCACAAAGTTGGGATTTGCAACTCATTTCAAGAAATCTCAGATTACACCTTCCAAAACGTGCAAGAACTTGCGGCTTTTGGTTTGATTCGAAAAGGATGCTTCTCGAATTGTCGCACGAGAAAAAAGAAAAGATGAAACGGTTGGCCCATAAAATTCAAATAATTGAGACGTGTAAAATAAGAGAACTTACCAGCTTTATAGGTACGGTGGTAGTGTGCTGTCCGGCAGTTCCTTCCGGTTTCGCTCATAAGGAATTGTTCGCAAGAGCTCGTTACTTACTTAGCCATGCGACAAAACAATGAATGTTTCGATAAACAAATGACCAAAAAGATTAAAAACTCAACAAGATCCCCAACGTTTTGTTTAGAAACTCGAAGTGACGCTTCACTGTCCAGATGTCGACACATTAGGATATCCCGATATTGATTTTTTTGCGTCTCGCACGAATGCCAAATGCGATGTTAGATTTCGTGGTAGCGCGATTCAGGGTATGTTGCGGTCGATGCATTCACGATATCGTGGGTGAAACTTGCACGCGGTTACGCTTTTCCACCATATGCGATAAACCCAAGGGTTCTTAGAAAAAATTAAGGACAAAAAAGCAACTGTTGTTGTTCTACTGCGATGGCAGACACAACCGTGGTAGTCACTGTTCTGAGCTCTACTGATTCAAAAACCGGTAGTTTTACAACCACATAAAAACCTGTTATTATCCTCGGGCAGGCAACCGCATCCGCTTTGGCAAGATCTCACCCTGGAGGTATGAAAATCATCTGGCAGGCCTTTCAAGTGAGAAGCGTTCCTGAAGAGTCACAGAATTTTACAACAGCATCACTTCGATCATTATCAATAAAATAGTACGACAGTGCCTTTAAAAAGCGATGGGATTTTCGCATGAAGCGGGGTATCGACCTGTACAAACCGTCGATACAAGTTATAGCACTTCTCACTCAAGATTTCAACAACGGATCATCTTATGGATCGCTCAATTCGCTCCGCTCAGCGATCTCACCGGTCGTGGGCGTGCACGTAGGCAAGGACTCATACATTATGGGTTTATACCACTGTAAACGTATAAAATTAAGTGATTTTTCGCGATTTTTTTTGGGGTGGAAGAACAAGTAAGAGTATAATAATATTCACGGATGTTATTAGTAATATCTTCAACCCAATAAATAAAATTATATTATAAAATTATACAATATGGTAATGCTGAAGACATTCTTGTGAGGCATGTTGAATTTGAGACGCTCTGCGGCGGGCAGTGTAATTGACGCAAATTTGAATTTGGATTTTTTTAAATCATATTAATTTACATTAGTACAGCTAGTAAAATACGTAGGGAATTTGAGAAATATGAATTTTTGTGTAATAGACAAGCATTTGAAGTAAAAACTTAATTTTCGACAGAAAAAAGGACAATCATTTGTTAATCACTAATGCTATAATTAACCCATGAAAAATCCCGTACGTATTCCACTTCGGAACGTTATATTAAAGATGTGCTCAAAATTTGGAGGGAGAAGAATGAAAATTGTTGGAGCTGTGCTGCGTGCCGTATTAAAAAAATTGTGTTCCGAGAAAAATGGTCGACGCCTCACATACGGGTCAGCCACGGTCCACTACGGACCTGCGGACCTTCGTTTTACAGGCACCAAACATCCCCCCCCCCCCTGAATATACATGCTTCAAAGTGTCTCTTAAATCAATTTAAGAGAAATCAATGTTTGTAAAATTCTTCAGTTATGTTAACTCTTAATCGCCTTTTCCAACGAAATCTTCGAACTTCGTCCTCCAAGACCGAGATATAATCGCACTTGGGATCTAAGAATAGTGTTAGATAACCTAAACTCCTTGGGAAATAAAAAACAACTAGCCTTGGGCGATTTCACTGGGAAGCTTGCCACACTCCTTGTTCTTACTATTGGCCAGGGAATGCAAGCCCTCTCGCTGATGGAATTGCAATTCATCCAGCAGGGATCAGATGGAACACAAATTACAATATCCGATGCTGTCAAAACATCAGGTTGCAATACAGCGCGATCACGTTTAGTATCACCGGCGTATTTAGACGGTATTCATACGGATTTAGTGACGGCGCTAGAAGTCTGTGAAAAGAAAAGAAAAATTGCGCAAGCAAATAGAGTCCCTGTTTATCACACTGAAAAAACCTTAGCACAAAATTTCTTCTGCAACATTGGAAAAGTGGGTAAAGAAAATACTCATACACGTATTAATAGACATTTCCGCAGCACAATCTACACGTCACGCCTCGTCATCAGCCGCAAAGCGAAAAGGCCTTTCAATTGATAGTATTGGAACAGCGGCAGGCTGGACGGATAGCTCGAATACTGTTGCGCGGTTTTATAATGTTCCGGTCGCTTCGGAAATTTCCGCATTTGCAAAAGCTATCTTAGATATTGGAAAAAAACGTAGGAGAATTTCTATATTGTTTGTTTTTATACGATGTAAATCTCGTGTGGTTCTCGTAATATGAGAAAGTTTTGTTTTATTCACCTAACATCAAATATTTTTCTTTAGGATTATAAGTTAAAGCCTTCTGTTTTCTCTTTCAAACGAGAAAGTTTTGTTTTGTTGCTATAAACATGACAAAAATACACTGACCAGTACATAAATGAGTTAACCCTGGATATAACTCATTAAACATAGACGCCATATATATCTTTAAACATCTACAAAGTGATCTATTGGAAGAGACGCGAAATACAATTATACGATTAAACAAAGTGACCTGTAGGTGAAATTCGATCGTAATTATATGAGCGTCTCTTCCGATAGATCGCGACCCCCAAACGACCAAAATTGCAAATGAAGCCCACATTGTCGTGTCGGGGCGATTATTTCCCACAATTACGGCAAAAATTACTTCCAAATGATGAAAACGAAGTGTCATCCACTGAAGCCAAAAAGTCTTGAGATGGCTAGAAAGCGGGTGGTAATTCGGACATGATCGGGAGGACTGCAACGTGTTCTATCGGTAGAGACACACCATATAATTACGATCGAACTTCACTTACAGGTAACTTAGCTTGATCGTATAATTGTATTTCGCATCTCTTCCGATAGGTCACTTTGTAGATGTTTAAAGATATATACGGCAACAATGTTCAATGAGTTATATGCAGGGTAAATTTAGTTATGTACCGATCCGCTTATTTTTCTCACGTTTATAGGAACAAAACAAAACTTTCTGGTTTGAAAAAAAAACAGAAGTCTTTAACTTATGATTCCAAATAAAACTATTTGATCTTGGGGAAATAAACGAAAACTTATCGTATAATTCAAGTGGCGTGTTCGGCTATCTATTACCCCGGAAATAATTATCAACTATAGTAAAAAGCTTGCTAATGTAGAAATGGTTAATTCAGCGTTATCATGAAATTGTGTTAAGGGAGGACACATCTGTAACTGCCCATTTTCGACCGTTTTCTTTGATATATATATATATATATTTTTTTTAAGAAAGGAATAAAATATATAGTCACAAAAACTTTTAGGCTTTATTGGGTATATATTGAAGTATGTAAAAAATGTATATGTCCAAATATACATTTTTTTGTATTCTAAATACATATAGAATACAAAACAGTGGTGCACGAGTCGCTATAGCACTACTGGTTTTCAGCCAACTCTCTCCGCGGCACGCAGTAGAGCGGTCGTAAATTTAATCCTGGAAATAAGAGTGAAATATTTTCGTTAACTATATGAGTTTTAGCAGTCAAGTACGGGGGAATTTAAAAAAATAGAGACCAGTTTGAAAAAAAGTTTGTTTTTCGACCATAATTGTCATGTAAAACGTGATATGTTCTTTACCATTTTCAATTTATCAGAAAAAGCGCTCGTACTTGACTTTAAAGCAATCGAAGAAGCTACAGTTAAAATTGCAAGTCGATTGGCCGAAAATTGTTCGAGTTCTGCTACGTGCCGATTTCAAAAACATGACTTTGAGAATAACGTGTTTGAAGTTTTCGGTACCCGCTAGGATAGAAATGCACAAGTGAATTTCTTGAGTCGATGGATTACGTGATCCTCGTTGGGAACGGTTTATACTTCAGGATCAAATTGCTGTACCGTATTTTGTGTAGCTGGTACTGCGTCACGTCGGTACGTGACATCGCGGGATTCGCTTTTCAGCGCTCGGAGATTCCTCTCAAAAAACGTTCGACAACCACTTTAAAAATGTTTTTCAGTTATTTTAGAAGTGTTTCCAAAAACCGACTTTTCAAAAATGTTACAGTGGTGGCCTTCGTTAATAAAATAGGTATAGTAGTAAACATGTCATGATCGGTATACATATTATATATTGCGGTGCGTTGTACGTCATCAGTGTATGTCGAATGTATGTATATCGAAATCCTATTTCGCGCATAAAAGTGGAGTTCATTTTGCATTAAATTCGAAATGTGTACTGTAAGGAGCAACAGGGTCAAAATAGGCTAAAAACGTCCCCCCGGGAAATCCAAACCAATTGACAAAATTACGAGGATTTTTGTATGAACATGAAATATAATAGACTCAAAAGAGTAAGACCCATTGTCACACGAAGCTTTCGTCCTCGCTTGGCCG
Organism: Ophion costatus; assembly: GCA_951751655.1. NCBI lineage: Eukaryota > Metazoa > Arthropoda > Insecta > Hymenoptera > Ichneumonidae > Ophion > Ophion costatus. The sequence goes on from OX632367.1 coordinate 3,861,161, forward strand.
TGTACAATTCATTCCTCAACGAACTGGCTCGACCGGGCTTGCCTGGCCATGGCCACGAGACCGTGTCTGTTCTTCCGTAAAATTGGAATGATAAAGCGTATACGCGAATAGATTTATCTCATGTGCTCGATTGAATATCTCGTTCAACGCAGCGTTCCCGACTGCATGCCATATGTACATTCCTGTGCCTTCACCTATTTGAACTTTTCTGTGGAACTTTTTTAAAATTATGCCACCATCTCTGCTGTTTTGCGGATTCGAGCGAGCAGCAGAATCGACGTGCTGTCATTGAATTCCAGAAATGATTGAAAATCTATAGTACAATAAAAAGTAACAAACACGTACGAAAGAATGGAATTAGTATCGATCTTCTGTTTTGATCCGATATGTCTTCCTGAGTTGGGGATTCGAGTCGGTGTGAAACACCTAACGGCGAACGGGCGAACGATGATACATCCAGGCTCATGCATACGGAAGCATTAAAATGTTACGGAACTTTTTTTCGCTCTTTATCCTGGAAGTTTCAAATATATGGATATAACAATCCCTGACGCTGTTGAACCGGAAGCTACGCGTAGCGACGAATATCCACGGTTCGTTAAAGTTGACTTTTGCTCGGAGTATGCTGTAATTGGCTATATTTTCCGCCCCTCGTTCAACCCTTATCATTTCGCACGGGATTCATTTTGGTCGTTGACCCGAACGAGCGAGCGCCACATCGAATTGATAAGCAATGAAAAATAGAAAGATGAAACGTTTCGGTCGAAAAAGGGTTTGGATCGAAACAACTGTATTCGACCTACAAACTCGCTCGATACGCCGCCTCGTTGCTCGTTACACAAATTCAGTTTTCCACGTTCCGGTGGCTGGGTGACCGAAGGTTTGTGCTTCCGAGTCAGCAGATTTGCAGGAGAATCCGAAAGTCAACGCGGGACCACGCACGGTGTTGAGTATGCCGATCAAAGTTACGGACTCTCGGTCAAGCGGAATAAACAGACTGACGTTTATGGCTATCGAGAGTTTTTCAAACAGTCGATAACGAGGGTTCTTCTTAAGAGTCTTTCCCTCTTTTTCGTTGATATCAAGTTTTACTTTGCATTTCAATTTTCTGTTGTATTCCGTTTTTCTGAATATTTTTTTAAACTATATTTGATTTTATATATCATCGCATATTATATTGTTTCCCTTTTCTTATATAAAATCCTTAATTTTTTAATTTCTGATTATTTTTATTTTATATAAAATTTTAATTTCTTTAAACTCCAATTAATATTCTTTTTATATTACATCGGTAACTTCATCTTTGCCCGAGAGTTTACTAGGCCATTAAAATTATTATCAATCAATCAGTTATCAAGTAGTTACATTTTGCTTCTTTTCCAAATAAAGTACGCGTACGTGGAGCCTATCCCGGGGATTTCCATTAGTTTTGCTCGACTCTCGATTAACCAGATACACCCCAAATTCAACGCGTCCCTTTTTTTAACTTCATCTGCACACAAGACGTGTTCTCAAGCGTTCTCAAGCGAGCGTTCTCAAGCCCGGGGTGTGATTTGTAAACCTGGCCTCGTGGATTGCGGGGGCACTCGTGTACACTCCGACCTATCACACACGTGTATCCTTGAGAGGTAGAAGCCTCGCGAGGGATACCAATCGAGAGAGCGCGAGTTAGAGGAATGGTGAACCAAGGGAGATTCAGTTCGCTCCAATAATTCGTGGCCGGCTTTCGGATACGGGGGTCCGGTTATAAATTAGCTGCAGATTTCTCGACGGTGTACGTGCCCCCTTCCCCCCTTCCATGCATGTAGGGGATCTTTTGGTATGTGCGCACGGATGAAACGAGGGCAGGGTTCGAGCTTGGCCGAGTAGACGAGAGTAGATCGACACTGTAACTTTGTTCCGACCGTGGTTTGTGCGCTTTCTCCCGTTCCTCCTTGGCGTTTCGTCGAGCTTCCCTTCTCTCTCCGTCGAGGGCTTGTGTCTCGCGTTAAGGGTCGTACGGGTGTAGAGTTGTAGGGGCAAGAGGGTGATCGCGGCAACGAGGAGTAGAGCGGTCGCTGCGAGGATTTGCAAACAGACCGACGACCACGAGACGACGAGAATGTATAGAGGAGTACGTGTAACGAGAGACTCACTCGTTCAAGCAAAAGCCCCCGCTCACGCCCGATACGTGCACTGAGTATAGGAAAACACAGGTCAGAGTTGGAGCAGTTGGTGATGTGTGTGCGTGGGTGTGTGCGTGCGCGCACGCGTGTGTGTGTGTGTGCGCGCGTGTGTGTGTGTGTGCACACGCAAGTACACCTGGGGAGAATAGTTGAAGGGAGAAGACATACGACGAAGGATCGACGGATCGCGCGTTATTTGTCGTTCCCTTCTGCATCTCGTTGCTCCGAGATTCTCTATACACCATCAATTTGGTCCGAGTCACGAACTCGGAGTAACGATGGAGATACGATCCGACGGTTCAGCGAGTTACAAACCTCTGGGTCAGTCTCGAAAGTACATTCCTCAAGCTGACTAACGATAACTAAATCATCAATGAGCTTTCGGTTGTCCTCAAAACTCTAAATGCACATGTACACCCGAGGATATCTAGGATCTTTTCATACGGAACTGCAGTATCCAGTGTCTATGAGCCAGAAACCTGCTCAATCGATCATCCCTCCCCTAAACAACTTGTATGTGTTGGTCGATTTATTTGGGGAAAAAAACGTCTTCCTGTATGCGGAATAGCCTGCACACGTGAATTGATATATTTGTAATTCCATATGAATTATCGAGGTGTTCTTGAGACTGGCTGGGAAATGTTAGGAACCACCGTACACGTAACTTGAAGAGGTATAATTGTTTTTCGTCAGCGTAGTGTCGTAATCCTTTTGCCCCGTTGGAGGTTAACTCTCCCCTTTTCCCCATCCACCTTTATATCCGAAAGCCAGATATGCAAGGTAATCCTTTCGTTCTCTTCCGCTAGAGTATTCTTGACCTGAATAATACCGTGCTATCGACATCGCAGCTCGGATATGGATCGAGAGAGTAGAGAAATGGATCATAAGAGTTCGCGGAAAACACACAGCGCAATGTCTCCGAATGCGATTATCCCTACGGGTTTCCTCCTCGCTTCTGCTGCACTTTAATTCGTGTATATATATATATATATATATATATATATATATATATATATATATATATATATATATATATATATATATACGCACGTGCGCGCGCGCGCGTGTGTGTGTGTGTGTGTGTGAGCGCGTGTGTGTGTGTGGGGGGGGGGGCGTGCGTGAGTGTGTGTAATTTTCACTCTTTGGAATTGGATTTCTCCGATGTACCTATATCTCTATTAGAAATCATCAGATATACCAGAGGCAACATTTTTAGAGCATCCAGAGCTCACCCTGCTGCTTCATCTTTATTTGCAGATGCGATGCTATTTTTTTTTTGTCTTGATCGGCTTTCCATCATTTCCTGTGTGTACTGACATTTTTTTTTTCATGTGCCACGGCTCTACGCGAAGCATCTAATTTTTGTAAATTCGAGAGAGGAGGTATCGATCCACATCGTACTGCAACGTATGATAGTGGATCTCGTTCCCTTAGACTTATATTTAAGTCAATTTCTTCCCCAAATATTTCCGTTTTAACTGGCTTTTTTTTTCCTCTGGTCACGCTCCTTATTTTGTCGCCTCTCTGCCGTTATACGTTACACGTTAGCTTTGCCGGAGTTTTTTGCACAGATTTTACACAATTGTCTCTGTGGATATAGCTCTCGCTCTCTTTTATTCAACCCTTAACTTCTTCCACTTCGGTTATATCTACCTTCAGTGTTCGCCGCCATGCTCTCTCGCTCGTCCTGTTTCCCTCATAACGTTCACAAAGTTCTTTGGACCTCGCCCGAGTAAATCTCATGAAGCCTTTGCCCGAAGCTTTGGTGTATAATACCCAAGATTCCGACAGAGCCCTTGGACAGTGTCTCATTTTTAGAACATCTACAATTTTCTCGTCCTCTATGCGCAAGCTACAAACCTTTTTTTTGCGGAAACCTTTGCGTCTTTGTCGGAACAAAATTACGTAAACCACGACATTTATTTTAGACTCGCCTATGAATTTGCGCGGTATATCACGGCTTCTGATTCAAATATCGCATTCTCCATCCATTAGACCTTATAATCTCTCGCCCTTTGAACTCAATATTCAATATCTTCTTTTGTAATAACACTTCGATGTATTTTTACCTGCTGAATACAAATTCATCATTCGTTTTCCCTAAAATCTGACATTTTCAATATGGTCAATCGAAAATTTTTCGTGGGATATCCCAATAGGATTTCATAAAAAGTAGGGAACATTTTTTGTATAATCTGGTCACTCTTTCAAAGTCGCCATAATCCGAGTTTCCAAGTTAATTTGAAAAAAGATTGAGAATGCAGAAAACGGGTATGTGCTTTACTTTATTGAACAACGCAGCAACAGCCTCTCAATTTCGTCTAGATTTGGACTAATGAAAAAGGAATTGTTTCGTGATGGGCTGTCGATACTGCGTAGCAGCCCTGAGCCCGATTCATCCTGTGTACCCCTGGGACGTCTCTTTTGTTTTCGTCGGACATAACCCATCCGCCTAAGCCGTCGCTGCCATTTTTTTCCGTCCCTCATCATTTTTTGTAGTTTCGCAAAAGTCTGTAAGACAGCAAACGAAGGATTTTTACAGATGGTCAGCTAGTTTTGCGAAGAATCAGAAGAACACAAGTATCTACAGAAGTTTGAAGGAAAGTTCGTGCTTGCCGGCTGTTACACAAGATCGAATCTCTCTCACAGCGCAAAACGACAACGATGGCTGGACCATCCTGCGCCCTGGCTTATTGCTATCGATAAGTCGTTATACGAGGCGAATGTGTGCGCGGTCGAGCGGAAACGTGGACACTTGTTCCGCAGAGGATTTTCCTTTAAATTTCATTTTGTTCGTACCGAGACAAAGTTTGATTCTTTGATACTCTTGCGAAGGAAAAAACTTGTCTGAATCACTCCGCACGGCCTTGATCAAACGCGCTAGAAACGGAAGCAAACGGACCCGTAACTCGGAAGAGATTTCAATCGAGTTTCCCGTCGAGTCACGGAAGCTCGAAGATTCACGGACGGCTGATTAAGCAACCGAGTGAAATATACAGTGATCAGTGGTTGGACAAGAGAAGGGCCTACGAAAAGGATATATCCTTCCGCACGAGGTAAATCCAACCCGAGGCTGGTGGGTGTAATCGCGGCGTGATATCGGAGAGGAAACAAAGCTGCGAGGGGCCGAGTTATACGTATCGGTGTGTTGGTTAGCGCATGATACACGACGAGGGAGCGAGCTATTTCGGAAGTAAGAGAGGGTAATTTGATTGCGCTGAAACTATGGACGAGGAAGCACGCGGCGACTTTGAATTCACGACTAAATGGACGGAGATAAACGGATTGGAAGACGGTAGCGCAGCTGCTACTATTCCAAACACAAATATACGACTCTATCGTATATATGATGTAACCAGCGCCGAGAAGCCAGTGATGTTTACACACCAGAGGTGTAAAATCTTCGCCCGTTGTTTTCTTTTGCCAAAGGCACGAGGAAGTGAGAGAGGAAGGCTAGAAAGGGTTGGCGACGCCAAGGGAAACAGTGAAATAGCTGGCAAAGCTCTGTCAACGAACTCGTTAGCGATTCTCGAGGTCGCGCGATCTACCTCTGTCTGTGTGTACACCCCATGAAAAGCCGTCTATGCAATAGACACAATGTATGCAGACGGTGCACATCAAGCGGATTTCTCTCTTTCACACGCCACTGACTTTACGAGAACCGGGCCAGACGGGAGAGTCAACTCTGCGCAACTTCCGTTGCCTCCAGCTGATCATGTCGACTGGCTACGACGCTTTCGCTGCTTACCTTCTGTTCCCTCGAACGCCCAATTCCATGTAGTCCTGCGTCCCAGTCGTTGCGCCTTTGTCGCATTATCGTGATTACGACGTAGGCCGTCTTTTATTGATACGAATCACGGCTTGATGACGCGTTTGTCGTTCAAGCTTGGAATAACGTACCGACAACGTGGATACGTTCCGTTTGCATAACACCAGGGATGTGGCAGAACAACGAGCACAAAGCAGTGGATTGGTGACGTTTCCAAGATCCACAAACGTGTGAAATTTTTTCCAATTCTCGATGGATTTCGAGCAACGAGTCAAGTGCCATGATGACAGCCGGCGCGAAGTCTTCAAATGTTCACCAAGTCTTTCCAGTGCGCAGATGCAAGTTCTGCTCTCGCAAGGACCAGCTTCCGCATCCGCTTCTCCACTTTCCTCACTCGCTCGTCTTAACTTCGAATTAATGTCTCAATTAAGCCGTGACCCAGAATGCCCCGGTTGTACGTCTTGCTTACTACTGATGATGCTGCTGCTACGCCTCAGAGAAATACAGAGCTGCACGTGTTCACGGGTACGAGTGTACGTTTCTGTGAATCCAGATACGGACAAAACATATGCGGCTAGAACAATGCACCGGTGTAGAGAATTGCGAGAACTATTCCCACAAGGAACATCACTTTCGCGTCCCTCTTCGATTTTGTCGGAACCCATGTAATTTGCAATTTTCCCGCAAGCATATACCCGAATGTGTATAAAAAGATTTTTCGTACACCCCCGAGTCAACATTTTTAGCCTCCTCTGAACCCTCGCAGGACCCATTTCTTTTGTAACGCACAAGCTGCCAGTCTCCGTTGAACCTACCGAACCCCCATCTATCGAGTTCAGTGCCATGAAGAGACCTCCTCTTGGTCTAGTGTAGCCTCTTCTAGATCTCCTAAACCTTCTTTCGACCCCCAGTTTCAGTGACACGTGCAGAACACAGGCCTCCTTAACTTGCTTTTGATCTCAAATTCGTTGCCTCGACCCCAGCTAACCTGCTTTCGGCCCAAATTCGATATCTCCTCCATCATCACTCCATTGTGGCCTGTTCGGTAGACCGTTCGATGACGAAAAAAAATACGTTTTCCCTGATTATCGCCCGAAGAATGGTACAGGTAAATATGCATTAGCAGATGATGAATAAATACTACACAATTAATAAAAATGAATCGTCACCTTATCAGATTATTAGTGCAATATTGATATACGAAAACAATCAATTTTTCTCAATATCGGTTTACTATTATTTTATAGGCGATTCATAAAAGGATGCTCGTAGATACAGTCTCACTCGAATTCCTTCGAATTTATGGGCGTCACGAAATTTTCTGTAAGAAAAACATCTCACAGGAAAATTATTCAAAAATTCCAGGCTATCCAGCATAAACTTAGGCTACTTTTTACATCTTTGATATTTCCTCTTAAACCCTATAGTTCTTGAGTTACATTGAATTTCCAGAATTAGTCTTTTTCTAGCCAAAAATGACAACTGCGAAAAAATGCGTACGAAACTTTTCAAAAAACGAAAATGAGGTCCTTCTATCTCATTCAAGTTTATCATGGATATACATGACAAAACGATTTTCCATAAGCCATGCGCCCAATTCTCAATGGTAAAAAAAAACCGCACACGTACAAAAGTGCATACCGGGTCAAAAGAAAACATAAAAAAATATTTTAATAAAACAAAATCAAGCTAAATTTGTTCCCTTCAAAACGCGGTTCGTTAAATTTGGTTATCTTATTTTTGACCAAGCTAGGTAACTTTTAGTGTGGCAAGAAATATCGACTGGTGTATCCAAATTTTTGAGCGGCAGTGTATATTATATAATACTGTATATATTATACTTTAAATATGTGGTTCCATTAATATATTCGAATATACACTACCAGTCAAAAGTTTTCGGACACTTTAGATAATTGCAAAATTATGTTAGTATAATTAATTATATACAGCTTTATAGTGCCTTCGTAAAGTAATAAATTAAATAAACTATATTTCTCTAACATTATTTGGCACTTATCCAGCGCTCGCAAGTTTTGCAATCGTGCGAAGTGTCCGAATACTTTTGGCTGGCAGCGTATATCTAAATAACATATAATGTTGATATCTAGATAAAACGCTAAGGTGTTAATAATAACACCCTAATGTTTATGGATGATATAGATAAACCCTCTGGACCCTCCATCTATAGATGAAGATTCCAGAGCGTTTACAGTGCGCCTACACTAACAGAAAAATTCTATTGATATTAACTAGCCACGCCTATTTGATCCTTTTTTATTTAACTAGATTTTTCGTAGAACTCAATTTTTCCTATTCCATTCCATTGTTATAATAATTTATTTAACATATATATATTGAAATATTTGATTCATTCAAATCAATAGGGAGGTACTAGTCATTCACATTAGTCATTCATGATTAGCCATAGTCAGGAAGGTACTAGGTTCGATTCTCATATAGGTAAAATATTTTTTTTCAAAAAAAATCATATCAGTAGGTTAGGGAATGACGAAATATAATGAAAAATCGTTGTGGAAAAACTCAATTAAGGGATTCATTTTATTTTGGATTTATTAAATATTTTATGCATATAGTACACTGTAAAAAATTTCTGTATAAAAATTAATACAGAAGTGCAGGAAGTTTTTATGCGGATACCGCTTATGAAATTTCAGATACGATTTTGAAAATCCAAAACAGGTTATTTGAAAAATGAAAGTGTAGCTCCGTAATATTAATATACTTGTGCGTTTGAAAAATAATGCACGTGTAAAGAAATAATCACATCCAAGTATATTGAAATCAAGCACCATTTGCTGATATCAATATACGAGTGTATATTAAATTCAAGAACCATTTGCTAGTATCAGCATACGGGTGTGTATTAATTTCACAGAACCAAAGTATTACCTTTAATGTACACTGTAAAAAGCTTCTGTATAAAAATTAATACACAAGTGTATGATGCTTTTATGCGGACGCCGTTTATGAAATTTCAGATAATATTTTGAAAATCCAAAGCAGGTTATTTTAAAAATAAAAGTGTAGCTCCGTAATATTAATATACGTGCGTTTGAAAAATAATGCACGTGTAAAAAAATGTTCACATCCAAGTATATTAAATTCAAGAACCATTTGCTAATATCAACATACGGGTGTGTATTAAAATTACTGATCCTAAGTATTAAGTTTATTTCAGAAATTGATAATTAAGCGCACTGAAAATGTGAGTCGTATTTATCCTCCTCGACGGGAGCTAGAGGTAAAAATCGGTGGTTTTTGTGAGATTTCTACCTTCAACACCGGGCGGCGTATAAAGGGACAAATTATTTCCTTCCGGATAGACGAGTTCAAGTACAGCGACTCTGGCGTGGATATGGAGAGGTAACGAATTTGCGACACTCTCCGACGCGTGCACGAGTTGCAAACGCGTCTGTTTTTCCCAGGACGACCGTAGCCGGTGGTCGGGTTATATGCCCGACCGAAGCTGCGAGTGGCTATGGGAAAGTGCGGAACAAGGCGCCGTCCCTCGGGCGCTACGCGAACTACGCGCGACCATCGGTCGTCGCGAGCGGCCGAGGTGGGTTGAGCGCGTTTTGTATTTTCAATACTCTGTTTTTATATATGAATTAATATACAACTGTTGTAATCTTTAATTTAAGGCACGGGTTGATGCAATACATTTTCCATAAGTTTGCAAACTTTTCTTGGAAATTCCATGTTGCATCGATTAAATTCTATATCCACGTTAGAATTTCATGTTCCTGTTTTTAATTTACGGTACAAGTGTCTTAAACTCAATTTCATTTACTGAGTTCGTAAGATTCAATTCTTTTGTCCCTTAAATGTAGTGTAAATTTCATATCTTTTTTTACAGTGTACACTTACAAGGAAACGTTGCGAGGTCGATGTCTCTGATGTCGATGAAATTTGGCATTCTTGTAGAATGGGTAAAATTATGGGTAATAGGCGACACGTATTTTTTTATATCGGCGGAACCCGATCTTTAAGGGTTGAAAAGCACCCTTGAAAATTGGGATGTTTTTCGTTTTTCGTTGATATCGTTTTAACGGTAGGAGATATGAAAAAACTTCAAATTGCAACAATGTTTATTTTTTCGTGTACTATACACTGGAGATGAGATCGATGCAGATAGCAACAAATTTCATATTGTTTATTGCAAAAATGCAATTTTTTCAACCATATCTCCGAGAATTTTTAATCGATTGGGATGTAAATTTGCATACATGTAGAGAATGGAAAAGTGCGGATACGGATTTTTTCTTTTTTCGATATCTTACAATTAAGGGGTTGAAACTGCCCGTCGATTTTTTTGCCGAGAGCATCTTATAATCAGCTAGTCTTTTGGCATTTCGGTCTAAATTCACGTCAATATACGTTCGTGTTATGACGCAATTGCATATTTGTAACATTCCAGCCTCTCCCCCCCCCCCAACGGTCCCCCTCTCGAAAGGCAAACGTTCAAAGTTCTTACCGTGCGGCATGGACGAACGTTTCTAGTAATAAAAATGCGTTACAAAAAAAGTACAATCAGTCAAAATAGTCGATACACATTTTCTCGTTGTCGAAATAAAAATAAAGTTCGAAGGGAAAAAATGTTGTATTTTTCGATTACTAGACGTTCATGATGATAATGATGAGTACAGCAACCAGAACTGCTATTAATCTTTAATAAGGCGCTTTCAAGGTTATCATGAGAGCCGCTCTTTGCACCGTAGTCGCTCTTTGCAAAGATTTATTTCTTTCGTTCATTGGTTCCGCTGTCTGTGAAATTAAAGTTAAAGATAAAGATTAAATTATGCTGCGTTATAAGCTGATAAAAATGTTTGCATCATTCTGTTCATGAGTTGCAGCGGCAACCCAAAAACGCTGTAACCTCTGCAGATAATGCCTTTGATACGGTGAGCGGAGTGGAATATCTTCGTAAACATACAATTGTAATCCAGTTGCTTTCCGAAGCACGAAGTCAGTCCGTGATTGCGAGCCTTGCTTCTGCCCATATGAGAGGGAAACTGAAGAGTGATTTTTCACAAGTAGTTCACGAATTATTGCAATAAACAACACGCAATTTATTGCTGTACTCATCATTATCATCATGAACGTCTAGTAGTCGAAGAATACGACATTTTTTCCTATCGAACTTTATTTTTATTTCGGCCCGTTCACGAACTATAGAAAGAACGAAGATGTTAAGGGTGCCATTTTTATTTCTACAAATTTTTATCCATGACGCACGGTAAGAACTTTGAACGTTTGCCTTTCGAGAGGGGGACCGTTGGGGGGGGGGGGAGGGTGGAATGTTACAAATATGCAATTGCGTCATAACACGAACGTATATTGACGTGAATTTAGACCGAAATGCCAAAAGGCTAGCTGATAATACGATGCTCTCGGCAAAAAAATCGACGGGCAGTTTCAACCCCTTAATTGTGAGATATCGGAACAAGAAAAAATCTGTATCCGCACTTTTCCATTCTCTACATGTATGCAAATTTACATCCCAATTGATTAAAAATTCTCGGAGATACGGTTGAAAAAATTGCATTTTTGCAATAAACAATATGAAATTTGTTGTTATCTGCATCGTTCTCATCTCCAATGTATAGTACACGAAAAAATAAACCTTGTTGCAATTTGAAGTTTTTCCATATCGCGTACCGTTAAAACGTTATCGACGAAAAACGAAAAACACCCCAATTTTCGAGGCTGCTTTTCAACCCTTTAAAATCGGGTTCCGCCGATATAAAAAAAATACGTGTCGCCTATTTTTACTCATTCTACAAGCATGCCAATTTTGATCGAAATCGAAGACATCGACCTCGCAACGTTTCCTTGTTAGATGTACAGTGCACATTGTATGCGAATAAAGATTTATTTCGCAGTGTACAGTAGGCCGAAAGGGGGGGGGGGGGTCCCCAGTAGGTTCTGCGGGAGCGCTCGAAGTAGGCCCACCTGAGGTTCCGTAGGTTGAGTTGTCGACCTCATTGGCCTCCTTTCAGTAAAAATGTCCCGTCTATGCCATGCCAGAGCTTCAACGGAGGCCCGAACGCATGGTGTTTACAAACACTGTACCCTCCTATAGATACTCGATAATCCGCTATTGCCGATTTCTGCTCGGGAAAGAAAGCCTTCATTTTGCGGATTGCAAGCGGGTCGAAAATTTTGACCCGGGCCGGCTTAATTTTGAGCTTTCGACAAAAGCTCGGTAATATTCGTAATCGGCGAAGAGTTTCCCCTTCGGATAGAGCATGTGTTCCCAACCTATTTCTTATCATGCCCCCTTTCTGCAAAAAAAAGCAGATGGCCGGATTCCCCTGTCACATCTTTATTGATATCAGCATAAAAAACGCGCCCCCTCGCCCCACTTTGAAAATCAATGGGATCGACCCTTGAAATCGTTTGAACGTCGGAAAAAGAATGTTGCCCCTTTTGGCAATTTTTCAATGGCGTTTTTAGGTGTACGTGTGGCCCAGAATCGTTACGGACAGCAAGAAGTGCCATACGCTTGTATACAGGGTGAGGCACTAACTGTTGCCACCTTGAATATCTCTGTCATTATCGACGTTACAAAAAAATGTTTGAAACAAAAGTTGTACCGTACGAAAGGGGTCATCAAATGCGACCATTTTTTTAATTTCAGTGGAGGCGCTGTCGCACAGTAAAGGTCACCTCCACTTTTTTAAACGGGACGGTACATTTTTTTTCAACTACCCTGTAGAGCATCGGAAACTGCATAAAAAACATTTAGGGGTCAAAGTCGTGCAAGGTCATTTAAGATCAAAAAGTGACCTGAACTTTATTTTTATGTGAAATTACCTTTATTCGCAGTATGTGAATAAAAGTAATTTCGAACGAAAAAACGACCTTCAAGGTCATTTAAGATCAAAGAGTGACATAAACTTTATTTTTATGTGAAATTACCTTTATTCACCGTATGTGAATAAAGGTAATTTTACATAAAAATAAAGATCATGTCACTTTTTGATCGTAAATGACCTTGAACGACTTTGACCCCTAAATGTTTTTTATGCAATTTTCGATGCTCTACAAGATAGTTGAAAAAAAATGTACAGTCCCATTCAAAAAAGTGGAGGTAACCTTTACTGTGCGACAGCGCCTCCACTGAGTTAAAAAAAAATGGTCGCATTTGATGACCCCTCTCGTACGGTACAACTTTTGTTTCAAACATTTTTTTGTAACGTCGATAATTACAGAGATATTCAAGGTGGCAACAGTTAGTGCCTCACCCTGTATACAGATAGCTGTCAGATAGCTCCTAGCTGTCGGATGGTCATACACGAAATTTCCTTCTCCTGTACACACGAAACCTCGCTCGCAAAGTGTGTCTCTCCCAGTTTGAAGAGGAACCTCGCCTTCTTTCGTTTAAATATTTACACGAAGCAAAGAGAAAACTCGGAGCTGTATCAGCGCACTAGGAGTCCGACGGGTCTTGATCGAAAGAAAGCCAGAGTTCGAACCCAGTGCACCCTACGATCAATGTAAAGAGAGTCTTCTAATGAACGAACTATAGTATTCCGGCATTATATTTTTCTTTGATTTTCTCAATTCGAAGCCCTCAAGACATGGCTTCTCTCGAGTATGCAAAAATGTCATGTATTCTATAAACAGCATCGAAATATTCGCGAGGTTTAGTGAATTCAATTATGTAACGGAAGCGTAAGAAACAATCCTTTTTTTAAATTGAATTTTCCATTAGTTTCGTCCCGTATGAAAATCTATTAACGAATCCATTGGGGGTTGCGCCAGTCTATCTATATTCATATTGAACACCTTTCAACGCATTTTCTAGAGCGCATTGGCGAGTCGTGCGAGTTCAACGGTCATCAAACTGTCAGTGGTCGATAGCTTCTCTCATTTGACGCGAAATCGCTGTTACATATCGTGAATAGAGAGGGGGAGGGGCAGTTTGCCCCTTGCTTGACAATAATCAATTGATAGATAAACGAGGACAGGCCAAAAAGTGAGCTGATGAACGAAGGGTGTGGGAAGGTTGACGTGTCTCGCGCGTGATGATGGAAATCGACCAAAGTGAGGCACATACGTTGACGGCACGAAAATTTCTCTTTACGCTCCTCCGTCATCTATCTATCTATCGTGCCTAATAGACAGCCCACGATACATTCGTTTTTGGCACTTACTCGTCGGACAATTTTGGCAATTTCGACTCTATCGTGAAACTGGAGGATGGCAAAAATTAATAAAATGTTTTTGCCGTTTTTGACTAGCCAAAAACCGAGTCGCGCTCACACATCCATAACGTTCCACTTTTTCCATAATGTTTCCAACTTCCCTCTACGGGGAGGGCGCGAATAATCGATCCGCGATTCGACGGAGGAAGACAAACGGAGAGTGCTTTTGCAATTGCAGACGTATTTTTCCAAGGATTAATTTAACCAACCATAGGGAGTACGTGATTCCTCCGCAATATATATGTGTATGTACGTGTACGTATTCGCTTTGAATCTGTTTTAATTAATGATTCATGCCGCGAACGCGCTGTAGTAGGACGTAAATATTTGTTTGAATGCGAGCGGAGATACTTGGCTTACATTTTATCGCGTACTCCATAAAGTGTATATGCCGACCATAAACATAACGCATTACGAACTCGTGGCGACAGCTTGGAATATTTGTTGTGGAATTGGGTAATGGGTAAACGTGGCCCGCTAATGCAAATGAGACGGGAACTCAGCCGAAATTAGGCAAAATACACGCTAAAATTCACCCTGCAGTGAACCTAATGTGTGTTTCCCGAATAAATGTTCCGTTCGTGCATTTTTATTCGTTGAATTATGGTGATAACATACAGGGATGCATTTATGCGAATGAGACCGGGATATGGGGATATTGAAGTTTAAACCGTGACAAGTCAAATATTGAAATTATGTTCATTCATTTTTCGTATTTACGTACACTTTATGTCAGTTGAGCGAATTTTACCCGACACGTTCGGTGCCGAGTAAAATTCGAAATACGATTGTGCAGGATTTCCAGCTCCAATTTTTCCCCTCGAGTGTTCGATTTTATTCATCCGCTCCATTGATGCTTCGAAGCTCAATTAGTCAGATACGGAAATGAATATAATAGCGGGCTTTTGCACGGAAATTACGCGAGGATATTCTATTATTTGTCGAGATTCAAACCTTAAAAGCTTTGCGTTAGTAATAAGAATGCTAAATCCCGAGATAGAAAAAGCGAGACAGGGAGGGTAGAAATTAAATTACCGCCATGCGTCATTCATTCTTCGCTTTCGCGTGCCGCGTTTGTTGAAAACCTTCTTTATCATTGATCTTTCCATTCCCGCGCGGGAAACTGAGAGCTGAGACGGGAACCTGAAATGGCGGATGTTCCGCGAAGGCAAGATCGCCGTTCTTCCTCGTTGCTGTATATTGGCATGTGCCTTAATTAAGGCGGCTAACGAAGCAACGGGAAAGGGGTTGCGGGGAAGTAGGCCGTGATACGCGCCGGGAACCTTCGCTTTTGTACGTGTATTTTTCTCGTTCTCTCGGCAAGGCGCGGAAAGATGTGATATGCTTTTTCCGTCCCTCGTTAGACCTCGCTTGGAGCAAAGCAAAGAGAGAGAAAGAGGACAGGGTGGGTGGGCCTGCGCGCGGAAAAACGCCGAAAGCGCCAAAAGGACCTGCATAACCTACTCGTGTCCGCAGACGCCGCAGAACTTCATTCTCGGCACATACCAAAGTTCGGGAAGATCCAAGGTACGGGGTGGAGCGCAAGTCTCGTCCCCTCGCACCTTGCTACATGTTCCCCTGAGTTCTACATTGGACTCGTACCGATACTCGGCCTTGTTCCCCCGAGTTGGGTCAACGCTTCCGACCCTCCGTATACTGTGCCACTAACCCGAGCTGATAACCAAAAGGCACCTTGGCTTGATCGTGTTCCAATTTATACCATAATTATATTTATAGTCGTGCAGTATTGTCATATTGTTATTATCTTATTTATTATACGACGCGCTATTAGATTATCCGTCCCTTTCGGTGTTTAACATGTCATAAACGTGACGTTGAAGTTTGCATCCTTGGAATGCAACGAAAATGGATTCTTATCGACTGCTCAATTTTTTTGGCTGATGTTGGCTGTAAAAATCACTGCGGTGTTGTCGCGCACTTTTATAAGAGATTTATGACTTCAATTTGCAAAAACACTTTGGGTAATGATAAAAATAAAGGAGTGGAACGCGGCGGAACAAAATGGTTGCATATCAGCGATGCAAACTTCAAGCAATGACGTTAATATAAATAAAAAGCGAAAAAGCAAAAGGAATTGCCGGACAAGCCAATATCTTTTTAGTGTTCTACTGTTCTGCAATACCTGCTTACCAATATTGCTACTTTTGAGTGGATTAAACGTGTCGTAAGCACATCGCGAGTCTTACTACGTTGTCGCTCTCTCGGCACGTGCTCGGATTTACTACGCTTGCGTTGTGCCCGCATGTTGTCGGTCATATTGCATAGATTCCTTGCATTCTCTACGCACACATACATTAATATGTGTATATACAGGGTAAGGCACTAACTGTTGCCGCCTTGAATATCTCTGTAATGATCGACGTCACAAAAAAATGTTTGAATCAAAAGTTGTACCGTACGAAAGGGGTCATCAAATGCGACCATTTTTTTTATCTCAGTGGAGGCGCTGTCGCACAGTAAAGGTCACCTCCACCTTTTAAATTGGACGGTACATTTTTTCTCAACTATCTTGCAGAGCATCGAAAACTGCATAAAAAACATTTAGGGGTCAAAGTCGTTCAAGGTCATTTAAGATCAAAAAGTGACACGAACTTTATTTTTATGTGAAATTACCTTTATTCACAGTAGATGTTCAAAGTGATTGCCATTGGAATCAATGCAGTATTGCAATCTCCTCATCACGGATTGTGTAGAATTTCTTATCACTTCGGCACTTATCGCATCACAGGCTCGAAGAATTCTCTCACGCATATCATCCGGCGTAGTTGGACGTTCTTTATAAACATGATCTTTCAAGTATCCCCACAAGAAAAAGTCCAGAGGCGTCAAGTCTGGCGAGCGAGCCGGCCACGATACAGCTCGTCCGCGTCCAATCCAACGGTTTGGAAATCTCTTTTGCAATTCATTTCTAGCTATCAGCGAAAAATGTGCCGGGCACCCATTGTGTTGATACCACATTCTGTTTCTTGTTTCTAAAGGTATTTCTTCCAATAACGGACCTAAGGTTTCTTGAAGGAATATGGTGTACTTCCTATCATTAAGATTCCCTTCAATGAAATAAGGGCCTATGATTCTATCCCCAATAATCCCACACCATACATTAACCGACCACGGTGTTTGGTGTGCAACTTGCCGCAGCCAATGTGGATTTTCAGTTGACCACAAATGCATGTTATGCAAGTTCATATTTCCATGATTCGTAAATGTTGCCTCATCAGTAAATAAAATCCGATTAATAAATGAGTCATCTCTCTGAATCTGGCGTTGAGCTCATCGGCAGAATTCAGTGCGATTCACGAAATCCGTACCAGTTAATTCCTGGTGGAGACTGATGTGGTAAGGATGATATTTATGACGATGTAGAACACGTAGAATACTTCTTTGGCTTACGCCAGATTCCCTCGCACTTTGACGACAACTCGCACAAGGGTCTCGATGAACAGCGACAAGAACACCAATTTCCGTTTCTTCGTTAGTAACTCGCTTTTGTAGGTTACTTTCCCGACGGGTTAAGGATCCAGTTGTCCTCAGTTTAGTGTACAAAATTTGAAATGTACGGCGTGTAGGATGGGAACGTTCAGGAAATCTTTCAGCGTATAAGTCTCTAGCTCTCACCGCATTTTTCTGACATTTTCCGTAAATTAGAAGCATATTAGTTTGCTCTTCAAAAGAATACATCATTTACATTCGCTTGATTCATTAATACTAGTCTCACCATTCTTACTATCGTTATCTTGGGTTTGTTTGGGCGAAACATTGAACAATGTTCCGTGTACATTGTAGGTTTGGTGCCGTTGTTTACATCCAAGACAATGGCAAGACTTCGGCGATAAGTGCCGAACTGATAAGAAATTCGTGATGAGGACTTTGCAATACTGCATTGATTGCAATGGCAATCACTTAATTTCACATAAAAATAAAGGTCGTGTCACTTTTTGATCTTAAATGACCTTGAACGACTTTGACCCCTAAATGTTTTTTATGCAGTTTTCGATGCTCTACAAGATAGTTGAGAAAAAATGTACCGTCCCATTTAAAAAAGTGGAGGTGACCTTTACTGTGCGACAGCGCATCCACTGAGATAAAAAAAATGATCGCATTTGATGGCCCCTTTCGTACGGTACAACTTTTGTTTCAAACATTTTTTTGTGATGTGGATAATTACAGAGACATTCAAGGTGGCAACAGTTAGTGCCTCACCCTGTATACAGCGTGGATCAATAACTATTAGCACCTTGGATATCTTCGAAACTATAAGGTTTACTTCTATATTTCTATATTTGCTGAACTATTGCTAAACTATAAGGTATACTAAACTAAACTATAAGGTTCACTAAACTATCAACTAAGGTTTGCTAAACTATAAGGTTCACTTCTATACTTCTATATTTCTATATTTGCTGAAATGAAATTGCACAGTACGAACGGGGCCATCCGATAGTGATAATAGTTTTTTGCAGGTGGAGGTACTTCGGACATTTGAAGGTCAACTCCATTTTTTTAAATGGATCGGTATGTTTTTTTTCTGTATCATGAACTAAGAGCTTAAAACGAGTTCAACGACCTATAACATAAGGTCATTGAATACTTACAGTTTCGGTAGTAAATAAAATTACTACGTTTATAGTAAGTGTTCGAAATGACGACCATCAATATCAATGCGTACGTTATTATGTACCTTTAGACATTTCTTAGACAGGTACAGAAAGTACGGCAAGGCGATAATACTTACGGTTTACTTTACTGAAAATAAACACTGTTTCAAGGACACTTTAATAAGTTTGCAGGATAAGATAAACATGATAAGATTAGTATTAAAAAATCGGTCAATCGAGTACAATGTATCCGTTTGAAGAGCAAGTCGATATGCTTCTTATTTATGGCGAGTGCCGTTTTATCTACTACCGAAACTGTAAGTATTATCGCCTTTCTGTACTTTCTATGACTTTCAATAACCTTATGTTATAGGTCGTTGAACTCGTTTGAAGCTCCTCTTTCATGATACAGAAAAAAATATACCGATCCATTAAAAAAAATGGAGTTAACCTTCAAATGTCCGAAGTACCTCCACCTGCAAAAAAACTATTATTGCTATTGGATGGCCCCTTTCGTACTGTGCATTTTCATTTCAGCAAATATTTCTGTGAACCTTATAGTTTCGAAGATATCCATGGTGCTAATAGTTAGTGATCCACTTTTCCATGCTAATAGTTATTGATCCACTGCTAATAATTATTGATCCACGCGCTAATAGTTATTGATCCACTTTATCGTGACCACCCCAAATATCTCCGTTGCTTTTAGAGTGGCGAAAAAAATGTCAGGAGGTAGTTTGAGTGATTTCGAAGGGCTGATATAGTGGTGAAAAATTCATTTTCGTCAGAGTCATAGTTCTTGCGTTCTTAAGGTCATCAATGCTTTTTCGAATGGGAACACGTTTTTTTTTTTAATTATTCAGACGTTGTAGCTGATATTCAGACGAACTCAACGATCTATGATATATGACCTTGAAATGATTTTTTACCAAAATAAACGTGTAAAAACGGGAAATCGTGATGAATTAGAATATCCGAGTAATGTAATGGAATTTTTTGTGTGGAAATTTTATTGTAACAAATGTTTGAAGGGATGGCCATTAACCTCGACACATTTTTGAAGATGTCGGATTGGTAGATGGTCAACATCCTTCACTCTACTATAGTTTTACTACGATACGATGCCAGTACTTACAAACATCAGAAATATCTGCGACTATTGACATTATTGTATCCGTCGGATAACCCACGCCGCTAACACACCAGAAACTATTTGAAAGTCAAGAGAGTCATTCATCCAACGTCTTCTAAAATGTGTTGAGTTTAATGGCCATCACTTCGAACATTTGTTACAATAAGTATTCTGTACAAAAAATTTAATAACATTATTCGGATATTGGTATTGTCAATACCATCACGCTTTCCCGTTTCGACACGTGTATATTAGTGAAAAATCATTTCAAGGTTATGATATTAGACTCGATATTAGATATTAGGTCATTAGACTCGAATATCTAAATATCAGCTACAATGGCTTGATAAAACAAAAAAACATATTCCCATTTGAAAAACCATTGATGACTTTGAAAACGCAAAAACTATGACGTTGACAAAAGTGAATTTTTCGACACTGTATCAGACCTTTGAAATCAATCAAATTACCTCCTGACATTTGTTTCGTCACGTTAAATGGTCCACCCTATATATATATATATATATATATATATATATATATATATATATATATATATATATATATATATATATATATATATATATATATATATATATTTATTTATTTATTTATTTATAAGTGCATATATATATATTGAATCAGTGAACTCCTACGTTTTCAGACTGGCTATCTGAATACCGCTTCTAGCGCTTTGCTTTTGCATTCCCTCGTTATAAAAAAAATCAGTCTCTATTTTTCTCCCTACAGGTCCCCTGTGTCGACCCGCATTCATGGTTATCCATTTCGTCCGTTCCTTATAGCGTGCAGCGGATGGTTCGTCATAGAAAATTTTCCGTCGAGAAGTCCCTACGCCTTTGTTATTCCCGCTCGGCATACACAAACAGCTACACTCGACCGCATTCACGACAGCAGCCAACGAAGACAGAACTCTTCCGAGAGCTTCGACATTGCGTTCTATTTTTTTTTCATTTTCCTTCGAATCCGTACGAGTATACAGGAAACGAGAAAACGAAAAAAGCCGCACCCTCGACGCCAGAGACTCGGTGAAATTTTCCGGTCTGTGCGCGGTCCGAGAAGATTCTGAAAGCGAGTGGAAAAGCTTGCGGTTCGTTCCGCTCTCGTGTTCGCGGGCAGGACAAAAAGGTGGGAGCTGGGTGGGGGTTTGGTTGATACGGAACCGGCAAAATGTGGAAGATGATCGTGGTGCAGGTGAAAGCGGGGAAGGTGACTACTTGCTCAAATAAAAGGGAACAAAGGCGGAAAAGAGGGGAAGAAAAAATTTCGCACATGTGTATGCCAACTCGACATAATTACCGGGCCAGGCGAGAATAATGCGCGCTTTCTTCATACACGGTAGTGCAAGAGTACATGCAGATCCGCGGACCGCTCAACCCGCCCCCCTTTCTTCCTCCCCCCAGCCTTTCATGCCGCGTCTTATTAATTGCAATGTTTTCTAGACGCTTCGCTCGCGCCAGCGGTACGCCAAAGCGAGTGCTTTCGTCCGGCTGATTCGAAAATGCAAGAGCGCACCCGGGCACGCGACAGCCACGCGATGTGTTCGAACGCACGTGTGGCGTCGCGCATCGCACAATTTCTTTTTTGAGTTTTCTTTCATTCGAGAGGGAGACAAAAAGGCACGAATAAAAGGAAATTTTAGCAGAGGTTCGTAAGTACAAAGTGGTACGTGTTTTTGTGCAATGGAAATGGGTATATCGGGTGAGAAATGTTGAGTAAGATCGGCAAGAGATGTGGCAAAGGACATTTGCGAGATTTAAATCGCGTAAGCGGTCTATTTTCCGAAGTATGCATTATTCACGAAGGCTCCGGGAACGCTCTGAATGTTTCACGTGGCTCACCTGATCTTCCGTTTTCTTCGGGAATAGGTATACGAACAACCCTGGATGGCTTATACCGGTCTGTATGTATCTATGTATCGCAAGCTTTCTCCATCTACCTTTCTATTTCACCTACGACCCTCGTGGTATCTCCAGCACGTCTGAGGCTACGGACCTGCCCGGCGGTCACCCTCCGACTCCTACCTAACCCAATATGCGAACCAGCGCTTCCAGCTCGCCGGCCTTACGTCCCTTTGAGATCTGTCCGTCACCAGGCTGATGCATCGTGGGGGCGCGAGGGTGAAACTACTCCATAGTGTATTGGAGAGAGAAAGAGGTGGCGGGAGAGAGATTTGATTTTATTTAATTTTTTTATTAAGCCCTAGTAAACTATAGGGGTAATGAACAATTGAAAGCTTATTGAGGCATAGAAATTATATAAAATACGATAGACAATATAAGAAAAAAGAGCGAGATGGAGGGTCAAAGGAAGGCATTCCCGAGTCTCTCCCGGGCCCTTTCAAGTAGCCTGTGTCATCGTTCTAGCCCCCTAAATAGATTCCTCTGGGAATAATGAATAAAGGGGAAACAAACAGAGGAAAGGACGAAAATACCACCAAGATCCTTATTCCTTGCGCTTCGACGAGCCCGAAAGAGGGCGGGATAGACTTCTTTGTCGCTACTAGATGTAAATTTCTTGGCAACCACGAGAAAAGCTTTCGCTTCTAGGAGACGAAAAGACGACAAACTACGATACCTATATATCCGCGATTCTATACAGAATACTTGAATTTTCTTCCTCTTAGTCGCGCCCCTTTATTGCTCTTCCGTCTAACCAGCGTCGGTCGAATTTCTCCCCTTCGGTATCTTTCTTCGCCATAGACCACCGAGAAAAATTGGCGCACGTTGTGTCTTGGCATTCCTCAAGCGCAACCCTGAGACGATATTCCGAGAACGCGTTTTCTTTTTTCGTCGTAACGTCTGTAGGGAAGAATTTTTCGAGTCCTCGATAGATTTCGGTACAATTCTCGTATACCTGTAGATATCGTCGATAGCCAGTGTCCGCTCTCTTCGCACGATCTTTAATTACGAAACGAATCGCGCGATATCCCTGAGAGCTGGTTTTGTTCGAAAGCACGTGATAAGGGAACCGTCTGACGAGACGAAACGTGACGTGTTTACGTTTTCCATCGAGACCGCAGTATTTAATTTTTAATCTTCCTCCCCTTTTGACAACGCGATCTCGGGCCACCGGGGTGAAGAGGGGTTGATATGATACGATGGTCCACGTAAGGGAGAACGGGGGCGCGAAAAAGTACAAAATGGAGCATGCAGCCACGAGGGCGAGAAACAAATAAGTTGCGCGGTGACTGACTACTCTGCGGAAGCTCGAGAATTTAGTAGGGTACATCATTCTCCTTTTCGAGGATCGGACGCGAAGGTTCCGAGGGAAGGTGGCTTAACGACCTCGTAAATTACCAACGTTTCGCGCACTCCTCGCGTAAATCTATATATCGCGCTCGCAATTTTATTTTCTTTTAGCCGTTTTTTGCACTTTCGATCCCTTTTTTGCCCTCGTCTGCTCTGCCTTATTTTTATTTCTCTTTATCCCAGTAGTTCCGTCGTTTACGTTTAGTGCTTCGTCGACCATCGGGGTGGACTAATTAATCCAGGGAGAGGAGGAAGTTACGTGGGTTGAAGTCCTCTCGATCTTTCGCCTCGTCCTTGCCGTGCCTTCGAAAGGATCCCCCGTCGTTCTCGGATACTCTCTCAATATCATTTACCCCCGATAGATTGGCATCTTGAAATGCGCCAGGAGGTTTATCGAACGAAATAAACGTTTCGCGAAAAATACATTCGATTAGTTTCTTGGCTGTAAAAATGTTGCCCGTTTCCTCTTGTCCGTATAATTTCACGAGCTTTATTTTTACGTCAGTTTTAGCGGCGACAAGAGATCCTCGTTTCCGGGAGATTGACACTCGAATCGGCGTACAGGTGAAAAGTGTACGTGAAGTGTAAATAAATGGAAGGAACTAGCGTTAACAATGCGGTTGTTTAGATATTTGCAATACGGTCTGTTCTACACACACGCGCGCGCGCGCACACACACACACACACACACACACACACACACACACACACACACACACACACACGCACACACACACACACAGATGCACACACACAGGAGGCCTGCTGATATTTTGGAGTACACAATACCGCATTTTCGTATCGCGGCCTACCGAAAATCATTCGCGGTCTCTGCACGCTACCTGCAGAGCTCTCTACCGCCTGATTTGAAGCAACTCTCTATCTTCTGTTTTGAGTCCTATACTGCAAAAACTAGGTGTGTTTGACGTGTGTCCATAGTATGTAGAAGTAACACACCATAAAGGCTAGAGACGTATTGATTCTACACACTTATGCATTTGGTAACACTTAATGCGTTATAATTACCCACGTAATGCGTTAAAATTACACACGCGAGTGTGCAATTTTTACAAATTAAATTATTGCACACTTTCGAAGCTGTTTCCATTGATAGCCCGCTTATTCGAACACACATAAAGCGTGAAGAATAAACATACAAGACGCGTGCCTACACACTTTGGACTAAACAACACACGTTGATAGTAACACACGAGAAAAAATAACACGGGAGAAAGCAACACAGTTTAAGTGTGTTAATTGCGAGTTATTGATCATATGTTCTAAAAATCACCCTGGTTACGGCATCACCGTGAAACTCATTAGTTGATTTGCCATCGATTGATAACCGTTTAATTTAAGACCACATTGGGTCTTGACTTTTTATTTCATTCAGAGATTATGTTTGAGTTTGTCACGCGGAAGAACCTGAATTTGGAATCTATTTTCCAAAACCTCGATAGCTGCATTGCATCTTAAGCGACGTATTATTGTTTCGAAGCCATCACCGACAAGCAAAAAGCGACCGTTATCGTGAAGCTGTATGAGAAACTAGCCTATGCGAAGATAAGAAAAGCAGTGACAACTCCCACACATACTGCAGAGTATAATACAAGTTCTTTTGAGTTCAGTTCAATAAACGCATATATTTTGAAGATGTAAAGCTTTTGTTATTCAATTTATTATTCCGACGCATCCCATGTATAGACAGTACTGCAAAAATAAAAGTGTCGTTTTTCACACCTTGAGTATGTAAACGGCTGTACACACTTTTTACACATTTTAACGTGTGTAAGAAAATAACACACGTAAGTGTATTGTTTGAACGTATCTATCCGTGTTATTTTTACACTGTTATTTTTCACACGCGTTAAAACGTGTAAAAAGTGTATACAGCCATTTACACACCCAAAGTGTGTAAAAACAACACATTTGTTTTTGCAGTATAGCTTACAAGCCTTTAAGGCTAGGTTTCCGAAATTTCTCGTGGCCAGCAGGTAGATTATTTTCACGTCCCAGCGCCTACTCGCTAATTTATCCCCTATTTTTTATATTCTTCATTTCTGAATAAACTTTTGAACCCAACTCAACCTTTAACTTTATTACTTAATTAATTTTTTGTCAGTATATTCTTGGCCTGTATGCGAGGTATATGTACAGTGCTCTTCGTGGACCCTGGTCCCAAAGCACGAAACAAATACCCCTCTGTCTCCCCCCCCTCTCTCACTCTCTCTCTCTCTAGCGTTCCCTCTTACGCTCCCCCGTGCTCTCGAGATCGCGCTGCAGCAGACTACGACGTCGGTAAAAATCCTCAATAAAAAGAAGCTTGCCTCATCCAAACTACGAGGCGTAGTCATCCGTGAGACTCGTAGAGAAGCTAGAGAGAGAGAGAGAGAGAGAGAACGCGCTCCATCCCGCTCTCTCCTCCCTCATCCCCATAACCACGCGAATAAAATTTACTCCGTGTTTGTTTTTTTTTTCGTTCCCCCTTACGTACTCTCGTTCGAGAACGCGATATCGAGTGTGTTCGTAGCGAAGAGCTTTCGCGAGCGCCGAGGGTTGCGAGGGCTCTGAGAATAAGGCTCGAAGGCAGAGAGCCCACGGTACAGTAGCCTCGAATTTTCTCGACGTGCGCGCCTTATCGTATAACCGTAAGAGCGAATGCCCTCACGACAACGACGACGAGCTTGGAAAAGAGCAGAGAAGACCCGGCACACATGCTTTATATACGAGAACGAGGATCCGATAAAAATCGGCAATGAAACGTAAGAAGTTTGTTCCCGAGCCTCTCACACTCGTATCTTTCCTATTATCCCGTAACCCTCCGCGCTTTTGCCCAGCCTCTCGATACCTTCCGATTCGTGGCTCATCCCATTTCATTCCCTCGCCAATTTCACTCGATATTCTCTTTCCGACTCGCGCCGATTTCCCTTTTTTATTTTCTCGTCGAATCGACCTCTCCGACCCTTCGCCACACAGCGTATCCCGTATCGGGATAAATTTGATCTATTTCCATCGACACCCTGTTCTTCTTTTTTTTTTATTTGATCCATAGATATCATTTGATTGATCCATAAATATATTGACTGCTGTCCAATTGCCTGGTCGCTCTAAAAACAAATGTCTTCCATACGTCCAAGTCCGCGGATTCGAATGATCACTCTGAGGAAAGGCGAAAGACGGAGCGGGGAAACGAGAGGGGCCGAGGGGAAAGAATAATTGTGGTGTACGCAATGTGTCAGTTCGATTGTGGAACGCCGAAGGGACGTTCTTCAGGATACAGGAAAGCTTTGCGAGAAGGGACGAGACTGAGCGCCGGAAATGGACGATTAACGAGACTTTCCGCAAACTGATCGATCATTTAAGTCAGCCCGGTTGGAATATAGCATCGCTTTTCTGTGCTGGCAGAGCCATCCGTTCTCCGATCGGTGTTATCCACACGAATATCTATATCTATATATTACTAGGGACTGCGTTAACTCGCGAAAGGCTCAAAGCCATCACTACACGAAGCGGTGAACCATTTAACAGCAACTGTTACGTTTACCTTTCCGAACGATCCTCCGCGCACAATGCTCCGGCAAACCCGCCCAAGCCTCCAGTTATAAATCCCCCGATTATTCTATCGCTGGTCACCCTTGTCGCAGAGACTACCATCGACGTTGGACAAACGAGAATGCGCGGACAAAATTTATGTCTTCATGTTGGCGCGCGTGATCCGTCCGATCCGGATTGGTTTCTTTTCATTGGGAGCAATCAAAAATATGCTCTTCATCCTGCAATAATAAATGGCCGAATGGAAATGAAGACAGATGTGAAAAAAATTGATATAACGAGCCCGTTGATTCTCTCCTGCATTATGTGTGATTGAAGGCACCTTAGAAAATGGAGAATTTACGCCGGTATGATACGGGGAACGGCCAGTGAACCTCCATTCGCAGTACGATCTCACGATTTATTCGCTATCTCACTCTTCTCGTGCCCTCGCGGATTCCAGCCACGCTCTTTCGACCTTTCGATTCGTCGCAATGCCGATTTCACAAAGGTGCAGCTTACCGAAAAGCCTCAATGCGGAAATAATTTTTCAACGGTATTAATGATACTTGGTAACTTTTTGGCATTATCATCACGATCGCGAGTCGAACTTGTCTTTTTGTATAAAAAGTGCATCACGATTGTGAAGTGTATTTATTCTTTGTGTTTTTTCCAATCGTAGTGATGTTGTCGAATCGTGAAATATTGTAGGTCTCCAAAATTACGGTACAAAAAATTAATCCCGATATTACGGAATAAATTGAATTGAAAATATCAGGTGTAGTAAAAAGAAATCCATTATTTTTGCCTTCAATTTCATGCAACAATAATGGATTTCTTTTTACTACACATAATATAATTAATTAATTTTTTTAAGTCCAGTCATGCTATTTTCCTCATCTATACCTTGCCACTGATCAACTTTGCACACTTTTTTGCGCCGCGGTTTGAAGACATTAAAAAGCTGTCGATATCGTATCTTCTATGTCGCATTGTCTCAATAAAAACTAATGGATCTCCGCCGCTCCTCGTTTACACGAATCGAAACTTCAGTTCGCCTTACTTATCCACGTGTTCTGTTTTGTATCCCGCTACTTTTTTCTTGCCCTTTTTATATTATTTTTACCGCGGAATTGTTGCTATTGGTATGGAGGAGGTAACCGTGGTTTACCCATTGAGTTTTATAGAGTTAACGGACCACAGAGCACGTGTGTGGTGCTCCGAGAAACTCGATACCAGATGTAATTCCAACTATGCCAGAGCGATCGCGATTGCTCAGCGTTGACCCTTACTTTTCTCCGGATTCCGACGCTCGGTGGAGGATTGTAGGTAGGGGGTCGAGGGTCGTTCGATTTTCATTTCCCTCCCATTTCTCTCTATCGATCACCATCCCGCTACCGTACCAATCGCCTTACTCACCTCGTTTAAGTCGTACCGGAAGTTCCGATCGATATCGCGCTCCGAGAAAGCCGCGGTGGCAACAAGGACCCGGCAACCGTCCAGACCTCTGGAGATCTGCATGGAATTTACATGGGCTATGAGCAAATTGGCACTCTTCCTGTCTGGTTCTTGGCAACTCTTAGTCGATCGTGATTTTCGTCACGGAAAACACCATGCTCCGAAAAATCATCGTTTTTGGCAAATATTTGCACAGCTTTCGAAAGTGACGAAAAGTGCGCCGAATCAATCGAAAGGAAGTTCACCACTTCCGCTGGAAACGCGAACATGAGTGATTTCTCGAAGCAGTTTGCACCGCTCGCGACGCTCGGGATAGAGCCACGACTGAAACGTCTTCGACAAACGCAACGTCGTCACTGAAGGGACGACGTTCGGCCTCTTACTTCGGCTCGATCTTCTTGTACTCGCGTGGCAGTCGGAGAGATCCGGCTGGTTAACAGGCCGGCCGAGCCTCGTTCACTCCGCGTTCACTCGTCTTTCCATCGTTCCGTCTTTCTCTCGTATCACCCAGCAGCACTCGAGATCGCTGTCTCTTCCTCTCTCACTCGGCGCCGCGCTGCTCCGTTATACCTTGCTCTTTCTCCAGACAACATGGACCGAGCTACTCGCGATGGCTCGGGCAAGGAAAACAGCTCCCGCAGCGGGCCACTGTCCTACTCGAGAAACTTATTCCCGACCATTTGATCTCGAGATCTATCTTCCTTTTTTCCACCAATTATTCGGAGAGGCAAATATAATCGTGGAGTTTCGTATTATTATTATAATTAAAGTGCATCACAATTTCGCGCAATGATATAACCGCGGGAGGGAATTTTGAAAGACTTTTCTCGAGAGAAAAACGGTTATGAATAATTCGGAAAGATGAGCATGATCATTTCGCGTAAATTTTCATTGGGTAAAATTGGAAAAAAAAGTCCATCGCAAACACATTGATCAATCGTCGTATAATTTATTCATTGAGCCTGCGATAAGTCCTTTCAATCCTTTTCCTCGTGATTCAAGGCAACTCTCTGCAAGGGGAAAAATAATGAGAAAGCAACGTTGAAGACTCGATGAAAATCGATCAACATCCAATCACATTTCTCCTCTAATATCGAGCCCTAACGATTGCGAGTGAAATATTGAACGTTGTTGATGAAAAGGTTGAAAGCTCATTGAATCGCCTCAGTCGTCGGAAACGAGAAAAATCTTCCCTGAAAACGTTTGCCTAACGCAGCAACGTCGGAAACGCTTTCACCCTTACACGAGAATACACTTTGAAATTGGAACGAGAAAATTCGCGCAAGGTGTTGAAAAGTCTCGGCTGTAATAAAGGAAAAAGGAGAAAGTTTCGCGGTCGAGGGGAAGGAACGAGAGAGTGCTTTGAGAAGCGTGTAATTACTTCAATTCCAGAATTATCGCGGCCCTCTAGCTATATACATCACGTGTGCTCTGTTGCTGATCGACGCAGCATAGCTATACCCATTTCTTTTGTGCAACCCGGGAGTACGGATTTCTGCAGAATTACGGGGAGAAACGAAGACTCCTTTTTCACTGGAAAAAAAAGAACACGAGAAAAGTGGGAAAATCGATCAGAGCGCAGATGATGACTAGCCTGAGAGTCGCTCGAGTTCCGATTAATTGCACACCTCGGGGGCACTCGAGATATCGTGTGCGGCTGCTCGATCGCACGGTTCTCGGTGGATAGGAATATTGCCGCTTTTGCTTTTCTGTTTTTTCTTTCAATTTTTTCCCCCCTTTTTGTCGGTGTTTTCCAACATGGGTATGCAATTACATTCATGAAGACGAGCGAAGCCTTTCGCTATTCTTATAGTCCGTATATCTAGCGAGAATTTCCCATCGAGTTTATTCTCGGAAATTTAAAAATATTCCCGAGTGTTTTGTGCGCCTCAAAATTGCATTCTCTGTTCCCGTAGCTTCGTCCCCATACATCTTTCCATTCACGAGAAACTTTATTTTCACGACGATGAAACTTAGTATCGTTCGATGCACTTGCTCCACGATTCTCGCAAATTTCGTTGATAATAATCGTTTGGCAGGAAAAAAATATGAATTTTCCAGCAGCCGCGGTATATTAAATTGGCGCAATTATTTATTGTAGCCCAATGGTAAAATGATTCAATAAATTTTTTACTCCAGCGGAGCTTGTTTTCCTAAACAAAATCCCTGTACCTACCGGAGCACACAGTAAAACTTTTCCAGCCCCATTATTTCTCCCGTCACACCGTCATAATTCGCTCGCCCGACGTACAAAGAATAACATTTAAAAGCATGAAAACGTCCTTAAAGGAAGAAAAAAAGCCTGTAGAAAAAGACGAATTGGTCTTTCCCCGTCGGTCCAGCGTTACGGCCGCAATTGCGTTATCGCCCGTATCGCAGCGGTGCCTGCGACAATACAAGAGAGAGTCAAAAACAAAAATACATTGCCGATGTCGGAAGAACGATGCGGGGTGGCAGGATTATCGAGGGTGGAGACAGCGCTGAACCGGTTTCCGGCATATCGAAGCCGGTCCTGCAACTCTCCACTCCCTTCCTGCCCTTCATCCCCTATCTTTACCGTTGTCTCTCCCGCGCCCGCCGTCTGTAAAAGCTGCGAGTCTCGCTGACGCTTCGCAGGGAGCCGTAGACCAACAGCCTCAACAATTCCCCCCGGGTGTCCGACGTAAAATTCTGTCACCATCGCCACCAGCACGCTAACAACGTTGAAAGCTTGGAAACGAGCGAACGGGACTACACCGCACGCCGTATTAACCGGCACTCCCGAAACACCATCGCAACCCTTTTCAGTCTCGCTATCGTGTTATCCACACACAAGTACACGTATGTATATATATTCGCCGCGAAATCGAATTACTCGGTGCTCGACGCGCCAACGTGGAAACGTCATTAACCGTGTAGTTATATCGTCGATGCGTGTCGCCCACCCGCGCGCACGAGCCTTGTAAATCGAGTTTGTACCTTTTCCACGTACGGCTCGGGGAGAGCAGAGAACTCGAAACTTCGGGAGCAACACGCTGGAGCACGCGCTGAGAGGTGCAAATCCACAATGGATGAGCGAATTTGCGGTGCAGATTAGCCACCATCCTTCCAGACGTTCCGTAGGCTTTCTTGTCAACCTCGCGCATTCATTGAGTTACGGTTTATTCACTTTTTTGATTGTCGATTATGCATTCGTTGCTGGGGGATTGTCGGACGTGGAACAGCTCAATGGGCAATATGTCCTTTACGAGAATAGTCATATCCAACGGAATGGAGGATCTGAGTGAATGTGGGCTGTACCTTTGTCCATGACGTTGAAATATGCATCATTCAAATGCTACGATGTTTTTTCTTCATTTGTATGATTATTATTATTATCAAAAGGCTTTTTCTGCTAATTGTGGTCGTCAATGTCTAATGACAATACGAAAAGGAGAAATTTAATCGATCGAACTCAATTAATTGTCGTTGCGGTCATCTTATTTGTGGGTTTTTCCAAATGGATATTTATCGGACAATTTTTCTGAAGCTTTTTTTGAGGAACAATTTTTTTGTATAAATCGACACCACTTTAAACTTAGCTTGGAATTGATCTCGTTATGCGCGTATAGGAATGCAAAACAAAATGATAGTTTCGTAATCATACCGAAGTAGGAATACTTTTGATAATTTCCCCTATAATAATTAGAGTTCCAACACTTTCGGAATACTTGTGCATGTGATAGAAAATCATTACAGCCCAGTCTTCGGGGAGCTACACACACAGAGCTATGCAACTTCAACATGGATCAATAAACCTTCTGTGTGGATCGAAACCTCTCGGTACTAACTTTATACTTTCGACACTCTCCATCTTTCTTTCTCTCGTCTCCTATCCGTCCATTCATCCGTTTCTCTCGCATGCACCTATAATCCTTGAATATTGCCGAACTCGGGATGGTCTACTCGCGTTGGTATGCGTTTTATGAGGGTTAGATGGTGGCTCTCGGGTCGGCTTACGACGCGGCTCAATATGTAGAGTCGACAGTACACGGGACATTCCACACGGAGCCCGTCACTCGTAATTGCACAATATTTTGACGTGTCCACGAAAGCGGACGACGGAGTCGTAACATCGAAGGCTCCCAAACGAGACGCGTTAACGAATTGGGCAGCGCTACTTTTACGATTCACCCATTTAGAAAATTCAATTTACTTCTTTCAATAATATATGCAGCTGGTTTGACGTGGCTGGGGCAATAGAATACGTAAGTACACGCCGTGGCCGCCAAGATAGCCAAAGCAGACTATCATCGAAACTCTTCACTTTAGTCCCCCTTATTCTCTCTCTCTCTCTCTCTCTCTCTCTCTCTCTCTCTCCTCTCTCTCTCTCTCTCTCTCTCTCTCCTCTCTCTCTCTCTCTCTCTCTCTCTCTCTCTCTCTCTCTCTCATCTCTCTCTCTCTCTCTCTCTCTCTCTCTCTCTCTCTCTCTCTCTCTCTCCTCTCTCTCTCTCTCTCTCTCTCTCTCTCTCTCTCTCTCTCTCTCTCTCTCTCTCTCTCTCTCTCTCTCTCTCTCTCTCTCTCTCTCTCTCTCTCTCTCTCTCTCTCTCTCTCTCTCTCTCTCTCTCTCTCTCTCTCTCTCTCTCTCTCTCTCTCTCTCTCTCTCTCTCTCTCTCTCTCTCTCTCTCTCTCTCTCTCTCTCTCTCTCTCTCTCTCTCTCTCTCTCTCTCTCTCTCTCCTGGCCGGGTAGACGTTCACAAGAGTGGCGATATAAAGCGCAAGATGATGAAATCAGTGGGAGAGTTATCCAGGCCTATAGAGTGGCACCACCATCACGGAACAGCCCAACTATTACAAGAGTCATTATTTTAGAAACTTTCCCAAAGACATCTTGTACATCCTCCAGCTACTTTATACGTATCTGCTATACGCGCGCGACTTGGAAGAGCTCTTAGAATTTACGAGAAGTTGGTATAATGAAGCAGCTAGCGTCTTGCGGGGATCGCGCCCACTAAAAAATCTCCGTCTCGTTGCACTTTGACGTACGTTTCGGTGTACGCGCCATCTCACGTGACCGGTGAGTATCTCCGTTACCCAAAGCCGTCAATGGGTTGTAGCAATTCCATATAATGTTCCATCAGCGTTGCCTTCAGAAGTAATGAATAACCGTAAAGAAAGCGACACACCGTGCATGGTCGAAAATTCACGATAGAATTTCCTCTCCCTGCACAAGTTGACAGAAATTAGTAAGCATTGGAACGGTATAGATAGAGGCAGAGCCTAATGAACGCAACAAAGTTCCGGCTACGTCCACATTTGTCTTCTCCGATAGTTTCGTCCTCCCGAGAGAATCTTCGGTGCACGAAAGCAGGGCAGAAATACAAACCAAAACTTGGTCCGGGTATATAGGTCGAGATACACGGCGGAGATTGTCGAAGAGGGACAAGGGGAAGGTCTCACGGATCGCGGGGATGGCCGGGACTAACTTTGAAAGCTCGAAACGAGGATAAGGACGTAGCCGGCGAGTATATACGGCAATGACGGTGCTTCCCGTGGACCGGAGGTGTGTACACACTTTCTTGTATGTACCGATACGTGACCACAGCCGTCTATGTATAGTCTTGCAGCGCTTTATCAACGTTGTAACGAGCTGTCGGCATTATTGCCGAGTTGGTCTCTCCACCGTTTTCTCGGACTAAATGCTTATGACCCTTCTCACTGTGCCTGGCTCGTTGCGCGGTTGCGGAAGCTGACGTCGCGTTTCTAATAAAAGGACCCGTACTGATCGCGCCACCTGCATTGTCAGGTCTTTCTCTCGAGCCTTGCGATCAGCCATATAGGATAGAACGGGATGGAATGGAGACTTCAATCATAGGAGTGTTTTAACGAATCGGATTATTAATCCATCAATCAATTGATAAAGTTTTCCCCATTTCGTGTACTTCACATACACGCTCGCGGGAATCCAATTAACGAGTGATGGAAGGTAAAATAGACGAGATTATTCTTTCCTCTTTCCATTCTCTCGGAGATATCAGAGCTTGCAGTTCAGGGGGATTTAAATCCTGGATAATTTTTTTCCACTCAGGGTTATTGGTTATCATCGGTGTTGAATATAATTAATCAATCGACACCGCGGGTGGGAAAAGGATGTTTCCGACTGTTGACAGTTAGTCTGGGAGCCGACTGCTCTCATGCCTGCACTCGGGTCTATGTGGAACTGTACATGTATATCTATATACACGCGGTGCACCAAAGGTAATACGTGTTGGGAGGATGCGGGAGGTTGTTCGCACAGCCTCGTTAGCATACATATTTGCGTACACACACGCCCTGCGATGGCTCGGCTTCTCGCCGCTCCGTCTCTCTTCTCTGGCTCGCCCCTTCTCGCTCTTTCCGTCCTATCCAAAATCCACCGGGATCTCGCTCCTGTCCGCTGTAGATAATATATACCTCGGACGGGTGAGAATACGTACAGGGTGCGTCACGCCGTAGCCGCGAAACAAGCCACGAACAAGAACCTCGTTGGCGTTGGTCTGCCGAAAGGTGTACGCCTTTTGGTCTTGTATTCGTATGCAAGGGCTGTCTTGATCGAAAATGACAGCCGCCATTCTCAATGCATCCGAAACGATGGTTTTTCCGAACTTTTTTATGGATGTCTTTTGAAAAAAGGACGTCAAGCAATCGGCTGGTCTTATTGTTGTAGTCCTTTGTGTTAGGATTCACGCAAATGGCGACTTAAATGCCAGATGACGGGAATATAGACATCATTCGCACCTAAATGTCCCATAGACATAAGTTTTAATACATGACTGCTTGTAGCGCAAGCTTAGATATACAGAACGATACGAACGCCATCGTGAAAGATTCGCAAGCTGCTGAAACTCCGTACAGCATATGCATTCCATTTCCCCTTCTGGTTCAACCCTTTTCTCCTACCCCTCGCTCTGCTTCTGCCCGTACATGACCCAAGCTACTGACGCTCAGTCCTGACGGCCGTTTCTTGTCGCCGTGAACACGGAAATCAACCGGAGCGTGTACATCCGCTGGAGCCGAAACTCCCACTGTTGATTCGAGTGTGCATGACAACCCGAAACCACTGGCAAGCGACATCTGACGGACAAACTGCGGTAATCAAATATAACGTTTGTCCGGAATTTGAGTTCTCTTAATAAAATAACACGTTTGTACGACTCTATGGTATTTGAAGGCTTGAAGCCTCGAAAAATGTTAGATTCTTATTGAGAGTGACATGAACGTGAATGGAAGATTGACGGGGCTAAAATGAGCACAGGCGAGAGCATTTAGTGAAAAATTTCGGTGCTCGTATTGTTGCGATAACTTCATGGATGTTTACACCCCACGTGTACCGCAATGTATAATATATTCGTTGCGATTTGCGCTCTCCCTCCGGTTGGTCTCTCTCTCTCTCTCTCTCTCTCTCTTGCCTCTGCATAAAATCAGCTTGAAAATGTTTGTGCCCGTAAACATTGAGCATTGTGTGTCAAGGCACGGTTAAATTATACAATATGTTGAACGGTAATGGCATAGTCACAAGGGTAGGCACACAAGCGTTCCGCCGTGTCCAACACCAAAATGTTGGAGAGTTCTTCTTGATGCAGCCACGGATATAATTGGAGAATTCTCTCTCTCCTTCGCTCTCTTCCCTCATCGAGTATTTTGGCACGTTTCGCCACAAGAAATGGTGAGTTCATTGATGCAATTGCGTGCATTTTATTTGCCCCGTTCCTGAGTCAGTTTTGAAGTCTTCGGGGCAATAGCCCTGCGGTCAACCACCGCCATCATACATATAGATACGACCCTCACGTTGTGCGTCGTTATTTCGTTTGACGAAATCGTTGGGGATAATAAACGCGAGGAACAGCTATTTCGACGATAGCGACAACGATGAACGAAGTTAACCTTGTTAGGAGTTTCGGCAACTTTACCCATCTCGTACTTCCTGCTGTAGTGGGATCCGATTTTTTTATTGCAGTGGGAAATTCAATAATGGGTACGAATCAAGGAGAATGTTTTTTCCCATTTATTTGCGATTTTGCAAAACTTTTGATGAAGTTTTGAAAACTCTCTCACGCTTGATTGAAATTTATCATTTTGATCGAAATGTGACCCTTTCGTAGTCGAAATGTACATTTGTCCGTAATGAAAACGACGGGGTTTTCTCATCCGACGAGAAAACTAACAATGTCTGACGACGATTCGCGCTATTTTCCGACTCGTTTCTCACTGACAGGTAATCCGTTCATCTGGGCTAGCGATCGTTCTCTTTTTTCCTTTCATATATATACATGTACGTGCACGACGACAGACCGTGTCCCACTGTAAGGGATAGATGGATGGATCGCGCTCTAAGAAACGAGAATCTCCTCTGGTAGTGCCGGCGATAATAGAGGGAACGAGGATGAGAAAAACAGAGAGGAGAGTGCGAAATGGAATGAGGCGCGGAATGAAACGTGGAGGAGCGAGAAATTCCCTCCAGGTTTCCCTTTCGTCCTCTCTATCTTTCGCCTCAGACTCTCCATAGTTTTTTTTTTACTTGCAACCTCACATTTTAGCTTGCCTCATTCGCCGACGTGCTCCCATCTCCCCGCTGTGCCGGAATGATAAATTGCTGTCGCGTTTCTCGCCTTTTTTCTCGTCCTCTTCATCCTTCTCCTCCCCTTCTCCTTGCGCCATTCTTGTCTCCAGGTAAGGACGCAAAAGTCGGAAGGATGCGATGGTAAAATGTCCATGAAGCTCGATAATCGTTTCCTTTAGGTTGGAGGGAAAAGCCATTGGATGTATGACTGCAGTGTCTCATTCAAAGACGACAGAAGTCGAGGTCAGAATTGTATATGTTTGATTCGCGATGTCTTCATTTTACGAGGAACCATCAAGCCGAGCTTTGAATACGTTGTAGTCTTGGATATACCAGAAAACGTCAATCCCAGCGTTTTGCCAGTTCCATTCCAATTTAAAAAAAAAGATCGGGGCTTGAACCACATCTTCAAACAAGATCGCAGCGTCCGCACAGCTATAGAAGAGCAGGCGGAGAGGGATCAATGTTGGTTAATCTAATGGACGTCGTTGATCGGAATGTACTGGACAAATGTTTCGTATACATGTAAGTAATTCAAGTTGTTGCCCAACAACCGCAAACCCGACGGTCTCTCGTGGTGTCCCGTCGGTCTATGTATCGCTACCAATGCGCGATCGAGGCATGCAATCCACAATCCACATTGGTGGCTGCCTGACCATTTGTTGTTGTACGTTCTAATTGCCCGTTCTAAATGACATTTCGTCTGCAATTACGACACGTATTCGGCCATCAAACTTTTACTCTCGGGTCCCTCCGTGCATCCATCGTGATTGCTTTATGCATTCGGCCTATGTTCATCTCGTTCAAACATGTCGGCCATCCTGTGTTACATCCGATCGAGGATTCCGGCTAAAAGGTCCAGGAACTAGTGTGGACGACTGTCCATTGGGAGTTCATTTCTAACGCGCTGCAAATGCTGAGATTCGATCGCCGAGCCAAACGCCAAGAGCGCGACCTCAAAATCAAAACGCAAATTCAAGGAATAATTATTCTAGTGGAGCCCGTCGCACTTTGAGGGAAACTCGAGTTACTTGGTTGGCCCTCTTTACCCACATTTCTCCTTTTTCTTTCTCGCTCCGCATGCAGATCCATAATTCCCATTCGTTCCCGCTGCGCCACCTCACTTTTTGCCAGCTGCAAATCTCTATGATTTAGAGAGCCAATCCATTTCGACGGGATAGCTCTTGGGCGTCCTCCTCTTCGCAATGTGACTCTGTCCTCGATTTCGATTACGGATTGTCCTGTATCCGTATCCGATATTGGCTAGATCACTATCCCAGCTGGGACAGGATAAATTGCCTCTCCCTTGAAGTTTCGTACTGCAGAAATACCTTTGGTTGGAATTGAAGTACGGGAAGCAGCATCTTTGGAAGACGACAGCAAATCTGGCAAAACGCGTTCGAGTATTCTTCGTTGCGACGGCAGCCACGTCGATTTTTCTTGTTCTTGCGAAAGTACCATCTCGAACGCTATATTTGAGAAGAAAAAGCTAATTTTCAAAATCTCATTCGAATCACTTCACGAAGGCGTGTTATTTCTTGCTTGTGCTTTCCATTTTTGCTCTCCATATTCAACCGTCGGTCGACAGGTATCTTTTGTATGGAAAAAAAATTGTCATGGATGGTTGACGATAGCGGAAGCAACATTTTTACCGTCTACCCTTCCTTTGAACTACGGTTGCCACGAAATCGAAACACAACACAGGAAAGAAAATATTATTTCTAGCTAGTTTCACATATTCATATATAGCTATTTAGTTCTCCACTAAAATCTTTCCCCGGTAGAAGAAACGCTACAAGGAGAAACGAGACGCTGGATTTAAGAGGTAAATTTATTTCCCAGCCGGAAGTTTGATCCCCCGAAGGGCCTTATCCCTCTCTTCTCACCCCGGCCCCTTGGACACTTGAGTTTTCTTGTTTACGGCAAACGAGGCATAGAGCGCTCTGAGAAAGCTCTAGAAACGAGTGTATGAAAGCGATAGAAGTAGCGGAGACCGGGAGCACCTACGTCTTATATACATGTATTTATTAGTCGGTGCTACGATCGTGTGTATACGTATATATATTATGACCGTACGTATGATTCTTTACCATGGGTACTATATGAGGCGAAAGGGTGGCCGGAGGGGTTGGCTTTTCTCAACAACTCCGCGCGGGCTCCTGACCAACTTCTATTTCCTGGCTCCTACTGCCCCTATACACGCTGTGCAGTCTCGACCCGGTTTTTTTCCGAGATCTTCCGCTAGTTCTTCGTCTCGCTTCTTACCGCCTCTCTTCCACTATCCGCTGCTCCGCATTTCGTCCGTTCAAACCCACCATGCGCATACAACATACGGGGATTCCGTTCACTCAACCGTTTTCTCCTACCGGACCGGTCCATTTCTGTACAAAACATACACACACACATATCTACGACTGCGCACCTTTACGTAGATGCGTGCTGACCCGTCAGGACTCTTGCCCTCTTCCAACCGCCCGTTCTTCACCTTCCTCCCTCCATTTCCTTGCATTTGCTCGGCCGATCCTTATACGCGACTCGAAGAAAAATTTTCATCCTCTCTCGAGGGGATGAACCGGAGAGAAACGACCGGAAGACTTTTCGTGCAAATTTCTCTCCAATCTTTTCATACCATCCTCCGCACTTCTTTGCTCTCTCCTTTTTTTTACTCGTTCTATCCATTCAACCGGATTTTTATGCTATAAATCTTTCTATACCGAAGTGAACTTTCCGATTCATTTATTTTTCATACCGCGAGTATGTGTTACCAAAGAATGCGAGCTTTCTCCGGGGGATTTCGTTCCACCAATGTTTTCAGTGTTTCACAGTTGGAGGTCTTGCTCCAACATACGCGTATATACTCTGTTCCTTGCTCAACTACTACGCAATACTAGTGTATTATGTTCCGGATGTTCCCTATCAATCCTACTCGCACGGGTGTGTTTTTTCGTTCCGCTGCCCGACAAACGTAACGAAAGATATTGCATTGTGTATGAATCAAGAGGTTGATCATTTTGCGAACCGTTGCGGGCTAGTTCCGTTTCCGAATATTTTATCAGAAGACTTACCGTCTGGTGAATTTCATGGTCGAACGGGCATCGGGCTTTCTCCTCTGGGTGTGCTGCTCGGTCGGACCGTTCCTCCTGATGACGATCCGCCTGTGGTCACTTTTACATGCCAGTATCGGTCGAACGATTACCTTTCAGGGTTACCTGTTCAGTGCTACGACTATTTCCATGAATGAAATGTGATGGTTCGGTATACGAAGTCTCGGTGTTAGATACGGCAGTGCAGTGCAAAGAGCCTAGGAATGAAAAGATGCTGCATTGACCATATTCGAGTTGGGAAAGCTCAGTGGAATCAATTCGATTAGGAGAGAACGTTGAGATAACTGAGCTGTACTCGAGTCGGCTATTTCGGTGCTTACATTAATGACGGAGTCTCAGAATCGACGAGGCTTATCGGCATATCTGTCTCATCCCACGTCCGGTTACAATGTACTCCAGCCCCGCTCCTTTTCCCCTCTCAACATTGGGCTCTGTGCTTCCAGGCCCCCGTCATATTCATCCCCTTTTCGTGTTTGCCTCTCACGGCTCCCGCACCCACTCAACGATTATTGCATTCCCTCTCCTACGGAATGTTGCACTATTGCGCTCTGAAACTCTCAGGCTATGCCGCTCTCCTCGGTTAGTTCATGGTTCGTACGCGTGCCAATCGGAGTCACGTTAATTGGCTATGGCCGATAAAGCGCTGATTACCAGCTCGGTGAACCTGGCGCTCACTTACCCCCTTTCTATGGTCGCGCGCTTGGCTTGCCAATGCTTTCGTGCTAGCCGACCCCGATATCACGGTCTACCTCAACATGGAGAATCATTTGGTACGAAGCATTACACCGAGCTGCCTTGTTATTCTTGGTAAATCAACATCGTTTTCATTATTCTCCTTTGTCGATTTCGTTGCGAGAGCTACATCGTGTTGAAGCAACGATTTATCAGGCCTGATTGGAAATTCGAACGATGAAGCGCTGCTTTACGTTCGCTGTTCAAATATTATCAAGCACCTTTTTAGCTGATCAAGGAGCCCGCGTTGCGTGTGGTGAAAATAAAAACTGATTCTTCGGTAGTTCTTCGTTGTCCGTGTATACGAAGGCAACAGCTTCGAGTATATTGGTATCATCGCGTACAGATATTGGGAAAGCTTCGTCTCCAACGAGGCAGAAGCAACTACGTGACCGCGATGCGAATGATAGCAAAGCTTCATGCTGGATCTCGGATTCGGCAAGACTTGGTTTGACCCTTGCCGCGTTGCGCGGCACTTGGCACTGGGCGATGAGTGGAAAAGCGACGTACCGAGACGTACGAGACGTGCATTTTTTTCTTTCAAGCCACTAGGCAACCTCCGTCCTATATACACCACGAGCAACATACATACCGAGGTACTTCGGACTGACTTATGAAAATGCATACAGTACATGTGTATGCGGAAGTTGTTCTCCTTTCAGTGCGGAGGTTTTCAGCGCGAATGCACATTCGTAGTCGAGTGATGCATTTGTGCCCTTAGTATGTTACTGAACTACTCTCTTCTCTTGCTACTTTCCTCGCCCTTTTTCACGACTCCTCATTTTCTTTTTCTCTCTACATGGAAAAAGACTTGGCGGGGCTTACTTAGCACGTAAGTGACGTGTGCGTGTGACATTGTACATGCTGTAAAGTAAGCAAATTGCAGCATAATCAATTTTTTTGCTTTCTCGTTGCTGCTTCATTGGATAATGATTTCGAATTATACCTTCCGCAAATTGGCACCGAAAGGCATAGGAGGGATTGAAGGAGGGATGAAATGAAAGTTTACGTACCCTTGCATTTTTGCTGGATAGCAAGCAGGTGGCAGACCGAATTGCGTAAATTTTCCACTATTTTTAATTAAAATATAGGCTTTTGGGGAAAATGGATGGTGAATTCGTATTCAGGGGATCGAAATACATCGATTTGGACTTATGAAAAAAATATCAAAAATCTACATTTTTTCCCCACCTCGGCCAAAACAAGTTCCTTCACTGTTATCGTTTGCTCTTTGAAATGTCGTTTGATTTAATGAGCTCTGATAATTGTTCTTCATTTTCGACAGAATTCCAAAATCGGAGCATCGATTTCTCCGAATTTTTCCATACACCCATTTGCCTCTCTTTCAGCCATTCTTTAAATTGCACTTTCCGGGACAACTAGTTAAGATATCGGGATGAATTAAGTGACATTCTCTAAGTCTATCAAAATCCTTTTTAAAACCTCCGATCAAATTTATGCCACTCAAATAAAACCGATGCTACCGTTCTTTGCAATTACGCGATTTGGGCGATTCCGGAAAAGTGACCCAAAGCATCGAAAAAATTCTTTTTCGCCTTTCCAACGGTTTCAAGTGTCTATTTATCTAATTAATACAACTTTGTAATAAGTAATGTACCTAATTAATGCTCTACATACATGAGTTTGAACGAAATCGAAGGGGAACACGAAATCGATATTGGCTTAGGAAGGCTCTGTAATTTCGTAGTGCACTCATGATTTCCATTTCTTTCTGTTCCAGGTAAGACGCAGAGTATAACAAAGCCTGAATACATAGAAATAGTGCAACGACTTTTGGTAAGTGTTTTCCCTCTCCCCTTCTCGTTTTGCCCTACGAAATCGTCCAGTTGTTAATTTCCGTGCAACTCCTCACGTAAACACAAGTACATGTATATATTCGCGTTGTTATATATCAACGTAATAAGGCATGACCCTAAAGCGAAGACGCATTACGGTTATCTTCTTTCCTGGTGGAGGCTCTCGGGGTTCATGCGAATTCAGAGAAGCATTTCCCGAACATTAGCCAACGCCGTGCACTTCGAAGAAAGTGAACTTGGTAAGTGTGTCACTCGCTGAAATGATAAGGATGCATTTGTTTTTCACAACTACTTCCGGCAGCTTTGAAGTCTCTCGTTTTCCCGTCCGTCATAATCCTCGGTGTCTTTGAGGTGGAGGCCAATCAAAAAATGGCAATTTGTATTGGGCAATGCTACAGTCTGCTGGTCTTAATTCCCCTGAGAGAACAACGTAAACGATGTCTATTTTTTTTACAAAGTGGCCGAAGGGGGCATTTTATTTTACTGTACCTTAGTTTGAGGGTCTATCTGGTGGGGTTTTTTTTCGTTGATGCAAAAATACAACAATTTTCATGGCGAAACATCGTGATCTTAGAAAAATTATCCATGAAGCTTTCTCCATCGGGTATCGTCACTTATCGTTAAAAAGATCCATTTTACTGGCATTGATAAGCTTCTGCGATTAAGCCATTCATATCCATTATCCAATTAAACTACCCCACTTTGGCCTCCACTTTATTTTAATTATTCCCTCGCTTCCCGGAGCTTTTTACGTCGTGCACCTTGGGCAATGTCGTAAAACAATACGATACTTTCTGCACGAAGTGTGCACGTATCCGCGTACATGCGCGTACATAATCGGGCGCTCGAACGTAATAGCAAAAGGACATTTCAACCCCTTTCATTGCGTCGTATATTGCGCCAAAATCGTTTCGGATAACAATTCCGCTAGATCTTTCTCGTCGCATGTTGGCTCGCTGCAAATTGTCGTTGATTGTGGTCTCTCCCTCTCGGCCTCGCCCTCCGTGCCATTGCATCTCTCTGCTTGAAGGGTTGGGGGTGTGGTTC
This sequence comes from Ophion costatus, assembly GCA_951751655.1. Classification (NCBI taxonomy): domain Eukaryota; kingdom Metazoa; phylum Arthropoda; class Insecta; order Hymenoptera; family Ichneumonidae; genus Ophion; species Ophion costatus. Next base: position 3,904,589 of record OX632367.1, read on the forward strand.
GCGAGAGCCTTGAGAGGATGAAGGCTAAAGAGAGCGAACTGTATGGCTTATCAGCCGTGTATCTCGCGGGCTGTGTCGGTGCTCGAAAGCACGATCCAACGCGCTGTTATTCGGGTTATTTATACGTCTCTGGAGCATCGGAAAGCCGCGCGACTACGGTTATAATCGAGCGTATCCACCTCTCCCTTTCCACGGCCATGATTACACATCGTTATCCTGCTTAAGCTACCGGAAATGACGAGAACCGACGCCAGTCCTATATTCTCTACGTGTATACGTATATACCCGTGAACGACGTCTTCTAGGACCACATCGCCTTTATCTGTAGCACTGTACTTGGCGGATGCACCTTCGGGGAATTTAGACACGATGCTTTCTCTTCCTCCACAGCGAATTCCGGCAACTGCGTGTTTGTATCCGTTCGAATAGATATACCGAAATTATAGACGAACTCATTCTATTGTTCCGCGGAACTCTGGAAAAGTATTTTCATTACATTTTATGAAATTCATTTATGTTCCAACTTCTGTTCGCTACATCGCTTCGCACGAACACAAATCTGTTTATGAAAACCCTGATTCTGCTCAAGCTTGGCTTGCCAATAAAAAAATTGGTTTCTCCATTTTTTGCACGTCAAAATTTAAAAGATTAGTGAAAAACTGGACGGTTCTCAGGATGATACAAAAAAGAGAAAAAACATGGCCAGCCGTGGTGGATTATTAATAATCATAATTTGACTAGCCTCCCTCTTCTTCCGGGGGGATTGGCGCAGTGGCGTTTCCTTCTCCCTATTCGCCACAACCAAGTCGGCAAAAGCTGCCCACTTTGCCCTCAAGCTTCACCGCGTTGTACAGCCAACAGTGCTCATATGTATATAATTCCATGTAGCATTCTGCTCGGACATACGTATGTGTCGGTGTGTACATAGTACAGCGCGATTGTAGCTATCTGGACCGTGCAAACCCAGTCTACGTGAAATAATTAATTCGCGCAATAAATCCGGGTCGGGAAAAATATCCAGTGGCCGTGGTTGGGGATGGAGAGTGCGACCCAAGGAGCAAAAGCGACGGTACGAGGAGCTGAATGCCAAATATAAACGAACTGCGCCTCGAAATCGAATACACGCGGAAAATCGAAATATCTACGAGCATGGAAGAAAGTAATCCGCCCTGGAAGCGCCAGTCACGTGATTGGCTGATCAACGAGATGCATCATGAATAGAAATGGGCTGGTTTTTCAAAATTTGTAACCATATTATTTTCTTACATAAAAATGAAACATTTTTAACAAAAATATTTCTAAGGCCTGTCAATTTTATGTACAACATTTCTTGTACACTTGCATAATACGTACTTGGCTATTTTTAAATCCTTTTTTTGTACAATTGATTACGGAAAAAATGTAATAAACCCATTTTTTTAATTGAAACAAATAACTATGTTTTCGGGGATATTTTCTATAACTTGGCGTACCTTCGTAACTTTTCAAAAGTTTTTGAACGCGGTTACATATACGAACAAATAGTGAATAATACATCTATGGCAGGCACGATTTTAATGGATTTAAATTATAATATATATAAATATTTAGAACCTAAATCAGCAGTTTCAGTAAACATCAACTGCTCAATACGTTTATTAGGCTAGGCGATGTATCTTGAACGAACAGGGCAGTTCGTACGTGCTCTGGCTGTGGGTGATGTTATGTCAATCGGGGTGGTTGGCATAATGCACATAAAGGCTCGACAATGGTGGTGCGCGGGTGCATCAATGGAAAACGAGAAAACAAGAGGGAAAAACATAGTCACGTGTGCGTGCCTGTGTATGAAATACACAGCAACGTACGCGTCCGGTATATTTAATTAGTAGGTTAATCACCCCAATTAATATTCCAGTTCCAGCGAGAGAGCATGCAGCAGCGTTTCGAGTCTCGTGACTGCATTTTCCATAATGCGTGGCGATAAATAGCAAGCATAGTCCCCTGTCTCTCGTCCACGCTCACTCGTTGGCTACTCGCGAATATTCGTCCCTATAGATAAAGAGAATTCGAGAGAAAGAGAGGGACAAAGATGCGAGGATGAGAGGCAGACAAAAGCTACGATTCCGCTTGAGACAACGGCAGAGACCGTATATAGCCACCGAGTCCAACTCGTTAGCCATTGTCGCACGACAGCAGGTACATTATTTTCCATGGAGCTGTGAAACACCAAGAGAGCCCGTATAGTTCTGGCCGAGAATCTCCTTCGTGGGCAACGGAGAAGCGCCGGCTGACCCGGAACTTCCTTAACTACTGCGTTGCTTTACGCCCATCCCACATCCATCCGACTCTTCCCTTCTTCTCTGGGTGGTCCAAGCCGCGCACAGTCTGTCGTTCTCCCGCCTCTGCGGATTCGGGCAAACCGGACTAGACTGCACCCAAGTGGAACTACGGGGGATCAACCGTGGTCATCGCACCCCTATCCACCTCAACACGCTGAAATTACTTCCTGCTACCTGATCTCAAACGGTAACGTCCCAATGTCCCTTTCGTCTTTTCTGTCCGACCGGTTCATGCTGGAGACGTTTTCGACCCATTTCAATTATTCCGCACAGGACTTCTTGCCACCTGTCATCTGAAGACTTTCGACACTTGTACACGTCCAAGGTGACTGATGAAGTTGCGTTACCGTCACGATAATAATTGCGGCAGTGGTAACTGATCGGAGCGGTCCAAGTGCAAGATTGGATCAATCGAGAAAACCCAGAAATGCGAGAGAGAAGCTGTCGAGCCACTTGAGAGCGACGATTGGACGAGAAGCAAATCAACATAGGAAAGTCGTCGTACCGAGCTATAGGTTCTCATTGATTACACAGTCCTGCCGCATCAAATCCGTACACCGAAATTGATTCTCATTCCCTAGCAGCCTTCGTGGTTAATAGCTGCTGCATCTCCCTCTCTCTCTCTCTCTCTCTCTCTCTCTCTCTCTCTCTCTCTCTCGCTCGCTCGCTTTCTGTCCCCCTGTCTCGCTCTCTTTTATATATACGCATTCTCCGGTCTCGGCATTCCTCTTTCTTCGGTGCAGTTAGGATGTGGAATTTCCCGATTGGAATAGCCCGAATTCCCATGAGAATTGAGCCTATACACCGTAGCTCGCAACTGGCCAACGGATAACCGCACGAGATCGACTGTATTCCCGAATCGCAGCGATAAAAGACACGAATTCTGATACCATTATTTAAATCTATTTTCGAAACTGTGGCAATCAAGATGGAAACGTGGAGCGGCAAAATCGAGGAATGTGAGACAACAACCCAGAAATTGATGCACATTTGCGGGTGACAACCGAAAGTACATCTTGTCAGAACTTGCTCCCTTTCTTCTTCTTTCGCTTCGATACAACTCACAGTTGGTTAATTTCAGGATAACGAATGCATAAAGTACGGTAAAGTGGCGGTTAAAGTGTCCCAGTAATAGCCTTCGCGGAGCGATCGGACCGCTTTTCTTTTCCCACAGGTTTTCATTATTCATGTCCAGAGTGTACGTTCTTGTATATACAAAATGCAGATGCAGTGACAATTGAATTCCACGAAATACCAACTACTCGACTCATAATATACACGTATACAAATGGAAGCACGACTAGAGAGGGAAGGAGATGCAATTCGAAATGGCTGCATCCTATACATATACATCATTTGAATGAGACTGGAGAATGTATACGCCAAAGGGACTCTTGCCGGTGTCGGGTTCTCTGACACTGGGAGACGAACAAAATGGCCGACGATTGGGTATTTCGCGACACGGATAATGGGAACGTTTAACAAACTGTTAAGACGCCAGAAATGAAAAATACGCCACGTGACGGGAGAATCTTTGAGCAGCGCGAACCTTCTCCAACAGTTTGTGACTGAGAAAGCAGACTCACCTTCATCTTTCCTCGCTACGTCGCTGCCACTTTCCTCTGTCCCATCTTGTCTTTCACTAGGATTTTTCTACCCCGGCTAGAGGGTTCTGCCGGACTCTCGAATGCCATCTCTCTTACCCTCTTCCCTTTCTCCGCCTTCGATCCTCGACCTTCTCAACTCCAGACGGAGGACCTAATGGCTCATAAGTTTGTGGCTCTCGAGAATCCTCGCCGGAGGGGTGCGGCTAGCCTCTCGGTCTTTTCGCTTCCCTTTCCAGTTCGTTTCTCCACCCCCACTCGACCCGACATCTTTTCCCAACAAGCAGCATTCTTATCCGCGGACGCTTTTATATCGTAATTACCATTTTTGTCCCTCGACGACTCACACCATCGCAGCACGACTCTCCGCGACGTATCTATTCTCTTTCGCGACCGTACCAATACATGCACGCAGCCCTTCATTTTCTCGTCTCGTCCATCCGAATTCATTGCAGTTCCCGGTCATCTATCGGTAGGAACGAGAAAGAAGCACACTCCATTCTCTTCCACAAGTTCCTTCTCTCTGTCTATTTCTGGCTCTGAAACTTCTCTCGGCTTTGCGAATTGAACCAACGATCAGGATCTAGATATTGAAGCTGGAGAAAAACACAAGAGAGGTGTATCAAGCGAAGCATTTTCAAAGGGATGGAAATACGATGCCCGGACAAAGAGAGAATGCATCCTGTGGATTCGTGGAATTTAAATCGAAAGTTAAATTAATAGACCCTTGATTACCTAAAGAATTTCTTCGGCTATCCAGTAGCCCACGAGTTTTTACCGGGAAAAAACCGACCCCTGCACGAGAAGAAAGAACACCGTCGCACTGATAGGGGAGACCTATTGAAAAATTGATACACATTTAGACGTTGCCGTCTTTTAAAAGAGCCTGCTCGGTGACGTTTTAAATGCTCTGAAAGCCACCAACCGGTTGGCCTGACGATTTCCCCTCCGGGTATCCGCATCCTACCCTGCACCCCTCGTAATGGAATTAACGGATAACGAGGCACTTTCCTTCCAGTGGTGAGCGGCCCGTTAACCGATAAGACGGGGTGAGTTATACCCTAGATATAGAGACGGCGGTTTTGCCATGCGGCTTCACGATGCAGGCCATTTCCCGTGGCTCACCTTTTGCCCCTTGCGACGCGCCATCCGAAACTCTCCCTCGGTACATGCGATACACCGGGATCATCAGGATCCTCGTAACCTGATGCTAATCATCAACCCCAAGGATCGCTGTTTCGTTAGTGGCTCTTACGGGCTTCTTATCAACTAGCCTCATCTGCCATACGTACCGCAGGAGACTTGCACACCTATCAACTAACCCCGGCCACGATTCGTGCCCCTATTCTTTTATGAGTCTCTTATCAACTAACCTCGATTAGAGTATCGCATGATCAATGACACAGATGTTTGACTCGACGGTCCATTTCAACGGTGCCCCTTTTGATTGACGTTTACTGAACGGCAGACATATCCCACATATGGGGACACTGGTGATTCTTAACGTTCACAAATCCGTTGAGGCAGTGAGAAATTGTTGCGGTTTGGATTGCGCCAAGGAGCACTCGAGCATCGTTTCTTCTCAGACACTTTTGGTGCCTCGAGAGCTGCCGGTCTCAGCAATGGCATCAGGTACGAGAGAAAACGAAGCGATATATCTCCCGCGCAAAAAGCACTATATTTATACACGAGCTAGACGGAGTAGTGCACGTTATCACGCTTCTCACGTTGAGCTCGAAGATAGCGCGCACACAAGGGTGGCGTGCACCACCTCGCTTTACAACCCTCCACCCCGTCGCTGCTCTGTCTCTCTTGCAGCGATAAAAGTCTCGTTCCCGCCTGAATTCCGATGTTAAATTCGTACCAGGATACACGAATTCTCGTGAAAAGATATGCTAGCGAAAAAAAGAAAACCTTGCTCTCTTTCTGATATAAGACACGAGATTTTTCCCTCGGGCTGTTCGAAACGTTATCAATTCATTCTTGCGATATTGGTGTCCTTCAGGTCAGTTCTCTCTGCTGCACGATTATTTTCTATACCCAATCAATATACGTCTTTTCATTATTGCTCCTTGTTCGCTATCTTTTTCCCACCCTCCCTTCATCCTCTGCCGTGAAAAACCCGAACATACATTCCGCACAAAGTTCCTGTGCACGCGAGATTAATCATCTCACGATTTTAATATCTCTGACAGATATGTATGTCTTGCCATGAGAGGGCACGATAATTGCGCGGTTCGGCTGGCGTATAAATTCCGCCCTTTTTAAAATGGAAATCGTAAGGAATGATAAATCAATTGTCCCGAAGAATGGGACGGAGCAAAGGATAAGGGCGCAAAAATCTCGAATGCAGGACGAAAGGGAAGGATATTTTCCAAGGGACGGAACGAGATGTATTTTCGACCCTTCCTGTGCCACTCGAATGATAAAAGATTTCGGACACTGGAATCAAATCGTGCACACTTATCGGACACACACACATATGAGGAGTGGCAGGACAAAGATGGAGGCGATGATAAGAACAGCCGAGGCAAAGGGAGGGAACGTTTGAAATTCGTAGCGCGTACTCTCTCCCGTCTTGATTCACAATGACTTGGTTGTATCGATGACGGGACCTGGTGCGCCCGGTAGGGGCTCAGCTCGGAGTAACTTTCTGTCCCATTGGTACGTCATTGAAGCATACGAGAGAGCAACACTCCGTGTAAGTCTAGAATGTAGAACGATGGTGCAGCCCCAGAAATCTCTGCCCCCGCAGCTTCTTCGTGGCGCACGTACACGCACGTATGAAACACACACACACACACACACACACACACATATTTGCGTTGAAGACTGCTGGCTAGCAGTCGCAAAAGTCGAATCCTTGTCGCAACGGACAATTTCCTACGAAAACTCGTCTATAGACGTCTTGTTTCCGGTATTTTTACTTTTCCACCCCCCGCGATAATTTTCGACGCGTCGACGTGGCTGAAACGATCGGAATACCTCAATTCCATCCTTTTTTCATTTTTTATTTCTTATTTGTATTTTTTTACGCTCTAATTTGGAATACCTCTGTGTTTTAGGTCTGCGACTTTGTATCTGTAAGATGTAAAGAAATAAAACCTTCATGAAATTGAAGCAATATCCATATACTATCCATCTGCAAGCTATTAAAAATAACTAAATATCGCAACTGGTTACAACTTTATTGTGAACGCAAAATTCCACGATTCCGTTTTCGAGATTGACTGCAGGTATTTTTGAATAGGAGTATTCCAATATATATTCACCGTGCTTAACTTAGTTATGTGGGCTATTATTATTAGGCCATGGTTTTTTAAGAAAATGTAAGACTTTTGAATATTTCTATAATCAGCTTTAATTAGTTTTAACAATTAAATAAATGGGTTCCTTGCAAACATCGCTAACATAGGATCCACCTTCATAGCCAACACGTGCACCCAAATCTCACACATAAGCCAACACATGCACCCAAATCTCACACATAAGCCAACACATGCACCAATATCTCACACAAAATACTGCACACATCCTCCCCCCCCCCTCCCGCCCTTTGGTTTTCACTATACTTTCCTTTACAGAAAATACACTCTGCATCAGCTGCAGGGGGTCTTCCACCAAATCAAGTTTCTAGTTCTCCTGACGTATTTGACTTACGACTGCTATAAGTGTTGGAAGATTCCAAACTTTCAGTGTCATCATCATCGCTTTCAACAAGCCTTCGTTTCTTGGTCTTTTTATCGTTTGTTTTTCCTATCTTGTCATATTTTGTGTTAGACTTCTCCATATCATTGGTACTTTTTGTCTTTTTGCCTTTTCCTTCATTTTTAGTGCTTTCTTCTGCCTGTTGTTTTAAGATTTCCCTTAAAGTCACAAGACTTTCCTTTTTATATATTAGAGAAATAAACCTACATCCAGTTACATCTACATGTAATAACAAAACTGATATTCATTTGGAATATTTCAAATTATCATCAGATCGAGTATGCCAAATTAGCAACAAGATGTAGCCGAGAACATAGATTTACATGGAACAACAGGGCTTATGGGCGCGCTTGGCAGGGTTTTTCTGGGGTCCGCTCAGTACTTACCCCAGCCACTCTGGCGTTGTTGTATATATGTGTGAACAAATACACAAACATTGGGGCCATGGCACCCGCTCTCTCGCAACCAGACGCTTTACCATGCTTGGGGTAATAGTGCGTTCTTGCTCGCACTATAAGTTATCTCGTGCTTGCGCTGCTTGGGGTCCTTTAGCGCAGGCACTAGCTACAGGCACAGGACTGCTATAGTAGTATATTGACTGCTATGCAGCGGACTATATATTTGAGTCTTATTCTTTTCCCATTTATGGAGCTTTTGTATTGATTTTATTGAACTTTTTTCTTACTTGCTTAATAAATATTCGTTCAATGAGTAATAATTTATTTAAAAAAAATTATTTCCTAAATGAAAAAAACCAAGATCAATGTTCAAAACCATGAAAACATTTTTGCAAAAAATGTTGGTGCCATTTTACACAGAAAATTATTATTTTCTATCCCTCGTAACTTCTAAACAATAGTCTTAAAGTAAATTATCCTGAATATCAAGCTAATCAGATGAATGGGATCATTAAGTTGCAACAGTCTCCAACATCCCCGCCGTTGTTGAACGGGGAGCGGTGGGTCTCATGGTGCCGGAGGTTCGCTGATCAAACCTCCGTTCGAGAAGTTGTTTTTTTACATACAGTTGACATTTTTTTATTACTCACAGGAAAAAATTGTTTGTATCATTATTACAAAAAAGAGATTAGAAAAATATAGAAAAAATAGGTTCTGATTGCAAAGAATTGTTCGGAGCGAATTTTTTTTCGCGACAAACGTCACTGTAGCCGTATACTCTTTTGATTAGGATTTTTTTTACCATAGTTTAAAATTTAAAAGGTTCAAACAGATTTAAATTTCTTTTCAATTTATATTTATTGTAAATGACAACCTTGGTTACAATAATAGAATTTCTGATTTACGTAAAATTATACGAAAATGTAAATAGAACCAAATCGTAAGAGCTGCGATTCGCCATTCTTTGAGTACAAAAGTATCCCTGAAAGATTAGACATTTAAAAGAGATCTGTGCAAGAGCGAACGAGAAAGAGTTATCGACACTTGTGTGTAGGCGTGAGCGAGACCACCTAAGAGGGGATCAGCTAAGGCTTTGAGTGTGTGCGGCACACCGATAGACCGCCGCGTACTCTGCAGCCGAAAAGTGAAACTACTTTTTCTGTGCCAAAAGCTAACACGAGTCCTGTTGTTCCATGTAAATCTATGTTTTCTGAACGTACTCGGGCATAACCTCTATTTTCTTTGTTTATTAATATACAAATCTTTGAAATCAAAGCAATATACAAAGATTTTGGTCGATTTTGCAGTGCACATGAAGCTAAACAACATAATCATACGCACATTTAGCTATACAAACTCATTAAACCCGTACCTCGAAAGTTTACAAAAACAGTCCTTCACAATTTGAGCTCTGGTCGCCATCTTAGAAAAGTCACGGACAAACCGTGTGAACATATCGACAAGTGATGCCTTTTTTAAACATTTCACGACCATAAAACCTAGATGGCGCTACTAGTTGCCGTGAAACCTTGCTACTCCAAATTACCAGCAGTATTCCAAATATCCTTCCTTGCCTCTATTATATAGATTCACTTATTTTTAATTTCTTTTTTTGTAAAGTTTCTTTAATATTTTTGTATTTTGTTTCTGTTTGCGTTTTTGAAAAAGATTCTTCTGTTTATATTGAGTCATCATTCTTTGTTTTTGTTTCGAGTCTTTTTTTATTTCTTTGTATCGCATGACGTATGAGGATTGTGTGCCAGCGGACGTTCCGATCCTAGAGCACCAATAAACCTTATCTAATTCAATTTATCGAGGTGAAAAGTTCACTAGCCGATTTGCACCCAATTCCATATGTACAGAATTTAGTCCGTTATTCTCGTTGTTCTCATCATCTTTCCAAGTCTCGCATTGTCCAAAGCACATTTTCCATGGAAAGTGGAAAGAGAAAGAAATCGCCGAGAGCTGTGCTCATACCGGAAGCGCAAGAGGTTAAGAAGGAAATGTACTGCCGTATTTTGCAACTTCTCTAAGTTACGCGTAACGAGATATATATTTTTTAAATCTCGTTCGGAATCCCTTCTCGCACGTTTCGCGTCTCTCCTGTCTTAACCGCAAAGCGTAACTGCGGGATAACCCAGTTCGCGGTAACTTAATATTTCCTTCCGTGCGATTGTCCTCCATGGCTCGGTATTGTGCATCTACATAGGAGAGAACACGAGGACATCATACGCGATAAAGTTCTCGTTACGAAAGTCTTACAACTGGTGAAATATATTTTCAAGAGTTCAACCCCTCTGTCACACACACACACACACACACACGCGCGCGCGCGCGCGATGAGCCCCCCCCCCCCCCCACTTCTCGAGCGTTGTTCGGGAGAAAAGCTTGGCCGCGAACATCCATGACGTTCTCACCCTCATCGCCTCCCAAAAGTTCCTTCCCCCGTCACTTAGCCGCGAGTACACAGTACATGCGCGAGTGCGAATAGAGAACAGAGGCTTCGGAAGGAGGATTCCCCTCTTCCGTTCTCGAGAGTGGGAGATCCCACACTGGGAGTCAGCCCGCTACCGTACCAAGTGCCACTTTCCTCAAAAGCTTGCTACTTCTCTGCCCTTCGCATATACACGTATAGATAGTCGACTGGGAAAGTTCGAGGTGACGTTGCAATGAAAGATGGAAAGCCACGCCGGGGGTGAGTCGAGGAGCGAACCAAGAGTGACTTCTTCATAGAAGGAAACTTGGAAGCACTGTGGGAAGTAACGCGACTTCTGGAGGCTGTCGCCGATGTCTTCCCCGGCCCAGCTACATTTCACATTTCCATGAATATGCCAACCGTGATACGCAGAGTGCCCAGTTTTTATTTATCAACGTCCTATCTTGTAAAAATTGCGCATTGCACTCTGCCCCATCTGTAATTTCCAATCATTGGTCATCAGCTACTTTTTTTAACCGGTGCAGAAATTGTCGTAGGGATACAATTGGATTCCCATATTTGTCACCATTTCCTGGTAGAAATCCAATGGGTCATCGCGTTGAATCCCTATACGTATCGAAACGTCACGTTTGTACATTGGATTTTAATCGGCATACCCCATTGGAATCCCATGTATGAATCGCATTTGAATCCTACAGGATTGCCACATTATCGAACAGAATCCGATACGATTCTCGATGAATCCCGTCGCATTCGGTACGTTGAATTTCCTAAACAAAATGTATAGATTACAAAATGGTCGGATATAAAAAATGTATATAAATCTGATCTTTGAGAAGATATAACTCGCTTGAGGGAGTTTTGGAACAGTGGACGAAATGTTACCGTGTGATTCAAATTTATACATTAAATTCTTTGTCATATACTGCAAGCGCCCTCTCAATTTTGAATGTACCGTCTGCGCCGTTTCTATAAAATGTTCAATTGAAATAACACTTTTTAACATACGGAGATGCCTACGCTCATCTCTGAATAACAGTTTTACGCACGAGTTAGTGTGAAAAATTGTTTAAAATGTTATGAAAAACTGTGAAATCACTCAGTACATTATGGCAATTTCGCCATCAGTGTCATAATGTATTTCATGGGTAAAACTGCCATTCAGCGATGAGCGTGGGCATATCCCGATCCTAAAAAGTGCTTTTTAATTGTAAATTTTATAGAAACGGTGTAAACGACAGATTCAAAATTTCCAGGGTGCATTCACTATATAACAAAGAATTTACTGCATAAATTTGAATAAAATGATAAGATTACAGCAATTATCCCGAAATTTCTTTAAAAGTTTAAAATCGATTTGTATCACATCACTGAAAATCCACTGTAGTTATCGTTTCTTATTTATTTTACGGCTTTTTGACATAATGTTAACATACACATACACTGAGAAAACTAGGCTTGTTTGACGTGTGTTCAAAGTACGTAGAAGTAACACAACACAAGGCTAGACACGCGTTGCCATGTTGATTCTACACATTCGTGCAGCTGGTAACACGTAATGCGTTACAATAACACACATAATCCGTTAAAATTACAGACGTGAGTGTGCAATCTTTACGCATTCAATTATTACACACCTTCGAAGCTGCCCCCATCAATAACACGCTTATTCGAACACAATAAAGCGTGTAGAATTAACATACAAGATGCATGCATATTTACACACATTGAACAAAATAACACACGTTAATAGCAACACACCAGCAAAAATAACACGGTTTAAGTGAGTTACTTGCGAGTTATAGATCATATATTTTTAAAATCACCTTGGTTACGGCACTATGTGAAACTCATTAGTAGATTTACCATCGATTGATTAACCGGTTGATTGACGACCACATTTGGATTTAACTTTTTGTTTCACTTATAGATAATTTTTAAGTTTGTCACGTGGAAGAATCTCAAATTGGAATCTATTTTCCAAAATCTTGATAGCCGCATTGAATCTTTAGCGGCAATTTCTGTTTCGAAGCGTGTACGTTATGTTTAAACCCGCCGAGTTTTTTCTCGTGCCTTTTCCCATATTTTCGCTTCGAACGTGGTAAGAATTGCTAAATGACGCTCACCGGGGAACATTGTAGAATCCAATTGAATTCCAATGAGGACTCGCTATCTGCGGGGTTCCTAACAAATCCTTGTAGTGATGTGGGTGCCCCGAAAAATGTCTGCACGTGAAAGGCTCATAGACGCGTACTTTGAAAATTGCATATCAGTGCAAAAAATTGGGGGTCCGAAAATTTCGACGGAACCGTTCAGATTGTCGGTGCCTGTATAATATTTATGGTCCTCCAGCAATTTCTCCAAATGCTCGTATCAACGCGCCGCAACAGATTCATTTATGGAGTACCGCGGAACGGGAAGGAGTATCGAGGATCGAAGTATATGCCTCAACGATGCGGAAGAGAGCAAATCGTTGCCGCGCGCGGGAGTGAACTGTGGGAGGGCCGGCTTGCCGAGGGGTAGCCGAGTATTTGTCTAACGGAAGATTGCAATTTCTGTCGGATAAATTGGGTCACTCGGCAAAAGCTCGCGTGAGAGAGCGATTCTCTAGCTTGCCCAAACTACAGTACCCCCGCCCTCTCATTCCCTCCCTCTCTCTCGCTCTTGCCGCGTTGCTCTCGAATTAATCCGCGCACAGGGGTCCATCGTAAAATCCCCACACCAGGGGCAATATACATCGTGTGCGAGACTCTGCTCCGTGAGCGTTTGGCGAGAGAAGAGCGCGAGCGTTCGGCAGTAATTAAACCGGTAATTAATACGGTTTTTCGTCAACGGAAGCGTGGTACAACTTGTGTGTGCTTGGATATGTGTGTTCGTAGTATGGAGAGAGAGAGAGAAAGAGAGAGAGAGAGAGAGAGAGAGAGAGAGAGAGAGCGGGAGCCCCAACAGAGCTATCGGTGAATGTCCGCACAGCCGTTCTGATGCGAGCAATTTTCATCACCAAATGCGAATGTTCCTCTCTTATACATATAAATATCTTTTTTTCAACGAATTGAAATAATTTCTTAATGAATAATGAATAAACAATTTAAAATAATTAAACGTTCAATAATTTAATAAACTAACTTACTAATAATTAGATTCATAATACTTGTTAAATAATTTAAAAAATGTTATCATTGGGTGAATCATTTAAAATAAATAATATTAAATAATTACGTTGATAATGAACAAATAGTATCATAAGAATAATAAATAAATAGTGTTTAATAATAAACGTTAGCGTTAACGAAAATTGTATTCTTTTAAAAAAGAGAACCAAACACAGAACACGCAACGCTTAATTTCTCAGCTACTGTTGCTTATAAATTTGTCGAGGCCGTTAAATATAATTTAAGGACATTCGTATTAATATTCATAGCTACGTACGGTATATTCTATATTGTTGACCAATTAACGTAATTGAGAAAAATTGGTATCAATATTCATAGCTACGTACTATATACTCGATATTGTTTAACACGTGTTTGAAAAATCCCAAAGCTTGGTGTAACCGGCGCAATCTCGGCTCCCCCTGGGACCCGTATCGAATTATTTCAAACCGTCATTGCTTTATATCCGATGTGCATTCCGTCGCGTGTATCCATTTCCCTTTCTATCTCGTTTCCATACAATCTCGTGAACGCATACACGTATATACGTACCTAGCTAATGTACATACTAGGATATGACATGTAGGTATAGGTGCGTAGGATAATTTCCTGGGCACACGTGTATGAATAAATTTCTGGGCGGCAAACGTATATCTTTGATTGATACTGTTTACGGTTGCAATGCGATTTAGCCCGCACTGAAATCCGCCCCCTGGGAACCCCATTGTTGTACTCGCCCTCTCTCTCTCTCTCTCGCTCTTCTGCCCTTCCACTGTCCAAATCTCCCTTGACTCGTTTCACGGCACGAATGCAGCCTACAGTCTCTGCATTGGATGTATCATGCATGCATGTGGCTGTTAGCTCAATCGGCACCAATTAGGAACCTCGCGACATCCGGGATACATTACGGGCGGGACAGGGAAGGGGAACGGCGGTACAACTGACGCAGTAGCCTAACATTTGATGAAAGCTAAAGAGCAGTAGCTTTTCAGTAACTTACTAGCCTTGGTGTTTGTTCAACGTCAGTATCAACTAGTAAGTTATCACGTGGCTGCCACTTTCTGATCGCTGGTAAAAATGTCACCCTCGCACTTCCATCGGTTTTTCTCTTTTGAAATATATTGCAAAGTTCCATCTCTCCGCACAGCACTCGTCCTCTTTACCACTCTACCCCACAATTTCCACCAACACTGCGATACTTTATCGTCCTTGCAAAAATCCAAGGCCGGTGCTTTTAATCCGCTCGCAAGAGGGAACTCTTGCGGTGGAGGGGCAGGAGATGGGTAACGAATACGCATACACTTTGGCTGGACAATAGCAGAACGTTGAAGCTGTGCCGCGAAACGTGGCAGATGCGATTTAACGATCAACACGCGTGGATATGATCATCGGGCGTGGCTGAAATTCTGTGGCGGATGCGGCTTTTTTAATTTTATCCCCTGTCTTGTATACGACAGACGAAGGCTGGACGATCGCCTATATTCAGAAATACCGATATAAATCCATACTTTTATGTTATTACTATTATTATTGTTTATTGTTCATTGTTGTACCGGTATGTGTATTTGTACATATATGTATGTGTATATTTGTATAAATATATATACAAATATACTTACCAGTAAAAGCAGAATCCCGCGAGGCCTGCGAAGGGATTACGCAACAGGAGAACCCGAGCAATATATTCAAGTCTCATCCATTTTAACAGTTATCATTTATTACAGATATGAGAATATTAATTACCCGCGCGCAAGGTTTAATTTTCCTGTTCGACAGCTAAACTTAAATGGAATGTACTTCACAAATGAGTTTTTCTTGCAAAAAGGCCATGAAATTAAAAATACGTACACTTTTCATGATCACTGTACCCCCTTGCCAATTGTCCATAAACCATCTCCTCTTTCGTGGTTCACAATTTTTTTTTCTTTGATTCTCCATCTTTGGAAAATTACACGGACTGGCTGAATTTGGCATTGAGAAATGCCATTGAATTATTTATTGAAAAAATAAAATATTATGTTACTTTATTAATTATTTACTCCATTGCACTAAGGAATAATAAAAGTGTCATTATGATTTTTTTATGCGAATAAGGAAATATTCATATAATTAAGTACATATTGAAATATCATTTGAGTAATTACATATTCGAAATAAAAATTCCATATTTGATGCTATTCAAATTATGTATTGAATATTTAATAATATTTAATAATTCAATATTCCAGTGTTTTATCTCAATATTTCGTTGGCCACTTGTAAATGAACAATTTCGTTGATCCAAGTGATTTTTTTTTCTCCGTGTACATAAGACAGACTCGCATATTTTCGCAAAGTGCCCGATCTCGTGACTATACGCAGTGGAAGGAAAATCCGAAATGAATCTTAATCGCATAGAGGGAAGTATTCGTGATGTTTTACCAGCCAAAATTACGTTAGGTTGTTCCATGCGAGATTCTCTCTTTGGGCGCAAAAGGTACACAGAGATTGGCGGATACGCTTTCCGTTTTTGCCGCTGCTCTTGTTCGCGTGCTTCTACCCCTCGCGCGGATTGATTATGTTTATCTTTCATTAGGCACGCCGGGAAACAAGCTCCTCTACGTTGACGCGCGGGACCACGTGGCCCGAATGTACGTGAATTATACATCGCAATGAGTCACTATCCCTTTGCCCTGGTTGTGCGCAACCCTCAGCGGGTCTGAAATATCGCCTCTGGCTACGCTCTCACCCTAAGCTGCCGCTATCGCACCGGCGTATTAGGACTCCTGTCTCGGTTATGCGAGTATGGATTTTCCACTACAAATAATCTTCAGCCCTGTTATTATTACTTAATTAAATCGCGTTAATTATGTAGCTGCCATCCGGGACAATTATTCCCAGCCCTCCGGGCAACGAGAACGCGTCAAATTTTCGGATGATCGGTAGAAGCGGAAGCTTTAATAGTCAAACAGCCTGCACTCGGCCGACGGGCGAATACCGTATTACGAGACGATAAACTAACTCCAAAAATTTCAAGTGTCAATTTAATATATTTATGATTATAAAATATTATTTTATTATTATTTTTCAGGTCTCAATCGGTTCTTGAATTCCAACGTTTACCCTTGCGGGTTTTTACGTATAACCCTTCGCTAATCAACCCTTTCTTATCACTCCCTACCCGCACTTCGCTAATCTAACCTAACTTCCGTTATGTCCACAGCCACGAATACTATACTGCATTTGCTGAGGATACGGGGAAACTGTAAAAAACCCGTGCAAATATGAATTGCCCTATATTCTTCTGATTCTTTGGTACACGGACTTTAACTTAAGTTTCTACATCAAGGTATCAGAAGTATTGGCCTCCCGCTCGCTGGTTGAGCCAGCCGGTGTACGGCAAGCGATCACCGCTCCGAGTATTGGCCGCGTACAATACTGCTTAAGGGCTGAGGCCACAGTAACGGGTATAAAATCATGTGCGAATTTAACGATTTTTTTTTCGTATGAAAAAGTGATTCACTCGTAAAATTAATTACATATCTATTTAGTATGAAAATCAAGCTGTTAGAAAATATTTTTTTTTTTCGATCTACAAATGGCCGACTACTATTTTCTTTTGTTACCGTTTTTTAGGCGTTCCGCGGCGTGACATTTAGCATCCATAATTTGTTACCTAAAACAAAAAACAAAAATTTTCGTAAATCTTCATTAGAATACCTAGAGATGTACGTACGGAATTTAAAAAATATTATTTTATTCAAAAGTTGTAGGTATGTGAACTTAAGAAATGAATTTTCAGTCAAACATTTCGTTACAACTGTTCGTAAACTGCTCATAAAACGAAAAGTTTTCGATTATTCAGAAATTCCGTACATAACTCTCTGCGAAATGCAATTAGGAACATAACTTTCAAATTTGAAGTAAATCGAGTGAAAATTGTTGAAGTTATTTGTCACGCCAATTGGAGAAAAACTGTTTCGAGAAGTTTCGAGTAGTTGACGATTTTGTACATCGAAAAAACAGAAATCCTAACATCTTGATATTCATAGTAAATAGATGTGTAATTAATTTTATGATTGAATCACTTTTTTATACGAAAAAAATGTTAAATTCGCACATGATTTTATACCTGTTACTGTGGCCTAAGGCCACTCGAAGTACCGCCAGAGCCGAATCCACCAGTGTGGGTATTATTTTATTATTATTTTATCATACTTATTTGTATCCAGTAATTGTTTGCAGAATTAACGGAGACTTTGTCCTTGATTGAGCAGCGGGAGATGTTAGCGGCTCAACATGAGCAGCTAGAAGAAGAGGAGGGATGCCTCTATGGACCAGGCATTGCCGATTAGCGGTAATTATAAACACATTTGTGTAAACACATTAAAAAACTATAAACGCGTTTTTCTCGAAAACACGTTTTTAAAAATGGCTGACATTCTCCTGACCGCTGTAATTAACATATCGACCTGAAATTTGGAAAGCATACTCAGAAAATATGTTTTCACGGAATGACGGATCGTTTTTTCGATAGATACATTTTTGCATTTATTATTTATCTTTTTATGCGGAAAAAAAACGCGAAAATTCGATTTTTTTTAATTAATTGCCGCCATTTTCCGAAATTTGTACTAAACGAAAAAGCCATCCGTCATTCCATGACCAAAGGTTCACAGATTGATAATATGCTTTGAATTAGTGTTTCAGATCAACAAAGAGTGATATCAGCCGTTTACCTCCCGCGATTTGAGGACCTGTTTTCGCGGAGCTGCAACGGCCGCCATTTTGGTTTTAAAAAAAAAATGTTTTTTACCGTTCTGTATATCATGAATAAAAGCAAGAAAAAAACCGCATTCAAAAAGCTTTACTCGTTTCCTTTAAAAAAAATAAAATGTAAACACCTGAAATATGGCACTCCAAGGACAAAGTCTCCGTTAATATTTTGTTTTCTCCCGCATGCAATCGGAAGGCCCATTCATTATGATTATGTTTTCCATTATTATAAGATTTTGTTTCTCCGGGCAACGCACCCCCTCAGTTTGCACTATTATTATTATTATTGTTGTTGTTGTTGTTGTTACAATAAAATTGCATTGCTCTAGACAACGCACGTTCTCAGTTTGCATTATTATTATTATTATATTAACATTATTGTTATCATCATTATTACATATATTTCCACAAGGTGGCAAACTCAAAATGCATTGTGGTGCCATCGTTGCGGAGAACCCGAAGACTCGTATCGCCGACCGAGTTCTCGCTCTGGCAGATGGCGCTCCGATGCCACAGCGGGAGTTTCGATGCTCCATATGCATAGTTTAACATTTTTTATTTTCATATTTTTTAAATTTTATCCTATTTATTTATTTACTTATGTTATGGCCGGTTTTATGTTGAAACGAAATTTGCTTCAACTGTGTCAACATTGTACACTTTCCTACCGTTGTGATTAATTCTTGGATAGGGTGCGCAGTAATGAAACATTTATGAAGAGTCAGATGCGTTAGTGATAACGGGATTGTATTTTTTTGTTCGCAACTAATTACAGCGCAAAAAAAGTCATTGGCCATCTGAGGAGAAGGGAGGCGATTTCTAGGCGAATTAAGTTCTCAACTCGAATCAAAGATCACTTCCGGTGAGATGAGGTCATCGGACGAGTTGCTCACCGACACGGCGCCCACGAAGTGCACGCGTTACGGAACGCGTTACGACGACAGCGTTTACTCTCTCGTTATCTTTCTCTCGTATTTTTTGTATTTTTTGGAAGTGAGAATTATTTACGAACGATTGCACGATTGCTCGTACGAACGTCGCAATCTAATTTTTATTGAGGACGCATCGCCCCATACTGTCTCTGAGGCTCCACTTGCCACGATTAGAAAAGGTGGAATGGATAACTATTGGGAAAAAGCCATAGCAGCTTTATACAAGTATTGGTTAGAAATAATTTTAAAATCGAGTTTGAGAATCTAACTGTATTGTTAATACTTTGCTGACATTTTTTTCTCCGCTTTCGACGAGTGGTTACCGATTAAAAAATGACTTGATATTTCACCTCCCAAGTCGAGAATCATCTGCCTCAAGAATTCGATCCCAAAAGAAGCTTAAATACAGTCCATCGTGATGTTATTAATGTGAAAAAAAAATGAAAGAGGAAGAGCGGGTGAGCGGGCATAGCCCCTGGATTTTCTTTTATTCTCTTCGCACTTCCGGTGGGCAAAGGGATCCACGGGCAGAGTTGGCAACGGCAGGAAGCTGGAGCCGGGCGGAAGGTAGTCCGGAAATCTCTCTCCCCGCGTTTCAAAGCAACGTATTTTTTCGTCCTTTTTGTATTCTTATATTCTCCCTTTTCGATGTATAGGATCCATTGTATATTGGAGTACGGAGTGTAGTGTGTAGGCTCGGTGCAGGTTCCTCATCAAGGAGCAAAGGAGAGAGAAGAATCTCGAGGGCACCCGAGAGAGGTCTCGGTCTGCCCGCATGAAAATCTCCGGAATAGTTTCGGGTTCGGGAGTTCCGTTCACACGGTGTGGGTATCAGGCGCGCGTTGCTCGTGAGAATTGTTTCCGCCGTGATTCGCCACGGGGATGGCTTTGATCTTCAGGCTAGTTAGCGAAGAGTACAAATGTTTGCTCGAGGAAGGCTCCCGTTTGTGAGGGCCGGTGACCATTCACGTATTTTGTCATAATTGGCCGAGGTGACCATTGAACAGACTACGGAAAAATCCGGGTCGCGTGGATTGCAGGCCGCATAGCTCGGCCCTTCATGGAGTATCGCCGTACCCGAGAGAAAGCACACTCGCTATTAATAACTCCGGATATATTTAGTGTTTAGTGGAGAACGTTGAGGAGCTGCCGTAGCTCTCCAAGCTTTCCACCAATTTACCAGCACAGTTCGAGATGGCATTTTTTTTCTATCCCTTGTTCCTTCATCCTCCATCCTCTCGAGAATATCTGAGTTGAAAATAAACCAATGAAAATGTTTTCCCGATCGGAATTCTTTTCGCCCTTTTCATTCATTGCTCCATTCATGCCGAGTCGCAAGGGAGATATAAATTACTCGAAACGTTTGTTCCTTCGGATCTAGCCTCGTTTCTGCGAATCTACGGATCGTTACTTTTGACGTTTACTCGCCGACTCCTCTTTCTCCGGGCGCTCTGTGTCACGCACACACGAGGGAGGATCCTCTTATTCTTTTTCACGCCACGCTTCGCGCAGCATCCTGTTTCGCGATCGTCGTCGTCTCTGCCGTCGCTTTTAGTACACCCCGTATGCACTACTCTTTTTTTTTTTTGGAAACACGTGACTGGCAAACGCCTACGAATGCGCTCGCGACTTCGAGATGAACGCACTACTGTCGGAAAACGATCGTTCGTACGTTCTTGATGCCACTGTGGCCAATGCGACGCTCGGCGCGAGATTTTCACTGTCGTATGTGTAATTTTATTCATCACACGAAGTATTAACGATTTATTGTGGCGATGAGAAGTTTTAGAAGCTAATTCTATTTAAACGATACATTATTATTATTTACATACAGATTTGCACTGATGCAAAGAGTGGAATCGAAAAATTTGTAAAAATGCAATAATACATAAATGAGATAACGTAAATCGATGAAAAGTCGTTACTTTATAGATATATGTAAATCGGGAGTAGAATAATTATTATTACAAAGAGTTTTCAACAACCAGATTCGCACTTATGCGAAAAGATATCGAACAATTCGGAATAATATAATAATACCCAAATAAAATAACGTAAATAAATAAGAAATCGTTATATCGTAGATACAAAGAATAATAATAATAATCATCATCATTGAAGGTATCATGATAATGACATATAATAAGATTCATAAAAAACAATAAAAATACAATAAATTTTAATGATTACTAAAGATACAATATATTACGATAATAGATACATCCCTGTTATAGATTCGAGAAACAAAGTATCGAGACGCTATAAAAATGTAATTAACTCAATTTCTATCGTGTAAGTAGTTAAATTGTTAGCAATATATTCTGCGGAACTAGCAAACATCGCGACCGCAATGTATTGCCTGAATCCCAGAGCTTCGAAATCGGTGGTACACCACAACCGAGTGAGTGAGTGAGTGAGAGAGAGAGAGAGAGAGAGAGAGAGAGAGAGCGCTCGCAAGGAACACCCGGCGTATATTAAAAACTCGACAAGTCGAGTATACGCGGTCGAGACGCGTATATATAAACGCACCGGTTGTATTTATATGCTTGGAATATTTCGCCCGACGAGAAAATGAAAACCGGGCCTTTCGTAGTAACTACAGATATGTAGGCGCGCGTGTATGATGGACAAGATATATAGTTACAAGGTGCAGCTCAGATAACGCAGTCGTTTGAAAATCCACAATGAAAACGACTCCTCCCTCGTCCCGTGTTCCCTTCCGTCCACGGAGCAAGACTTTTCCACTGCAGCGTCAATTTACTAACGATGACCAAAGAAAATTTCGTAAGGTCCCGACAAATTAGCAAATAGCAACGGGAAAACGGCGTTTTGAAAAGAAGGCCGTAAAAGGATTATGAGGTCGAATTAAAAACTTAAGGGGGGAGATATCTTTAGGCAAGGAAAGAATTACTGATTGTCATTTTTTTTTTAAAGAAACATTTCAGCACTATTTTGAGACTTAGGGTATGTTTTATCATTAGTGTTGAGTGTTACATCGATTTTTTTTCATCAACCTTTAAAAATGGCGGCGGTGTGACAGCGTTTTCTAAAGAGTTGCGGCGGATGTTGTCAGACGGTGTGACACGTAGCGTCGGCGGGATGAATCCGAAAAAATACGAACCAAGAGTTTTCTTTCGTCAACACTCATACGCAGAATATGAACCAAGAAAAAGTGAAACATGTTGAAAATCGATGAGATGGTACGCTTTGAAACAAAAAGATTTAATTTTCTGAAAAACATGGCTACATTATAGTGCAATAAAAAGACGTTTTTATTTTTTCAAACTTTTAGGATCATGTTTTAAACAGTAAGGTTAGAAAGATTTATACCAAATTTCATTAGAATCAGTTGATTCGTTTTTCAGCTATACATCAAGCCAGTTGTGAAAATGCAATTTACAAATCAGTGACATAACTCCGCCATTTTTTAAAAATTAATAAAAAAAACCATGTATAGCCAAAAGTAGTAATAAAACATACCCTAAGTCTCGAAAATGGTGAAGAAATATTTCCTTAAGACAAATCATAAAAATTTAGCAAAGTTTTTCTTTGAGTAAAGGTATTTCCAGCCTTACTTACGTATATCGTCCATTGGAATTGTGCATATTTCAACACGCCATACTTTGGGTCTGCCGAGGTTGACGGGTCATTGGAAATTGGGTGATCGATGCGAGCAGTCGATTTGTCAATTTCGCGGTGATCGACGACAGGAAGGCCAACGTGAAATAATTTGTCTTGTGATAACACTGCTGTTCCGCTACATTGCAAACGCTCGTTTCTGCTCACGACGTGTCTGCTCGGTTCGTTCGTGTGTGATGGAATGATTGGCCCACTGATGAAACCTGATGGAGCCCCGTGTACACACCACACAGGTCCGAGTCGTTATGTACACGTCGGCTGCCAAGAGCCGGAAGGCCTCTTTCCGAAATCTTTTTGCGTCCCGATTCATTCTAGATACGCCCTTCAGACTCGGAGCGCTCTACACGCTTGTACAATCGTGTAGGGTGCGACGATTACGAAGAAGACTGGCCGGGCGTGACTTCGTGCGTTTCCGCTCTTAGCCGCCATTAATATGATTCTACGAACTTCCAAGTTTTTTTTTCTTATGACTCTAAATTAGGTCGGGTCAATGCGAAACGAAAAGTCTCTCCGAGTTGGTTAATCGTAGCGGCAAGTCGGATTAATTTTTCAGCAAGAATTCCAGTGAAGCAGAAGAGATAGGTTTCGACATAAAAATCGGCAACCAAGAGCTATAGGAATGGCAGTAAACATCAAGCTTTCGCTTTATCGCCTCGACGATCGATTGATCGCGGCTGTGTGATGAAATTTGTTAAAAGGCACGTATATAGAGCGCGCGATGTCTGGCATTCTGGTAGAAAAGAAGAGCGCGAAGCGAGGATAAACGTGAGGCCAACAGCTGCCAGGCAGACCTCACCGTGTCTTGCCTCGTTGTCGTCTTCGCGGCTAGCCGTTACAAACTCTATTTGCTCGTGTTGCATTCTTAACGGAATAGTTTTCGGTCGCCGTGACTCTACACAGCATCCTCGTCGTCTCGTGCCCCTTCCCTCTCTCCTCGAACCAGGCAACGCCCCCCCTCCCCCCCCACACACGGACGGCCGACCCGGGATCAAGAATATCTCTCGGTTTGTTGAGGTTTCCGTTGCCCCGAATGCACTTACTTCGCTCGCCTACACGCCACCGCTCCCCATGGAAATGACACTACGATACTTCGTTTGGTGGACCAAAACATCATTTTCCCCCGATGCAGTTGCCCAAATAAATTCTTCGATGAAGATTCTGCCGGAAGAATCCGTAAGGTCTTGAACAAGGGCACGGAGAAGCGTTGAAGAAAAGGAATGCTATTTTTATCGGCCCTTAGGCTAGAAATAAAGGCGCTTGAATGATGTCTACGGTGTGTGCGGCTTTGTATACACAATGTATACGAGATACATGCATATTTATACGCGCGTTTCCGAGGGAGGCTTCGTGCAACGATGCCGAGTTGGCTGTGTCCGTTTTTGGAAAATAGGAAGTGCCTAAGGTCTAGGTGACGAGGCCACGGTGAATAATTTTCCTTGTGACGCATTTCTATTTTCGTATAGGCGACAAGTTCGCCATTGTTCTTTAATCATACCAGTCGTAGCAAATATATATATATATATATATAGATACAATAATTATATATATATATATATACACACAATATTAATACTAGGATAAAGATTTTTCTTCAGTTTCGTTAATCTTAATATTTCGTGACGTACAAACAAAGAATACGTTCGATGCAGTTTATATGTGTGGAGGAAAAACGAGAGACCGGGCAGTGACTCCATCTGACTCAACCACCACGCGCACTTGCACTTCTCGTGGCACACGAGCTGGTTGCCGTTTTCTTGTTCGTTATCGTCGCAAGGAGAAAAGACATCGATGCACTCGCGGCTATGTACACTTTCGCGCGTATCGAGAAACCATTTCCCGGGTCACGTATTGATCGTTCGTCAAATGTCAGAACGGATTTTCAACCTGCGACGCGAAAAACGCTTGCATCACTCTCGTCAGGGTCCTCGAGGAAGATGATAAATTTTCGTCACTCGATACATAAACTTCATTTTCAATTTGTATCACAGACAAGTGGCTGGGGTGACCAGCATTCAATTTCACGTCCTCGCCTTATTAACATCTTGGACGGTGTTATCCTGATCGGGTTTGGTCGGTAGTGGTCTGTTGGCCATTTTGCTCGGCTGACATGTCTGGGATGTCTGAGGCTCCGGAAGTTCCGAGTAGAGATGCGTCGTTGCATCGGTAGGATCGGTGTACTCGCACAGCAACGAGTTTACGGGCCTTTTGTTATTGATCTTCGTTACTCCGATGATACTCTCGCCCAGAGCTTTCAAAAAACTTAGAGGCCTACCCTTGTTGCTCGAATGGCCGTCATCCCTCGGTGGATGATGAGACATGGACCCGTCGAGTTTGAGATCGGCGTATTCGCTCGTGTTCTTGGAATCAACGTACTTGCGATCTTGGACAGTATCGTTGTTGATGAGATGGTCGTTGACGACATCCGGTGGGAGAGGAAGAGGCGCTCTTCCGGCTAGACTCGCCAGTATCGGTTGCGTCAATCTGCTCGTACTTGGCACGGTCTCGTCACCGGGCAACTCGGCATAGAGATGATTCTGATCGACGGTTCTCTGATCCCTGGGTTCCGTGTATTCGGCTATCGGCGGTCTGGCTCTTAGGTTGGTCGGTAAGAGCCTCTCGAGGGACGGCACTCGTGTGCCAACGTTCACGGAAGGCTTGACGTTCCCTCGTTGCCTTCTCGTTCTCGGACCAATCACGTCGTAGGCGTTTTCGTCCTGATGATTCGACGTTATGTCTTGATCGTTGTTGTTGTTGCAACTCTCCTCGACTTTTATGAGATCGTACAGGTGTTCTATCATGTCTCTCGCCTGGCTGTAATTCTCCGGATCATTGAGCCTCTCGCGCAAATCTCTGAGGTACTCCTCGGTCAATTCTTCGGGTAATGTCTGAGTAGCTTTGTTCTCTGTGTAAGCGTAAGCTTCCGGGTTGAGAGCTTCGTCCTCGAGGCCACCCTCGGTCTCCGCTGTATCGACCTCCAGAATTCGAGTTTCCGGTCTCAAACCGGCGTACTCGTGAACGCTCATTCGCGATATCGACCTCGCTGACGTTGCCGCCGTCATTCCGCTGCTTGGCGATAGACACGAACTCGCGATGTTCATGAGCGGGCCTGATGTCAGCTTTGGACAGACACCTCGACGTCTCATGTAGATTATCCCGGAAGCTAGAATTATCGCCACCACGACGAATACAGCCGCTACGCATATAACGACTATTATTCTTTTTTCGCGTTCCAGTTGTTCCGAGTCACTCATCTCAACGTCGAAGTAACTGTTTTGCCGTGGATATATGTGAGGGCCGACACTCGGAGGGCTGACGCTCGGTTGAGGCTTCGCCGATGGTTCTTTGCAGGTTATATTTCCGTCCGGCGAACAAATGATTCTCGTGTAATTCCGCATCGACATATAGCCCTGCGGTATCTTGAAACACTTTTCCAACCATTCACCGGCAACGCAATAACTCGAGTCCAGCATCCAGGCGGTTGAGGTGTTACTTCCGGTGATGTCGCGCATCCAATCGTCCAACAAGCAAGTGCAGGCCTGCTCGAAATAATTATTACCCACGTGGGCACTGTTCACTCGCTGGCTCACCGAAGCAAACCTTAAAGAGCCGGTTTCGGCTTTGCCGATCCGATTGCCGGTGAATGAAAACTCCAGATTCGGCGCTCCAGTTGCCACTGCACCCGCTGATATGGCGTCCGCCTCGAGAACGATGAAAAGATTGTGATCTATAGCTATCCTGTTCCATTGCCTCAGTACTATGGAGTTGGTCTCGAGATTGTGAAATTCGTTGTTGTTGAAGGTTACCGTTGCCACCAGAGCATCTATGGCGCCGGCTTCTATCTCGTTTAATCTGTGAATTCAATTCAGGTCAATTGCAAAGGTTCTCGTAGATAATGGTGTTGGTTGACAGAATGCCCGAATCGAAATTTTCAGCCTATTTTTACCCTGCAGCTCCTCACAGTGCTAGGGGATAACGGTACTGAAGTATCCAGTACCTTTATTCTTTTGAATTCAATTCAAGATTAGCTGCTAATTAATGTCTAAAACGAAAACCAATTTCCGTTTTCTCCACTTTTTGGCGCTGAGTACGATGTCGATAAACCGTTCTTGAATTCCAATAGTATACACGCACACATGCACGCTTTTTGCGAAATATCGTTTTACCTTCTAGATGGATTAAAGAAATGGTAATTTTCGGTATTATGACCCCACTACCTGAGGTGGTCGGAACGGGGGAATATGTTAAAAATAGGTCCCCCCGAACAACATGCCGAAGAGAAATCACGGCGGTCACCCCCCCCCCCCCCCCCCGTAAAAAGTTATGTGAATTTGAAGTTTGTAAAAATGAACGATAAAATTTGCGATTTTCCATATTCCTAACCCCCCCAACCCCCTCAAAAGGTGGGGTCATAATACCGAAAATTACCAAAGAAATATATCGTTAAGTCAAAATCATCGCATTTCGCTTACAATTTTTTAAAATAAAACCCCATACCGCTGGGCCACAGATATACCCGAGTATGCCCTATTTTCATAATTTATTGTACAGTTATAAAATTAAACGATAATTTCAAAAATCTATTTATAATTCAGACTCCGAAATTTTGTAATCAAATAAGTATACATGAAAACGCCGATGTTGATAAACATTTTTGAACTCGACTGAAAGTTTAACTATTCCTAAAACGTAACAATGATAAACAGAGATTATTCATAATACTGCATACGTATGATTAAAGTCACGATATGGTAACAAACGCTCAAACATATTGAAAGCAATAAAGACCCTACTTAAAAAAATCTCTTTATAATCTCGTGCTGTGATAAAATGTGAAGAATTGAATGTATGTTCCAGAGACGTTAAATACATTAATTTCATTTATTAACAATTCGATTAGTAAATGAATACTTATTATTATTATTTCCGTGATCATATGTTTCGTCGAAACATACACGTGCTCGGTAGGTTCAAACGCAATCAAAAGGGCACCTAGAACTACTGGAATTCGGTCGGGTGGGAGTATAAGGTTTCGTGCAGGAGGTCGGCCTTATCAGCAGCAAAGAAGGAGCTAAAAAATTGATTTGGGTGACTTTTTGAAGCTCATAGCAGGAATTGTAGCATTACGTAGCCTCAAGTGAGGCTTATGTGGAGGCAGACACCGTCAAAGTAGGCTGAAAATTTGGACGCGGGTGGACAAGTGACCAAACGTGGCACATCGCTGCTTACCTCGAATACTGTATCGTGAAATTTTGGAAGGCGGCTTGAAAAGCCCCGCTCCTTATCGTTCTGACCTTAACGTCGACCAGCTCGAGATTCGGAATGAGGGTTCGATCGCTGAAGGCACCGCTCTCGATCTCGAATATCGAGGCGTTGCTTATCGTCACGCTGAGTATCGAGACCGCGCAAAAGGCATCCTTCTTTATGACCCTCATCCACACGTCGTCCATTCGTATTTCGGCCGCGGCTGATGAGAATACCGAACTCGGCAACTCCGGGATTTTTACGCTTTGGAACATAATCTGCATAGAAAAAGAAAAAAAAAATCAGCAACCTTTCCGTAAATGAGATTTTGCGAAGACACGGTGCGCGGCTGAAGAGGGAGATGCGGACCTTGGTCGCTGGTCCATGCCGTCCGTGCGGAGGTGCCTCGAACTTGAACGCGTTACTTGAGAGATCGAGACTCATGACGTCCTTGACGGATATCTTGAGCAGCCAGGAGAATGCGTTGGGCTTTATCTCGACGTGTTTGCAACGCGATATCGTTACGCTCAGCGTGCCACGAGCGTTCTTGAAGGCGTGAGACTCCAGCACCACCCTGTTGCACTCGGATACCTCCAGGAGTGGATTCGGCCCGGTTATGTTGTGAAAAGCCTGACGTTTCGCAACGAAACTGTGGATCCCCGTTACGTGGACACGCTTCAATTGTTCACCACCGGTAAAAGCACCGGAATGAATTTTCAACTCCCGACAATGGGATACTTCGACTTCCAGGGCGTCCGCTGGAATGGCTCCCTCGTGCAGTTCCACGTCCTGAAATTATGAAATTTCATATTGTTTTAAGCAATTCCTGGCGTTATTATTTTTATTTTATTTCTTAATTAAGGAGGTACGATCACTTCCACGGGTTCAAAAAAAAGTCTAAATTTATTTTATCCACAGCTGCTTTGACTGATGCTTACTTATGTTGATTATTCGTATTATCGATTATAGTCTGCCAAATGTTGTGGTAAATGATAAATTTATTGCACGTGAACAAATAAAAACTGAAAAATTAGATTGTCAACGACTCGGTAGTAATCTTTGTAATAATATTAACGTAATAACATTCAAGCCTATTAATATAGGATAAAAGTACATAAATTGTTGTTTGCATATTTTGTGGCGGCTTCTATTCAAATTAATTTCAAAACAAAGCTGGGTTATGTTCGCCAAGTGCATCAGCTGTTACTCGCGACGCACAGTGGGACAGAATCCCAAAAAGCTGGCCAAAACCTCAAAGAACAAGGATTTATTTCGAGCTTTTTTTATGTTGCGGAATGTGAAGTACGGGTATCGAGGGTGCCCAAACAACCCTTCTCTAGGCGCAGGTATATTTCTTATCCCTGCAGGATCAGTTCGAATGTGACCGTTACACGAATCTCATCGAACTACCGAATTTGACGCGCGCCATACGCTACATAAAAACCACAATATAATCGTGAAAAACAGTGCAATTGGAAAAGTGTAAAATGGATTCTCTTCGTGAAGGTATGTAGAATGGAATACAATTTCCATAATTGCAAAATTGTTATTATGAAAAAAGTTATTGGTTTTGAATTGAGGGTGTCTTATTGGGAAAACGCAAACGAAAAGTAAACTTTCAGGCAAACATAACTTTATCGCTCGTCCTCGCTCATTCTTTGGAATATTTTTTATTGAATTGCTTACATCCTAACGAAAAAGAAACGTGGTCGACGAACTTGCGCATTTTTGCGCGAACAGAGATATGATTTTTGTTCTGAAGCCGTGCACATTTCGACACAGTATTTTGGTATAAGGGCGTTTTCGGGGGCGCTGATTTACATATTATTTCTTAACTTCTTGCATTATTAGTTATTTGTTAAGGATGAATAGACATATCTCTTCAATAAATCATCGTGTATATTGAATAAAACATAGTAAAATATGTCAGAATATAGTAGTGTTACAGTATATTGGATCTTTTGTTTTCGCTCGCTGTTGATTCTATTCACGGGGTAGTTTCGGGTCCGAGGGATGTAATCCCATATTATTCACTGATTTCAGGAACTGCAGACATTAGAGAAGCACAGCAATTGACAAGGAAAGAGATATTCCGCATAATTAAGAATACTTTTGCTTCCCAAACTGTGGACGATGCAGCTCTCATTCTTAAAGCGCACGTCTCGTGCCAATTGGGCCATGCATTCTTCATGACTGAGGAAGTGATAAAAAAAAATTCTCTTCCATATTGTACAAACTACGTGATATGTGGAAAAAGGCCTTCCGGAAGGAAGAGAGGTTATTCGAGAAGAATGCGGAATGGTTAAGCATTCAATTCATCTTATCTCAGAACGGATCTTCCCAAAGTACTTCGGAGTCAAAAGCGATCGGTGGCCGACCTTTTACAATTTTTTCGGATACTAGTGGCAAATCAAAACGGCTACAAACGGAAAAACTGCGCGAAGAATATAGTTCAGAGGAACTCGCCTTTGCTACGCAGATGAGCCTCCGTGCAAGCGGTAAGGTTCACGCTGCGCAGGTATTGAAAAACGTTACAATGGGGAGTCCCTCCATAGCATCGTCTTAGCTGTCGTCTTCGAACACCGTTAGACAAGGAACAATGACGCCTGAAGAAGCATAGTCGGTTTTTGTAGAAGGTAGATTTTCGAAAAATGAATATTTAGTGGTAAGAGCAGGCTGAACATTAGTGAATAGTCGAGCTTTGCCGTCGTGAAAAGCTCGAGAAAAACGAGCAGCCATATAACTTCAAGCATTATTAGACCTTACAGTGAACCGAATCGTTTTAGCGCAAGAAAGTTCCATTAAAAATAGATCAAACGTTGATTTGGGTTGAACGACTCTTATTTGTAAGTGGGGTTGTGATGGAACTTCATGTCAGAGTGAATATAAGCAAAAATTCACCGGTGATGGCACACTTACAGACGCGAATATTTTCTTCGCGTCATTAGTTCCACTGCAACTTTCAAGTATAAATGAACAAAACGAAAAATATGTTGTCTGGCAAAACCCTGTGTCTTCATTTCCGCGATACTGTAGACCAATTAAAATAAATTTTTTGAAAGAAACTGCGAATACAACGAAAGCCGAAATCCAATATGTACGAGATCAAGCTAAAAATCTTGTTCCATTTTCAGGCATAGTTAAGGAAAAATGTATAAAAGTAAATTATAATCTTGCCTTGACCATGGTAGACGGGAAAGTGTGTAATGCAGTGGCGGACAATGCAGCGCCTCAACGCTGCTATCTTTGCAAAGCTACATCAAAAGATTTTAATGACCTCGATAAAATGTTGAAGCTCGAAGTTATCGATGATTATTTGAACTTAGGTATTTCTTCGTTGCATTTATGGATACGCTGCTTTGAATGTTGTATGCACTTATCTTATAAACTAGATATTAAAAATGGCTAGCGCAAACTGCGGAAGAAAAACGATTGTTAAGAATCGAAAAACAGTCACGCAGGAATCTTTCATGAAAAATTTAAACCTTATTGTTGACCAGCCGAAGCCAGGGTTTGGAAGTCCGAATGATGGCAACACTGCTCGTCCCTTTTTCGAAAGTGCTACAATTTCAGCTGAAATTACTGGAGTAGACATTCCTTTAATTACAAGATTCCACTCTATTTTACTAGCGATTTCGTCAGATCGCACCATTGATACCCCGAGATTTAGAGATTATGCTTAGGAAACTGCGAAATTATTTATTGAATTGTACTCATCGTTCTGCATGCCACCATCGATCCATAAACTGCTTATTCGTGGTCCGCAAATCATTGCTTCGGCTTTACTGCCAATCGGTCAGATGTCTGAGGAAGCACAGGAAACGTGCCACAAATATATGAAAAAATGACGCTAGGTTTTCATGCGCAAAAGCAGCTGTTCTTTAACATTGCAAGATGTATTTTGCCGTCTGTTAATTAGCTCCGATCCATACATTTCAAGCGTACGAAAACTACTGAAAAAGAAAAAAAAGAAATGTCGCTTGAAACTCTACATTTAACTGTACCCAATGACGCGGACTATGAAGACGACACTGACGTGTCCACTATACATACCGATAGTGAATCTAATGATAGTGAATGTGACTAGATTAATCCAATGTAAATGTAGTGTACAAATTTAAAAAAATTTACTTTCTTATGTAATTTTCATGTTCAATTCATTTGTACCTAGTTCCCCGCCGGAATCTTTCTGATTCTTATACATTGGCGAAGCAATTACGATTAAAATATTTTCTTTATTTAAAAACAAACATCTTATTCGTAATTAGCGCAATGTAAAACCCCCAGATACAAAATTTCACCGAAAAACAAGACTTTTATAATATGGTCGGTCGCCATATTGGATCCTCCGTTTTTTTTGCCAAAACTAATATTGGATTCATTATCAGCGACCCCGAAAAACCCCCGAGTAAAAAATTTCAAAGCCGTTAGACATCGTTTTGAGATTTTGACCAGCTTTTTGGGATTCTGTCCCACTGTGCGACGTGGCGAAGTCTATGGGTGCTATTTCGTCGTTCTGACCATTTTCAACCGGAAATTGAAAGTTTCTTGTAATGTAGTGCTTTAACTACACAGGGAAGATTGATTTTCTTATTTTTTACAATATCTATTATATCTTATTCTTCGAATTTCAGTTTTCCAACGGGTTTATTTGGATACGTGAGCAGTAAAACCACGATCACCGCACTTCCGGTTGACCGTCTCCGTAAGACGACGTGCTTCGGTAACTCAAAGTGCTCGACTTTGCAGTTTTATTGCGAAAAAAGTAAACGCCCAAAATAGCTCAAATTTTGGCAATAGGCGCAAAAAGTATTCGTCAAAATTATATAAAAATTTCAAATCCGAACGTTGGCTTCGTAGTAATGATCTTACCTCCTTAACAATGTAATTCGGATATCGAACAAATTATTCATTCAGCGCGCTTTCACTATAATATTGGGGGTACAAATAAGTCTCCGCCGTTTGACAAAAGATGGCCCCACCAGGAGTTTATTGTTGAAATTGTCAGATGTAAAACGTCATATTGTATGATTGGACATCTGGCAAGCCCATAGCCTTAAAATATTAGCTATTTTGTATCGCTTGTATCGAGTTTTGAACCGAATAAGCATCATTTGCGGGAATTTTTGATTTAATTCTTTAATTTGAAGAAATCTGCAGCTGAGGCGCATCGATTGCTTGTATAAGCATATGGTGAGGTTGCTTTAAGTGAGAGAAGTTGTCGTGAGTGGTTTCAAAAGTTTAAGAACGGTGAGTTTGACATCGAAGACAAAGAACGTAGCGAAAGGCCGAAAGTGTACGAACACGCGGAATTATTATTGGAGAGAGTTTCATGCCGAACGCAAGAAGAACTTGCACTTACATTAGGAGTGACACAGGAAGCCATTTCAATTTGAATCAAACATAAAGTACCGTCCTTTCACAATAAAAGCCCAATTTCTTATTTAAAAGCATGGCTCAGGTTTGTTTGTTCTCCTCATAATATCATGGTTGACCATTTTCATATTTGTTGTTTGGGTTTGTTTGGGATATATTAAGTATCGAAGAAATTAACTCAGCGCGTTTTTGTTATAATAATATCATGACTCACAATTTTCATAATCGTTTGTATTAATAGAAAGTGTTTCGCGTTTCGAGTAATAAAAATGGATATTCACGTGATCCCTTGAAGCTTCAGACATACTGTATTTTCCAGCTCTTTTTATTAATCCCACATAGTTGCCATTTCATAGACACGCGTCTAAAAAGAGCGTCTTTCTCTTGCTTGATTACGGTCGCACCTATTCGTTGCGTAATCTATGTTTGCCTGGCAAACAGAGTGAAGGAGGTACCGCATCTAGAGAGCACTAAATCCAGTGTGACTTGAGTCACGTTCCCCGAGCATCGTTATTATCTCGTGTATCTTTGGGCACGTCGTGTGTATCCTTGCCAAAGTCAACGAGACGGGACCGAGATCACAATAATTTACCTTTATTTGAATTTAACATTTTCACAATTCAACAGTACATTTCCGGTATTTTAAATAAATAAATTTCCATAGAAATAAGAAAGGACGATGTCGAATTTCCCATCTAAATGTTTTTAACAGACTGAGCGACAGTTTTGCCAACGGTCCATAGTCACTTCCGGTTACGGATACGAGTCTCTCACGTACTCTCTATTTCCTCGCTTATTTATACTTCCGCGTATAAACGAGTCGCAGCTAGAACAATTAACTGCGCACATTTCCAACTTTGCAACGCGTGCTGATGGTGGAAAGAAAAGAGAAGTGGGCGTTTTTTTTTTGTTTGACGAAGAATCAAATATTTTCACAACGTCGACAGTGGTGTTAATTATTTTTCTGTCTTCAACGCTGGATACCCCGCACTTTGCGCTCACTGAACAAGAAAATAAATATTCGTTCGGAAAGAGGCCACGAAAGGGGGGGAGAATTTTACTGCCAGAGCCTTCCCCTCGTAAAAAAACTAACATGCCTTTGACACCTCAAAAAACTGGAGAGAACGAAAATTTTGATCGTTTTCCAAACGTAAATGGACAATAATGTACGCACTTATAACGTATCAGAATCTGCAATTGTTCGTTTGTACTATAAAATTAATCAAACAAATGTAAATCGCGTTTTTTTTATTTAGCCGGCTTAATATCGTGCTTTCGACAAAAACCAAAAATTGTATCGTCAGATAATCCCTTGAAATTATACAAAAGTGGAAAAAAAGATTTGTTTGGCCTTTTTGGCCATTTTTCCGGAATCGCTAAAATCGCGAAATTTCAAACATCGATGGCGTCAGTTCTATTTGAGTGACATAAACTTTCCGGCAAAGGGGGGGGGGGGTGAGGTGTAAAAGGATTTTTATAAACTTGGAGAACGCCGTTGGATTCATCACGATATGTCGATTGGCTTTCGCGGAAAGTACACGTAAAAAATTACCGGAAAAGAGGCAAAGGGCAAAAATCGATGGTCTGTCTTTGAAATCTCCCGAAAATCGAAAAATAATCGGAACTCGATAAACTAAAGGGCACTTTAAAGAGTAAGCGATAACGAAAAGAATGAGTACAAAGGCGAGTCTGAAATGTTAAAGGCACTGCAATTACGAGCGATTCAATGAAGGCACTTTTTTGGGCAAAGTGAGGAAAATGTTAGGACACATTTTTTTTATGAGTATATCGATGTATTTTGCCCCCTCGAATACGAATTGTCCATTTATATCCTCCGAAGCCATCGATTCTTGTAAAAAATCGTCATAAGTTTGTAAAAAAAAGCTTTTCGCGTTTCGCCAGCTTAATTGTAAGTAAGCGTCCGGAAAAAACTCGGTGATATTCGTAATCGGCGGAAAATGTCCTATTAAACAGACCCTTAAAACCATTCAAAAGTCGAAAAAAAAAATGTTTAACCCTGTTGGTCACTTTCCATGGTCAAATCGTTTCTCCGCCAGCAAAGGGAATATCTATCTATTGGTTTTTAATGCTCTAACACATACCCACACGAGTTTTATCAAAATCATAGGCGGACACCAAAGTGATGTCCGTTGTTAGTGTGTGCGCGCGGATCCGATTTTGCGATTCCGATCGCGGTTGGATCGAAGGACAGGTTTCTATCGAAATGCCCACGTAAATAAGTAATCCGAGCTCTATCGCAGCAAGCGGGAGTATCCATTTCCGCTCGCTTGTCGGCTGCCTGCGAATTGCGCCTCGTGCGTAACGCTTCGATTTACAGTGCGAAATAGCAAGTTTGCCTTGAGAGAAACTATGCGGTCTTATTCGTTGTTCGAGCTCTGCACGATATCCGCAGATTTTGCGTCATTGGTTCGACCTTTGGTGGGCGAACTTCAGCCCCTTTCGGATAACAAAAAAAAAAACAAGTTTTTTGCGTCCTTTAGCTGTGTAAAATCGTCAATAAATTGATCCACTATCTGCAATCGAAAATCTGCTTCTTCGTCCACGAGATATTAGGATTGAAGATGCATTTTGGGTGTTTAGCGAGAAACAGATAAATGACTAAGCGCAGGCGAAAACGCATGTGTCTTCCCTCCAGAAAATATCGTCCACTTCTGGGTCCTCGCTTTCTTTTTTGTCATCCCGCGGCTTAAAGGGAAGAGAGCAAAGCCGAAAGAGAGAGAGAGAGAGAGAGAGAGAGAGAGAGAGAGAGAGAGAGAGAGAGAGAGTGGCCACGAACTCTTCAAGACTTCTGCACTTTCTCTCTCTCTCTCCTCTCTCTCTCTCTCTCTCTCTCTCTCTCTCTCTCTCTCTCTCTCTCTCTCTCACTCACTCTCTCTCTCTCGATATTTTTCACCACGTTCAAGAGAAGCACAGAATGAGTCAGGGCTGTTGGGCTACCCCGAAGTGGGATAACGCAGCACGAGATTGCGCCCATTCTATTTCTGCACTCGCGCTTACTCCCGAGTCGTCCCCGCACAAAGAAGATCATCTCGCGGATGCGAATATTTCCAACTTCATCGTCCTCGCAGTTGAAAGAGCTCTGCATCGCGCAAAATTTAATACACAAGAGGGTTATCAACTTTCGAGCTTCAGTGACGAAAAAAATATATACGTTTCGCGCGAAAATAATTGAACATTTTAGCAAACCACGACGAGCTCAGACAATATTTTCTCCACTTTCATTCATTTCGATCAAATGAATTTCATCAGAATGATTTTATTATCGGTGATAAAAATAATTTATAATCAATATTTTGCAACGCCATTGTTTTCTATGCTGGAAAATCCTTTATGGGGAAAATAGAATAAATGCCGATGCTCGAGAGTTTGTTAACCCGAGAGGCAACGAATGATCCATTATTCCCACCATTTTGTCGCACATGTGGGGAATCACTTTACGAGCAAATGTATACACAATGATATGCGAGGAAATCGGGAAAGATGCGACTGGGGGGAGCAGGACGATCGAAATTTTCTATGTAAATTTGCATGAAAAAAACCGGCGAAAATATGAATCAACATATTTTTCGTACAGTCGATTTAACGCACATTGTCTTGAAAGAAAAATTATACATTTCATTCCGTTCAAAATTGACAAGTGCTTAAATAGAAACAACAATAATAATGATGAATTACATATTAATAAGATTTATTATATCTCGATACCCTCTTGAGAATTCATACCAAATATAATCCTCATAGATCGAAGTATACATTTCTTTTGGATGTTTCCACCTTTATTATATTCATTGCTGCAATTTATTGGATAAAAATTTCCACAAGTGAGAATGAAAGGGCGGGGGACCACAGGAGCGTAAAAGAAGGGACCAAAGGAACCATATAACGTTACACCCATTAGGGATGAAAAAAAGCGCGATGCGGCATATGCCCATGTACACTTGTACGTGGGTACATGTACACACTCGAGGGAGGATGCCCGCACCCCCTCTGATCTTTTTCACCGTAATACACACCAACGCACTCCGGGGTTCCCTTACGACCGGCTTGAGTGTCACGAACCCCGAAGGGACCCCGCCATCGAGGGCCTAATCCCTAAAAGAAGCGCATAACCGAGTGTGAAGGAAGAGACTTTCCCAACAGGGTGTAAAAGAAAAAAAACAGTTAAGGTGCACATCTGTACACGTGTTGACGCCGATGCGTCGGGAAATTTAGGACTATGCTTCTTCCCACGCCCCTGAAGTTGAATTTAATAGATATTTTTCAAATAAATGGATATTCTAGGGATATACGTGGGATGATTCATTCGTCATAAAGCCTGATAAGTGAACAAACAGTAGACTCCGAATTATTATCGAATTTAGTAAGCCAAAATATAGTCATCGTTATTATGATTAGTAATATTACGATCATCATCATGTTTATATATTAATATTATTATATATTTATAATATATTATTCATTTTATTCTGGTATTTTCATATTATATTATAAGTAGTATCCTGAGTTCAAACAAAGACCCTTGCGGGTTTGTACGTGTTACCCTTCCCAATCGAACCCTTTCCTATCACTCCCTACCCACGCTTCGCCAATCTAATCCAACTTCCGTTGCGTCCACAGCCGTCTCAACCTAGACTATACCGCATTTACCGAGGATACGGGGAAACTGTGGAAAACCCATTCTGGTATAGACGGCCCGATAATCTTCCAATCGTCTCGTGCACCGACTTTTACTCAAGTATCTATACCCAAGATCGCAGGAGTATTGGCCTTCCGCTCATTGATTGATGCGCCAGTTGGTTTTACTCAACGTTAATTATTATCTCAATGTTAATTTCAATAATTAGTATCATTTTTCAAAATAATTACGTAGATGGTGATATTTTTTATTTTATGAAAAAAATCAATAATGGTAAGGTTACTCATTATTTTCACAGTTCCCGGTCCATGGAAAATCGGTTCATCAAAGTTTCATTGAATTTTAATGACCCCGTAAATAAACGGCTTGAGATTCCCGTGAATATGTAATTTCAACAGCATTAGAGTCAGAAATTATCGCGGCGCGAAAATGAGTGGGCTCTTTTGGGAATAACGTTGCGCCTGCCAACGCAACGACCCGCTCTCATTACCGCCTTCAGTGTTTCATTAACGGAGCGTTTCGTTAACGAGCCTATTCGGGCGTCAAGATAGCGAGAAAAACACGCGCAAATAACTGCGCCGTTATCTCGGCGTTTCAGTGTCTATGGCACAATCGTCAGCGTATTCGGCGCATTGCCCGTATTCAGAATGAGGATAAGGCGGGGAAAAGTGAATTCCGGAGGTGTGTTAATGTACGGAGTCGGGAAAGAAAATTAGTCGATGCTCGACATTGTCGGGTGAAAAATCATCGCGTGTCGTAGACAGCGAAAAATATATCAATACGGTATTTCGTCTCGAAATTTTGCGAAAGAAGGAAATGGCTTTCGTTGCCCCATCGAGTGGATTATCTTAGTCTCCACTGATTGTGAGTCTCTTCCTCGCGTTGAAACTCGAGAGAACCCTTCGAGCTATTACGGTTGCGAGCTGCGATGAGACAAAGACTGAACGAAAAGACTCACAGGTCTCTCAAGACCTGTGCTGCTCTCACGGCCAAGCTGCCTCCTCTCTCTCTCTCTCTTTTTCTCTCTCTCTCTCTCTCTCGCTCTATCTTTCTTTCACCCATCGCTAGGTCCTTAAGGATGGGATTCCACGAGGAACACCAGACCCTAATCGAACTCGTGAGAGAGCGGGAAAAAAGGTCCGGGGAGGAATGGAGAAAACTTAACGAGGGGAACGGCACCCGAGGGTTGTGAACCTTCGCGTGCATCCTTCCCGCGGGAAATAAACGAAGAAAACTCACGTTTTCACGAAAAGCAAAACACATCGGATTCTTGATCCACTTCGCTTCGACTCGATACCTTGCTTCTACATAATTGCTATCTTTTTTAAAACTACAATTATCAGTTTTGTCTTGCATTTTTCTTAGGAAAAAATAGACGCAATTAATTAATATTGAAATTACTCCAAAAATTAAAAAATGTAAAGCTCACGATGATACAGTTAAAAATGATTTTTATTAAACAATTAAATTATAAATATTATAAAACAATTAAAAAATCAAAACCTCAATATTATCAATCAAAATTAAAATACTTGCAATTATCGAACACAATTCAGACACATGATACAATCAATTCAACAACGTAAGTCGCAAAGTTCGACCGCCAATAATCGAGGAAAATTGTTTACACATAAAATTCAAAGAAATAAGAAAAATCTATATTAATCGTCGAGTAAATTCAGTTATTTCCATACAGCTATTTTCTGGCTGGAAGAGAATTGGCTATTAAGTTTTGTGACCGACTCCAGTAATGTCTTCTTTAACGAAGACTCGCTGTGCTGGCACGACGAACAAAAAGTTTTTCTCATTTCTCAATTTTACACGTCCTAGATGTATCTCCT
The DNA here is from genome assembly GCA_951751655.1 of Ophion costatus. Lineage (NCBI taxonomy): Eukaryota > Metazoa > Arthropoda > Insecta > Hymenoptera > Ichneumonidae > Ophion > Ophion costatus. The sequence continues at coordinate 3,944,647 of OX632367.1, forward strand.
TCTCACTCCCTCCTTTACTCTCTGTCTCTCGTATCTCTCGAGGGCGCGAAAACTCCACGCGAGTTCACGAGTTCATCCCCTCGTGACACCACAAAGCCGAAGACTTTCCGGAAGTTAATACACGCGACATTCTCTCTCTCTCTCTCTCTCTCTCTCTCTCTCTCTCTCTCTCTCTCTCTCTCTCTCTCTCTCTCTCTCTCTCTCTCTCTCTCTCTCTCTCTCTCTCCCTCTCTCGCTCTCTCGCCGTTTTAATGCGAGAAATTGCCGGGTTAGTGTCCATATAGCTGAACGCAAACCGCGCCTCTTCTACCCCTCAACGTGCTGTCGACGTCCCTCCTCTCCGCGGGCAACGATAAAATTACTCTTCCACAATGTACGTATGTGCTGCCTTCTGTCTAACATCGCTCGCGAACGCTTCAAGTTTGCACGAAGAAGAAGATAAACTCATCACCGTAAAATTGAGACTAACTTTTATAAGAGCCCTGACGAAATTTAGCCTCGATAGTCGAATGTCAAATGTCAATTTAAAAAAAAACGCCACTAGTAAGACTTTTTTCCTCAAACGAACCCAAACATCATTGCATTTGAGGCAATTCCTTGATTCGGATTATTTGCACGACAAAACTGAATAAAAATTATTGCCTCCAAGAAAATCCAAACAAATCCAAGTAAACCCAAACCCAGGCAATTTTGTCCCCGCCCAAATTGATTTTCCGCATCGTTGTGGCCCATAGCTGTCATTTTTACATTTGATGCGATGACAGCTGCCCGAAGCCGCTGAATAGCCCATACATGGTCGGAATGCCACCGGCCGAAAGGCCGTGTCCCAGGCCGTTGTACGCGTCAAGTTGCGTGGGCTACGCCCTTTCGTAGGCCACAGCGAATGTACGTATTGCGACGTTGGCTCGTACGGAGCCCTTTTCACGTGCGGCGCTCGCACGCCCCTCACGGTCGTGTTCCATCATGGTGAGAGAGTACAAGAGCCATAGATGTAGGAGAATGTGCTGCTGAACATCACGTGCGTGCACGGTGTCTGTACGTATGCAACACCCACGTCAATCGCTTCGGCTGTGCTCCGTAGGGACGCACATACACGCGGTCTCGCGATAATTCGGTTAATTGGAGTACAGAGAGACGGGCAAAGGAAAAGAGCGAGAGCGCGATGAAAAAAGAGAAAAAAATCATCAATAAACAAATTAAAAAATAGAATGTTAAAAGGTCAAATAATAAATGAATACATAAAAAAGTAGCTCGGAATTCTTTCCTCACTGCTTCTTCATTTATTTATCATTTGAATTTCTTCCTTTTTTCTTTTATTTAAATTTTCGTCGTTCATTTTTTTCCGGAATAATGTCGGCTTATTCTGCAGTGCACTTTACCTAGGGTAGATGCACTCACATTTTTTTAATTTCCAAATACGCGCCTCTCCTACCCCCCCCCCCCCCCCCTCCTGTCGCCTAATGTCTATCCCAATCGGGACCCGAGGGTGTGGATGTGAAATGCGATCTTTATTGCTCGACTGCGGTATCTTGACACTGAAGGAATAATCACAGAAAAACGGCCGAAAAATATCGAGACAAACCAGTCGCTTTTCGATGTCAAAGCTCGTGAGAGCTTGAAGAAAATTCTCCGATTCCGAATGTTTTATCTCCGAATGGTATGTGTAACATGAACTAATTTCTCGAGAGTGTGTGTGTGCGTTCGTACCGTGTGCGTGACTAATGCCTTGCCCGAGCTGTTACGTGGCCCTGAGAGCATTTATTTACGTACATATACATGTCGACTGCTACTAAGCATAGAGGCGTAACCTTTAGGGCTTGAAACATAATCCAATGTAGATTATGTTTCAATATATATATGTATATGTATTTGTATATAGTAGTCCGTTTTCCGTTTAGATGCGTGTTTGCTAGTGAAAGCTAAAAATGACTGGAAAATTAATTTTTCTTTTAACTAAAACTCGTCATAATTAGAAAAAAACTATTCTGATTAAATGAATCAATTAAAACTATTTCCGAATGAGGTCAAAGTTTAAATTTGCGTTGGATTGTTTGGGTTTGTTGCAGTAACTAGTTCTAACAAAATTAATAAGTTCAAACCGTTTCGCGATGAGGTGAAAGTTCGAGTTCGTTTTGGTTTGTTAGGTTGTGTGGATTGTTTGGGTAGTGTAACTAAATTACTAGGTAAGTTGGTACATTGAATTGTTTTCCTTAACTCCCATATTCTAATATATGTGTGCCCTGCGTACTAGGAGATACAATATTCCACCAGCAGGCAAAGTCAACAAGTAGTTGCGCATGAGCATCGAAGTTATTCGAAACTTCGGACGATTGCGACACTTCCTTTCTACGTGGACTTACGTTCGTCAAGTAATTTGCATATCTTCGTTTTTCATATCCCGTTCTAGAGTAGGCTATAATGACACGTCCAAGGCTCCCTTTGGCACTTTGTCACCAGCATCATAATTGACATCAATAAAATTGATGCTTCCGTTCACTCCTATTGCGAATTATTCCTATCGCTATTCTCTTCATTATTTCCAATGAATCAATATATTTTTTTTAACACAACGGAACTGATCGCAATCACCTGATATCATCCAGCGACGTTCAGACATGAGCTTAAAAATAGAGAATGAGATTCACCAGTGAATAACTCGGTTATTGAATAACTCGTGAGAATGCGCACCCGGAATGCACTCGTTCAAGATGCATTAATGAGGGTGAGGAAAGCGAGAAGGGGGAACCGGGCCGGATTCAATACGATTATAGAACTTCCGCACAAATTTACTCGGTCTTGCAAGGGTGCACGAACCCAACGATAATGATGGCAACATTAATAACAATAGCGATGAAACAAAAGTAATAATAATATTCCACGTATGGCACACCGATTCTGTCGAGATCTCTCGCTTCGATTGTACGTAACGAATGTCAGTTACGCGCTCCTGATTGAGCCTTGAAACACACTGCAATATGGAGATAACGAGATAACGAGTGCGGGTGAGAAAGATTGATTGAAACATTTCTCCGCAACGGGCCAGACTCACAGTCGAGCTCTGTGCGAGCAATATAAGAGAAAACAAACGCGTACGGAAGAATTATTTCATTCGAACACAAACTACAAATTTGTTCAAATGAGAAACATCATTTTTTATGGAAAAATGATGAAAATAAAATGAAAATCGTTTTGTCAGTGAATTTTTTTCAAATCAAACAGTCGAGAGGATGCGAGCACGAAAATCCGTGCTCGTAGGAGCATTAAATAACCGTTTATCCAAGTTACGAATATGTACATGCGTTGACGAGGCTGTGGTCGAGTCATCGGGTAACCCGCATGGCAAAGACAAGCCAGATGAGCGCTCGCGCGGTCACATCGACAGAATTCTACAGCGAAGGGAGAGAGACAGAGGAAGGATGATATTCGTCGAGAGTTATCCTCCTCCCGTTGAAAGGGGCCTATTGTGAATAGATTGAGTCGAAAGAGCACTCTTGATGACGATACAACGCGCTGCTCGCTCTCCAAGAGCCTCCGTACTCTTCCAGTCCAGTACAAAGGATCTTGCGATTCTTTTTTTTTATTGCACACATTTTTAGACACGTTGTTTCTTATTTGATTAATTTCCGAACCCGGCCACGGTGCGGGTGCATTGACTGGAAATTTACGTAGTCCTAGAAAAGTCCTGCGAACGGTGTACGAATGGGAAGATGTCAAATTCCTTCGATATAGGAGTATAAACATTTTTATTGACCGACGATTATCGTATTTTATAATTTCAAAAAATCACTTCTATTCAAATTCCCAAATGCACAAACGGTTTAGGTTTTTGGTTAAAAACAATGCTCGAATATGGCCACGGTTCATTCAAGCAGTTACACGTGATCAATCATATCGTCGTGAATTTTTCATCCAGACAATTTGACGCTCGAGCTTCTTGGGCCTTTTTTTTGCCAAAGCTTGCCTCCCCATATTTTATTGTTCTCCCAATTACCTCAGGCAGGCCGCAACAGGCATGGGCTGAGCACATAAGGGTCGATGACTCGTCACTTGTGATGGGAATAATACGAAGGGATTTATAGATCGTGTTACGAGAACCGACGAAGCAGAACGATTTGGTTTCAAACCAAGTGTCATAGAACTTTCTGGCCATTCCTGATTCCTTTCCGATCTGTCTTTTTCTCAAACATCGCCTTTTCAGTCATCCTTTGAGCCTGGATTTGTGACTCGTGCTCGTTTCGTTTTCATCTTACTTCAAGTACATTATATCATATTAATAGCAATGAATATCTTTAGTAGTAACGATCGTCAATACTGTGTATCTTTGGTATATTGATAGTTTTCAATTATAAAAACAATACTGTTTTATTTTAATCTGTATCACTATTTGCCTTCAGACTTTGCCGAAGCATAGTTAATAAATAATCAATGAAAAAAATTTTCTTTTTCTTCTTTTTATATTGATATAAATTCTTCTGTGTGCAGCAGAATAAGATCGTCAATTCGATAGGTTTACATATATCAACACCGAGCGAGAATGGGAGAGGAAACGAGAGGGAAGATCAGACAAGATCCAGAGAGCCGGATGATAAATATCGAGACCGCAGTCGTGCTCGGAGTAACAATTGTGCAGGCCTCTTCTCGTCACGTCGAATCTCTCTTTTTTTCTTTTTCTCTCTCTCTCTCTCTCTCTCTCTCTCTCTCTCTCTCTCTCCTTCCCTCGTCTCAATCTCGAATATGAATGTGTATCGATTGAGAAGGAAAAGGGCGCGATGGCGTAGCCTCCAACACTAAAACAAGGTTGGCTACGGTCGTTCGACTGTGACGGTTGAGTTAGACGTATACGCGTTCCCTCTGAGCCGTACACAGTGGTACCCCTTCAACCGGAAGTCAATGTTCGCCGGAAACTCCCCGCGCGCGTCTACGAATGCCTCCAGAACGAGCGAACACCGCACGCTCGCCACCATGAGAACGAATTTTCGTGGTTCTAGCCCACTGATTAAATTCCAAACAGTAAACTACCGGGTTTGACACGGAGCGCGCGTCGGCGCCACGTTGTTTTACAAAGGGAAATACAAATCCTGTTTCGGAAATTGAATTGTCTACAATGGCCGACACTTCCGTGACCTCGCTGAACAAACAATTTATTTACCATCAGTATTCGCTGTCGATCTGTTATCAGATAAATGAGGTATGTTCGCTTTTTTTACTGACCTCTGATAAAGGCATTCGTGAATGAACGGGCTATTCATTATTTCTAAATGCAAATTTACTCATTTCATTATTTTTCTCTCGTTATGAGAATCTAGAAATATCCTGGGAAAATACAACAATCCGACCCGATTTTTTTCAACACGAATGTTTATTTTATTCTTAAAAATATGCCTCTTTATTTTTTGGTTTAAGATTTTCTTTTCTTTTTCATCGTCTTCTCGATTTATTTGTTTTTACTTATCAATGTGTTCAATTTTTTTTAATACTTCATTTATTTACTTTTATACGATTCCTTCATAGCAATAATAATTCATCGTAATCAAAGTGAAAGAAATGTTTCTCCCGTCCGATCGTTGTTATATCGAAGAATTAAATTCGCCAAAAGGTTTCCGTAAGATATCCCGAGTCGTATTTGTATTCAGCGTCGGCATCGCCACCCGAAAATAATTCACGAATGATGATCGAGAGCCGTTATACACGAAACTCGATTCAAGGGGTGTCCTCACTTGGCTCGAGACACACTCGGTTTAAATAATATGACGCTGATGGTTATAGCCAGGCGATGATGATAATGATGGTATTGGTGGTGTCGGCTCGGGTTCAAATGGAATCAACGATGCCGGAATGATAAGTGAGGCGTGATACGCCGGGAGTACACGGCCGCGACTGGACACTCCGTCCTACTGATTCGATTAGGAAGTATATTTTTGTCCCTGTAACGAGGTCGCTCCCTGAAACCATTGTCATCTTTCGTAGAGTGGAAATAAAATACTCGCCCGTATTGTTCATTCCATCTTGCGGGACTCGAGAAACGCGAATCTTTCGACACTGGGCCCGAGCAATAAATAAATATTTATTTTTGTATAAAAATAATCACTTGATTATTTGACATATTTATGTGAATATTTTATAAATATTTGTTTTTTCTGCCGCGATAAAATTGATTTATTTACATTAATTATTCTATTTTAATTATTTTAATTAATTGTCTATTTAACTTATTTATATTTATTATTTATTTTCATTCAATAAGGAGTACGACAACGACATAAAAATCACGACTTTTTTCACGTTTTTCCATTGACGTGTGAGGACACGCCATTGAATCCTTTTTCAAACGCTCTCGAGGATGACGAATATACAAGGCCCTCGCTGCCGCCCCTGCACATTTCTCAGCTATCGTCGTAGATATCCGGAGCAGATAGGGATGCGAACAAAAATGTTCTCAACTCGGACCAAGCCTGTGCGAGCATGACGGATGGACGAAGCTCCGAAGAGTCGTTATCCCTGTTTCGGCTCGTAATGAGGAATTTAGAAATTCGAGCGAATGCACCATTGAGAATGGTTTGCGCTGCGAGTCACTTAGTGACTCACTCTATGTCTCGCGCAAATAATATTGTTCCCTAAATACACGCGGAGTTAACATTTCTTAATTAGATAACAGTAATAATCCCAGCCTTTTACGTCATTCGTTGAAACTTATCCTTATTTTTAAAGTTTATTCGGACTGTGGTCTGCTTATTGAATAATTTGAAACTTATTAAGTTAATTGACTTATTAAGAATTAAACAGGTAATTAACTTACTAAGTTTTTCAATAATTAATATATTCAACAAGTCTTCATTTTGAGAATAGAAAAAAAGTATTTATTGAAAAATTCAAAATTAAAAAATGTATTTATTAAAAATTACAAAGTTGAAAAATAACTATTTCAAACGCAATATTATTATTTCGGAATGCTTAAAGCAACCAATTGAATCCGGCTTCACACTCGAAACAATTCAAGTCACCGTGATACGTAATCTTTCGCGTAATTACGTTACCACTCAGGAAATGACGAATTCAAAGTTTACACCTAACAGTCTTGGGGATTGTGTGACCAACGAGTGTAATTGATCCAACTCACGCACGTCGGAATCAAATACAAGTCGAATGAAAAAAAAAATCGTGTTACTCAACCGTCTTCGAGTGCAGTGTGAGCGAAAGAGAATTAGAGACAGATGGGGGGGGAGAGAGAGAGAGAGAGAGAGAGAGAGAGAGATCGGTGAAACCGTCTCAGGTGCAGGTGCAAGTCTGCTCGAGCAGACGTTAGCTTGCCATAAGTGGGTGGGTCAACCTGAGTCGTGAAGTGGAGGCATCCAAGCATGGCTCTTTTTCTTCTATTTCCTCGTACATCATTATATTCTTGGCTACTTTTATCGGTATTTGTCATGTCTGTTTGGTGCGCCAATTGAGCAAATTCCTAAAATGCAGAAAAGACGGCTGGTGTATCCGCCACAAGATAACGAGCTTTGCCAGCTTGGCATGGATGGATCCCTACAGGGACTTGCAAATCGGATGACCATTTTTGGCAAACCGTCGGTCCAATTTGTTTAGGTTTACGCTGTTGCATTCAAGTTTGGCAGATTCAGATACTTTTTGTCTCTTTCTTTCAAATGAATCGATTATTTGGGTGGTTGGGATTCACCTGATAGTCGGAGAAGATGCACTTGACGTTAATCCAATGATGGGCGATGATCGTACAGTTGCAGCCTGACATAGCGCATATCCCAACGGGCCCGGGATTCCCGCCAGCCGCTTGTACGTGACTGGGTAAAACGATGAGGCACATTATTAACACAGTCGAACACCCGATTGAAACACAAGCGGAGGGATTCGGGCCACTCGTGACCCCCGTACGTCTCGACGACATTTTTTCGATATTCAAATTTATTTCAACCTTATTCCTATCGATATCGCGGGTAGCCATATTGATTTCTTTGTATAGGATCGATCGTACAGGCGTGTGTTACGAGCAGCAGCAGAACAGAGCAGAACAGGCCTGCACGAGAGACGTCAAATTTCTATCGATCGAAGAGATCTACGGATCTCCGCACTCGCGTCGATTTTGCACAAGCACATGATTTATCGTTAGCATTCCTTCCGGTCGAATTTGCCACAGATGGCACTTGAACGCGTTCCGACGATCGACACACGTGGACGAACGAATCGAGCTGGATCTCTTCCAAATTCTTCGAGATCGATAACGAAAATGTTGGCTCCCTCGACGCGGACGTATTGTCTCAATCCATTTTCATTGCTCTCTTTCCGAGATCGAGCTGGGAGGGACGTGTTCTCACTCTCGCGATGGCGATCGGTATCTTCGCCTTTTCGACATCGTTCTCTTCTTTTTCTCCTTTTTGCCGTCTTTTCTGCCACTTCGGCGAATGAATTTTGTAGCGGGGTATTAAGGCGCCATCTAGGGAGCTTTTTTCGCTGACAAAAAACTGGTTTTCCTTCGGCTGCGACGCGTCCCCGTTCGGCTAGCGTTTGCCGTTGGCTCGCGCGATCATGACGGAGGTTGCTTTCGAACTGGCAAGAGAGTGGCATACGATCAGAGAAGGCTTCGACCCCCACCGCGTTTCTACGCTTTATTCCGTATGTATACCCGTGTCTCGTCGTCGTTGTCGTCGTCGTCGTCGGTTCTCGTCCCCGCCGCGTGTGCAGCCTTCTTCGAGTTTTGCGAGAGGGGGGGGGGAGGGAGAGAGTGAAAATATAAAAAAGAGTCTTGGGCGCGTGAGAGACACACGCGTAGCTTCAGGATCCGAGGAACGCTGCCCAAGTCATGTATGGAGCATCCAATACCGAATTAATGGACCACCGACCAAAAGAACCATTCCTCCTTCAATCAATATTTATCTGACAAGGTACGTCACTCTGGTGTCAGACTTCGATTTTTTAACCCGTGTATGCAGTAGATAAAATTATCAAATAAGTATCTTTTTTATCGGTGGCAAACGGGTTCAACAGGTAAAAAACCACGCCTTAGAGTAAAGTATGTCGAAGCCTGATTTTGCAGTTCTACCCGCAAGCACACACCCGAATATATATGAAAACACGTTTGTCTCGTTCAGCCGGCTTATTTTTGCCCTTTCGGCAAAAATTCAAACATATTCGTGATTCGCCGAAAATTTTCCATTATATAGGTTCTTGAAACGTTTCAAAATTTAAAAACACATTTTCAACCCTTCTGACCACTTCCGGAATCGCCAGTATTGCGAAATTCGAAACTGCCGTAGTGTCGGTTCTATTTGGGTGACATGAATTCTATGGAAAAATGTTGACGATGATTTTGGTGAACTTAGAAAATGCCGTTGGATTTATCTCCATATCTTAATTGGTTTTCTCAGACACTGTACTTGGAGAACACCAAAAAAGGCATAGGGTATGAAAAAATTTGCGAAAATTAATGGTCTGACATTGAAATTCGAACAAAAATCGTAAAATTACTGCAGCTGCATGTCCGATGCGCCTTTTTGACGGGCAATCGATTACGAAGCGAATGCGCACAAAGAGGAGTGTTAAGGATGTTGAGTCCCAAATCGCAAATGATAATAAAATTCTGAAAATTTTGTACGTTTTCGTATGAAGTATTTCAGAGGTCGTGTAAAAATTTCACGACAATTAGGAAGCTCGTTATTGAACAATTAACATTCACAAAATAAATGTTGTCTTATGGAAACTGATGTAACTTTGCAATAAGTTTTTTTTTTTGACCTCTCAATTTTGTAATATCTACAATATACTGAAAGCAACGGAAACAAAACGAAGTTTCTTGATAATTTTTCTTTTTATTTCTTTTAAAAATTGTTCTTAACAATATGTTAATTTTTTTTAATAACGAGCTTCCTAATCGTCGTGAAATTTTAACACGACCTCTTAAATACTTCATACAAAAACATAGGAAATTTTCAGAATTTGCTTAACATTTTTTATTTCAACCCTTAAGGAGGTTGAAGTAATGATGATAGAATTCTGAAAATTTGGTATGTTTTTACATGAAGTATTCAGGAGGTCGTGTACAAATTTCATGACGATTAAGAAGCCATTTATTGAACAATTAACATTAACATGTTTCATAGGGACTCAACATCCTTAAATGTAAAAGGTAACGAAATAACGAGCGATTGAGTAGAGGAACAGTTTTTTTGCCGAGGTGCGAAAAAAATTTGGATTTTCAATCTTTTTTTATAAGTTCATATCGATGTGTTTTTATCCTTCGAATACGAATTGACTGTTTATTTTCCCCGAAACCGTCAATTTGTATAAAGAATCGACAACGTTTTGTAAAAAGACGTTTTTCGCCCTTAGAGGGCTTAATTTGGAGCTTTTGGCAAAAAGTCAGTGATGCTCGTGATCGGTAAAAAATTTCCCGTTAGATAGACCCTTAAAACGGTTTTGGAGTCGAAAAAAAGGTTTCGACCTTATATACATGAATTACAACAAACTCGACGGTGAACGCCAAAGTTCAATACAAGATCAACAATAATGTTTTTCAGAAATATCACGTAGTTAAAAATATCGGTGCCGCGATCGGTAATCAAATAAATTATTTTTACCAACGATGGCAATATGAGTAAAAAGAAGTCCGCATGTCTACACAACCAAACAGTCGTTGTAAAAAAAAGATGAGTTTTTGGAGTAAATGGTAACGTGGCGAATCGGTGGCGATTTCGAGGTCGAATGCCCCACGCATATATAGCGATACATATAGAAACATATACAGCGAATAACAGGTCTCATTGCCTCGAGCGATCTTTCCCGGCTTCCCCGGGACTTCGTTGAGCTCGTTTAACAACGGTACGCGAGCCGGTAAATACACGATCGAAGAATCGCCGCATTCGACGATACTCTCCGATCTTCGGCCAGATTCGGCGCGCGTTCGTTCACTGGTAGCAACGATCAGCCTTGACCAAGTATCTTCGTTAACACAGACGACGCGTGTCCCATAGGGCCGCTTGAAATTCGATCGACGAACCGATCAATGAAAAAATATATAAGTCCCCGAAAAAACAAGGCTGTCGTGTAGCCCGGGACCGATTGTTCGGAGCCGTCGTACAAAAATTTTCCACGTCACGCGAGAAAGTTCGAGCCCGCAAACGCGATACATACGAATTTCCCACGGAATAGCGCTGCGCTCGGCGTGTTTTGTATACGTGCTCCTTTCGTGCGGTACGAGAGGAGAGACCATTCCGGACGAAGCTGGTTTACCGCTCTCCGACAAAGTACTATAGTCGAGGGAGTTGCTCGCGAACATTTCCGAGTCAATTTTCACTTTTCTCTTTCCTCGTCACAATAATTTAGGTGTAATGGAAAGTCCATGGGAAAATATAAAAAGATATCGGAATTTCGACGATTTCGGAAGCGTGGGCCAGCACATATTTTTACGATAACGCGGTTTGCTTGTCAGCCATACAAAAGTCGATCAACTCGAGTCCTATACGGTGAAGAAAACTTTGCCAGACCGGTAGCCAGGCGTAGGTAGCGCCTTATTAGGCTGGTAGAGACTCCAATGAGTTTGCAATGGTACACGGCAGCGGGGATGGAAAAATAAGAGGCGATGAAAAAGCGACCAGCCTATACCATCGGGAATTGTGGTCGATTGGTCTGGATCGCGATGTCTGCTCGGTACATCGCCCTCGGGCACTTAGGTGATCTACCCAGATCGTGGTCGATCTCCCCGTGTTGAGTATACCAATTACGGGCTTCGACGAGCCAAAGGGAAAACTCGTTTTCAAGCGACACAAGATTGTATCGTATATAGACATACGCATGAATGATAGTTTCCCATAATGGTATATTATTATAGATTCTTGTTGTAAAATATATTATCATTACGACTGGCAATCATGTTTCGATCACAAACGAAGAAAAAGAATGCCCTTTTTACAGTTATCACTCGAACGAACGCTTATTCCTGCGAGATTTCGTATCCTGTTCGGCGAGTACCAGCGGCGGAAGATTAGCCAGATGGCTGCAGCCCGACAGTTTCGTCGATCCCTCGAAATGCGAGGCCCTGTATTCCCGAGAAGACATAAAGTGCGGATGGCCAGCGGTGGTCACTGTACTCACGAGAGATCAGTACGGAGAGGTGGTTCACGTACCTGGACTCAGGGTAAGTATCCCAACAAAGCTTGGATCAAAGTTTCCAAATATCTTGGCCAAAGTCGCGAGAATGAAAATTCTATCGTTGCTGATTTCGAGAAGATCGAGGTGAAGGCCGTGCCAATCGACAAAAAGGACATCGCGGACTCCGATCAAGGAAGAAAAATTCGTCGCGTCTCTCAGCCCGACCCAATGACTTTCGGTGGACATCCGCAACCGAGCCTCGACGTACCCTACGAAGTAACCGTCAACAACAAGATGAGCTTCTACGCTATAACGATCATGAAAGCCTATCAGAATTACTCCTTCGAGGAGCTGAGATTCACCTCGCCCGCGCTGAAAAGATCGTCGGAGAGTATGCTCGTAAGGCCGAACGGTGACGGAAGTTACAGCGCGACCTGGACACCCTCCTCCGTCGGTTGGTACTCCCTCATGATCAACGTTGATGGCTACAGCATGGAAGACGTAAGTCTACCCCTCACATCGATCCTACATTGTGGCTGTATGTAATATAATCAATCGCACTTCCTATTGCCGATTTTCGACGTAGAATTACAAAGTCGAGGTGAGAGAACCTCCCCAAGGGATGCAACTACCCGCGCAGAACATCGTCAAAAAAACGCAACACCAGCCGAGCAAACTCAGAAAATTCGTGACGAAGAATAGCGCAGGCTTGAGGATCAGAGCTCATCCATCGCTGCAGAGCGAACAGATCGGCATCGTCGCTGTAAACGGCGCTGTCACCTTCGTCGACAAGGTGAGCAACTTTCGGTTAATTTTGTATTTGAAAAAATCCAATTTGTCTGTATACGCATGGCAAGAAAATGTAACGACTGCTTGACGGAATGTTAGATCGACAACGACGATGGTGTGTGGTTGAGACTCAACTCCGAGACGATAAAAAAGTACTGCAACAGCAGTCATCCGGAAGCTTGGTGCCTGGGATACAATCAACATTTGGGCAAAACGCTCTTGCTACCCGTCGCTGAACCGAAACCCAACGTCGAACAAACGAAAGACGCTAGTCTGAGGAAGAGACCCGAAGCGAGCGACGAGTAAGTGCCGAAGAATTTCGCTCCTTTTCGCCTATCTGTACATCACTTTTCTCCCTTAGCTCCGCGTAGAATCTTTTGGAATTTCGTGTACGGATCTATTTCAGCGTGTATCCTCGTTCCAGCAAGAGGAAGACTGTCACGGTGGACGGTGGTAGAACGATGGTCGTCATCAAGTCCGGCGCCTCGGGACACAATATCAGAAGCAGGCCGAGCCTCAAAGCCGCCGCAGTCGGGATGCTCGCCATCGGTGATTCCGTCAACATTCAGGAATACGTGAGAAAACCATTGTTATCGTTCAAACCATTGTCGTTGGATCATGCATCGTTCTCTCTCTCTCTCTCTCTTTTTCTCTCTTTCTCTCTTTCAATCAGTTTCTCAATGGCAATTTTTCGTCACGTTCGTTAGCTGGTGAACGCCGAGGGCACTTGGGTACGAATCGACGAGGAAGCCGTTGGCAAATATTGCTTCAACGCCGAGGGCGAGGCCTGGTCACTGGCGATAAACAAGCATGGTGTGGCTTACATGAAAGTCGATCAGGCTGAGACCGTCGAGAACGAGATGGCAACGGACAAGAGAGCAGTAAACGGCGATAACATATTCACAACCATCAAAGGTTTCGATTTTTCGACACCTTCGGGCAGCCAAGAGGGCTTCAACTTCACCGCACCGAATTTCACACCGGGCACAGCGGGCTCGGCCGACAGCGGCAACAATACGAATCCCTTTGTTTTCGGCTCTTACAGTCAGCACGGCTCGCCGGGTAAAAAATGGACAGTTTCTACAATATTTTCGTACATTGATGAAATATTCTGCCAAATGTGAATATTGGAAGTTTAATTTCATTGTTTAATAGTCGAATGATTGAATGTTCACAGGAAGTGACAAATTCACGCCAGAGAAGAACGAGGTATCGCCAAAATTCACCAAACCACATTCCAAGGAGCGAGTTGCAAAAGAGAGGGAGCGCGAGGGTGGTGGAAAATTCAGTGTACTGCAAAAGTGGCTCAGAGGCGACGACAAAGGGGAAAAGAAAGGTTCACCCGGCAGGTCAGAAGCGATGCGATTTACAAAAAAAACATACCCGCTGCAAAAATAAAAGCCTTGTTTTGTCCGCGAACAGGGACTTTTCCGAATTCGTCGGCGTATCGGTGAAAGAATTGGTAAAAGCAATGGGCGAGAGTCGGGCAAACGGAAATGGCGCAACACCACCGGAAACACCACGCAGACTGTCGCGAAGTTCGTCCCCGAAAAATCCTCAAGGTGGCTCGCCGAGATTTCTCAGCCGATCGTCCAGCCCGGTCCCTATACCCGGTATGCATTCGTATTTCATTCCACGCCGATATTCGCATACAGGGTGGGTGCTCCGTTCAATTAATTGCCGCCTATCAACGACCAATTGTACAAACAAACGAAAATATCTTAATGTCCATATCTATATTACTACAATAGTAACCATCCAGATAATACACGATAACATTACTGATAATGTGTGGTGACTGATAATTCCCAGATACCGAATACTTTGTCCACCTGCATAAAAATCTAACGTTATTTTGTATTGCCCCTTCCGATGCTTTTTACACGAAATTTCACTTTGTTCCTCTTTGATATCGAGTCTTCGTATCAGTAGATTCCTCGACTCTACACATGGCAATATACGATCGAAAACACGACATTCCCACAACAGATCATCCACTGACGCACCCACCCTGTATTGTTTGTCCAACGAAACCTAAGAGTCTCTCGTCACTGGTCATTTTTCGCATTCGCTTGTCTCTTACTGTTCCCACTTAAGTGCAACTACACAGTAAGAAAAAAGTAAAGTCAAAATAAAATCGTACAGTTTTACAACATTTCTTGACTCGAATATTAAGTCAACACTCGGAATAAATAAATTCACTGCATTTTTTTTCACCGTGCATTTTGCTACCAATTTTCCCTAACCAGTGCGGTAGTTTCGCGCTTAACCTCCAGGCGGCCGGCATTTATGAATGTGCCCAAGTCATACCTTGATGTGATGCCGATCGGCATCATCCCCGCCGCCTAGAGGTTAACTCTTCGTCATAATATTGTGAAGCCTCTATGCGAAAGGGATCAAGGGTTGCGGATGAAGCGTTTCTAGTTGAAGAAAAATTGTACATTTTTTTTCGATGACGTTAAAATATTGTGTTGATCGTAGCAGGTTCCAGTCGTCAGCCCGCTGGTACCGGTAATTGCCTCTTTCCTCCCGTCGCTAACGCTCAAGCAGGTACTCGTTGCTTCCATACTGACAACGACAAAATTTAAGCCCCTTTTTTCCGTTTCTCAACTCGAGACGACGAGCAGATAAAAAGTAGAACGAGGTCTCCCGACGAAATGGGAGCCTACTAGTCTCCTCCTCGTCTCGAGATTCATCCACGTTCCTGGCAGTTGCATGAAACATCTGAAAGAATTGCAAGTAAACACTTTTCGCTGACAGTCTCGATCGTAATTCGATGCACCCGAACCCAATCCCGATTGTGTTCTTCTCCGCATAAATTATACATTTGCCTGCTCAAGTATACCATCGTGGATCGTCCTTGCTCGAAAAAAAAACACTTCCGAAGATTCGAACAAAAAAACACACGATGAAATTAATAAACAAACTTGTCAGGTGGGAGAAGTTTGATAGGAGGGGGGGATAGTGCCGGTAGCAGCCCCCTGCACTACGGTTCCCCCCGGAGTGTCGGCCTCTCCCCTCTAGGTAAGACAATCCACTAACACACAAATTATCTATATTATATATATATAATATATATATATATATTATATATTGAATGAATTAGTCGAAGCCTATCACAACACCGAGCAACATATTACACCACAAAACTGCATTCTTCATTTTTTCTCTATAATTCAGATCCCTAGACGAATTTGTCGCAATAGCACGTATTTTCCTATTATCATATCAATCGAAATGACTGGCTTCTGTAAATTTTGTCTCAAAGCTCTTACACACTCTATGCGAATGCAATAGCGCACGTTTGCACTTCAATTGCATGAATCGAACAGTTCGTGTCACCCGAATTCTGAAGTACGAATTAGATGATTTTGAATACCAAGAAGTTTGGAATAGAAGTATTCTTTTCGACATTTCATCAGTATAATAATGGTGCGGATAATAATAATAATTATCAACGTAATACTCATACTAGATATAGCTACGCTCAGAAGTGCCATTTGTAAACGAGGGTATTTATTTCTCAATAACTTGTTGCCTTAACGTCACCCAGACATAGCCTAGATTGTTCATTCGTTAAATGAGTAAGTCGCCAAATTGTAAATTCTATACGATGACGAGGGACTTTACACGAAATTAGCAGTAACACGAAAATCTCATCTGTGTAACCGACGAAGCGAGTATGGAAGTAAAACTAGCTCAGCTTTTAACGAAAATATTTGTCTTCCTCCCATAGTTTCAGGTGGAATGATGGACAGCGCGACGTCGCATCGTCGAGGTTCGACGCAGAGCGACACAAGTGCCTTAGTCAGCAGCCTAACGAGGGATCCGTCGCAGTCCCCGAGCGGCGTGAGTACGACAGCGAACACTCGCGATCTGTCGCCGAGCCCGAGCTGCAGCTCGTTGCACATGCGGTCGGATGGTAGCGCGGCGAGTCCGCCCGACACACCGCGGAAGGATCAAAGCGTAAGAAACCCGTTGAAAAGCATCGTCGTTGGCGATCGTTTGCGGAGAAAGCGAGAAAAGAAACGTGTCCCTTGGCAGGATTCCCAGGAGAGTCCGAGGAAAGTTTCGCAGGCGCAGACGCAAACGAGTCCGGAGAGCGCAGCGACAGCGATGAAGGGTCACTTCAACATCGGCTCGTCGGGTACGAAGGAGGAGCGTCACTCGCCGAAATTGATGACCAGACGAGAGCACACGAAAGTCGCGAAAACACGCACGAAACGGGCGATATCGCCGACGAGCGTGCAGCCAACCGCGAATCCCGGTCGTCCCGTGAATCTGAGCCAGGAGAGGATCAAGGAAGCCGTGAGTCCGTCGGTGGCCGAATGTTTGCGGGCGGTTTTCGCCGCGTTTCTCTGGCACGAGGGTATCGTGCACGACGCGATGGCCTGCGCCAGTTTTCTCAAATTTCATCCAACCCTGCCGAAGCAAGGCGCGGTCGTTGTGACGAGACAGACGGTGGTCGCGTCGAGCGACAAACCGAAGGAGGAGCTGACCAAAGAGCAGCGCGCGCGTCAGAGACACTCGGTCGAAGTTACGAGCGCCGGTCATTATCTGCACATCCAAGCGAGCACACTGGAGACGCTCACGCGTTCAGCGGCAAACGCGAATGCGAACAGAAATCGCAAAAAGCAAGACTCGACGATCAAAGAGGAATGCCAAGCGGGTGGTAAATTAACGTCTCTGCCGGAATGTCACACGGTCGCGATATTGCCACCCGCTCTCAAGAGTCTGGTCTTCCTCTGGGAGGAGTTGAGCAGCAATTGTCAGCAGGCGATCGACCAGCAGACCGTGTTGCCGAGCCCAATCTCACAGGTGGCCGGCATGAGACTGGCAAAACGCCAGCTAGCCGAGAAAACGCAGAACCGCGACGAGCGAGCGAAGGAACGGGAGAAGAAGGGCAATCGAAAGAAGAAGGAATGGTGGAAGTTCGTGGGTAGAAGTGGTGGCGGTAATTCACCGAGCGTCGAGAGTCCGGGCGCGGTGACGAACGCCGGAACGGCCGCCGCGGCCGCCGCCGCCGCCGCCGCCGCCGCCGCGGCCGCTGCCGCCACTGCTGCTGCCGCGGCCGACCGAGAGACTACTTGCGAACTTTGCGGTCTAATGTTTCCGCATCCCGTTACGTATCACATGAAGACGATGCATCCCGGCTGCGGATGGCACTCCGGTGGCATGGGCTACAACAGCTGCGGTAATTACTTCTCCGGTTGGGTCGGCAATTGCGGCGACGGGGATTTCAGCGGCACTCCCTGGTATCTTATCTGCGACACTTGTCGCGACAATTATCTCAAAGCGAGGAAAAACAAGACTGGCAAAAAGCTGATAGGCAACGTCGCGAGAAGAAAGGGCCCGGCTGGCAAGGGCCTCTTGTCACCGATCGGCAGCCCGAGCGGCAACGAGACGCACGTCCTAATGAAAAACAACGCGATGTTCCTGCTCGATCTGTCGAGCGCGTCAGGCTTAAATATACCCAAACAGCAGAGAAGACCCTCGCAAACGTTGTCCTCAGTCGCGGAGAATTATAGCCCGCCCGAATCTGCTGGACCCTTTCCACCCACGGGACCGTTCCAGTGTCTTCAGGCGCTCGGTATTCATCACTCGCAGAGCAGCGAGGACCGATACTACGAGGAAACGCTCAGACGACAGAACGGACAGGCGAATCTTTACGACGGGAACAACGCCCCCGCCGGAGTCAATGGAAGGGTAAAAGCCCGTGAAATGTTTCACTTTGGTACACGGTGAAGGTCTTGTCCCAATCCTAATTTATGCCTCGGCATTTTTCTATTTTTCCATACACAGCCACTGTCCGAATGCCCCATGAGCGATAGCGACAGCGACGGGGGCAAAGGACGAGGAATGTTTCACCGATCGGTGTCCATGTCAACTGGCGCACCCTGGGCGAGAAACAGCAACGACGGACGAGTCGTTATGATGCGAAAGAGAAACAACAGCAGCAGCGAAATGAACAACGGTACCGTATCGTGTATATATATATATATATTTGTAATTATTGAAAGCTGAATTTATTAAAAATAAGCACGCACTGAAATACCTTAAATTAGACGCAGGCTCGTCGCTTCTGTGCTATCCATCGGCGGCTCTCCAAAAATTGGTACCCTCGATGGATCAATCGGCAATTGTGTCCACGAGCCAATTGGAAGTTCCGACGAACGACCGGGTCGAGATACTCATGAGGCCGGTAATGCTTTTCGTACTGCAGCAGCACAATCTGCAACATCTGCAATTGGCGATGAAGCAGGCTTTGAGGAGAGCGGCGTGCCGAGTTTACGCGATGCAAGCGCTCAATTGGCTGCTCAGAAGCGTCACTCAACCGATCTGCTTGCACGATCTCTTATGGTGGTTTGTCGGATCTCTGACACCGGTGGTCAATGACAACGTGGATGTCAACGACGAAGACAACAGAACGGACAGGAAAGACGATCATGTACGCGAAGCGCGTTTTTCGTTAATATAAAGTGTTAAGGACACGCTCAGTATATTTAATGAGGTGAGAAAATGGCCATTTTACTTTGTAGGATACAATCGGAGTCTGCGAGCATCCTCTGAGCGATCTGGTAATCGCCGGCGAAGCGGTGAATCCACTGCCAACAGCGTTTCACACGTTACTGCAAACAATCGCCGATCTGATGCTCCTGCCACCGCCAGGTTCGCCGCTCCAACAGGCAGCCGTTAGATGCTGGGGAATACGTTTCACTTCGGCCGATCACATGTTTCTCCATCGTAGCCACGTCTTCAGCAACATAAGCAAAATTCTTTCGCGCTCCGAGGAGGAGGAGGACGGTACGATGAGCATGCACGAGAGTCACCTGTCCACGCATTCCCAACAGATGACGAGCTGCGTCGAGGCGCTCAAGGATTTGACGACGGGCGTCGATATAAAAGCCTCGAGCAGGCAAGCGATGATCGGTCATCTCACGGACAATTCGACCGAAACTTTTTGGGAATCCGGTGACGAGGATCGCAACAAAACAAAAACGATCACTCTCGTGTGCGGTGCTCATACCTTTCCTCGTATGGTCTACATCCACGTCGACAATTGTCGGGACTTGACGGTAAGACTCGATCTAATCTCGATGTTCCATCCTTGTTGGAACTCTTCCTATCCTGATGCATCATTCTAGAACAAGGTGTCGAGCGTAACTTTTCAATCGGGCGCAAATATCGACGAGATGGTGAAACTGAAGCTGGTCGAGATTGAGAGCAGATCGGCCGGATGGGTGAACTGTCCGATAACGGATCCACGACACGTCGTCGTCAGCCTCGAACTGAAGGGTCCCGACAACTCGTTGAGGGTACGGCAGATACGAATATTGGGTGAGATCGAGGGAGAATCGTTGAAGGTCGGTAAACAATTGAACGCCGCGACGATACAGCAGAAAAATTGCGAAGCGGAAACTCTGAAAGTCTTCCGACTGATAACGTCTCAGGTAAAAAAATGAAAAAATAAAACGAAACCACTCGCGTACTGAATTTAAAAAAAAACACCGATGTTGCCGTTTAACTACGTTGATGCTATCGCGAGCGTAAAATCTTTCAGGTATTTGGAAAACTGATCCAGGGTGAACAGCAACAAACGATGGAAGCGGGAGAGGCGAGCAACGACGCGCTCGAGGATAGTAACGATCTTCGCGAGCACATGGTTGGCATTCTCTTCAGCCGTAGCAAGTTGACACATTTGCAGAAACAAGTCTGCACTCACATTGTTCAAGCGATAAGGAAAGAGAGCATAAGATTGCGCGAAGAGTGGGAAACGCTCTTGTGCTCGCCAACACCGGCGAACAGTTTGCTCAGCGACAACAGCGATTTGCCAAAAGCCGCAGATACTTATTGCTTCGAGATGTTATCGATGGTACTGGCTCTGAGCGGGAGCGCCGTGGGCAGGAATTATCTCTCCCATCAGTACGGCTTGCTAAAGGATCTCTTGAGTCTTCTGCACACGGGTTCGGCGCGCGTTCAACGCCAGGTCACCTCGCTGTTGCGTAGAATACTGCCGGAAATAAAGCCCGAAACTTTGGCCAACGTTATCAGCGTCGAGAGACTACCACCCTCGGACTTTAGCATCGTGTCCGTAGCTAGCAGTGGTTACGCCCAGTCCGATGACTTTGACGAACATTCACCCGGTATTCTGGACGTTTTTCTCAGCTGCATCGCGAAAGCTCTCTCGGTCCAGGTGAAATTGAAAGCCAAGGAAAACAATGGCAAGGCACTTCAAACTGTCTCCCTAGCTACGAGCATTCATCCGAAGAGTTACGTCGGCACGAGATGGTGGCTCCGTGGATGCATGACTCGTAAACTCGCTCAAGTTATCATACAGCTACTCAAGGACATGGCTTCGGTAAGCATCTGGGAAAGAAAAACAAGTTCACGCCGCCTTTCAATTGTTTCAAAATTTCACAAACATTCGTGGATCTCTATAGGGAAAATTATCGGACGCTTGGGCAGCTGTTACGAAAGCCGCAATAGCCGAGAATATACTGAACCTGACGAGGTTGGATGAAAAGAGCAGGGACCCGACGGAATGCCTGCGTACTCCGGCACTTTGGCTAGCTCTGTCTTCCCTGTGCGTTTTGGACTCCGATCACGTCGAGAGGCTGTCTTCCGGACGATGGAGCACGATGGACGGTCAACCGCCTCCACCGCGGGTAAGAGTAGGTTCAACTTTTCTTTTCTTTGAACATTTCCTAATTCACAATGAAACGTAGATGATATTTTCTATGCAATCTGATAATTGATGCACGACACATTTATTCAGCCAACGTGTAGCAATCACGACGACGGCGAGACAACTGCCATAATACAGTGCAACGTATGCGGGAACTTGTGTGCCGATTGCGACCGCGTACTTCATCTGCATCGTCGTACGCGTATGCATGTGCGCCAGGTGTGCAAGGAGGAGGAGGAGGCGATCAGAGTCGATCTCCACGAGGGTTGCGGTAGAACAAAATTATTCTGGATTCTCGCGCTCGCGGACAGTCGAACGTTGAAGGCCCTGGTCGAGTTTCGCGACGGCTCACCGAGAAAGCCGATCGGCGCTTCTTCTGGTGTTTGCCGCTTTTGCGGCACAACCGGGAACACGGGACTCCTGGCCATTGGGAATATTTGCTCGGATCACGATTGTCAGGAACACGCGAAAAACGCGTGCAGCAAGACTCACGTGTGCGGCCACATATGCGGCGGTGTCAGGGGCGAGAAAGCTTGCTTGCCCTGTTTGCACAGATGTTCACCGATCCCCGATCTGAAACAGGACGCAGATGACATGTGCATGATATGCTTCACCGAGGCGCTCTCGTGCGCACCAGCCATTCAACTCCGTTGTGGTCACGTCTTCCATCTTCACTGCTGTCGCAACGTACTGATGAAGATGTGGGCCGGGCCCAGAATAACATTTGGCTTCTCACTGTGTCCGATTTGCAAGGTACCCATGGAACATCCGACCCTGTCGGATCACCTCGCAACCATACTGGAACTCTACGCTGACGTCAGGAGAAAGGCGCTCATGCGACTCGAGTACGAGGGCCTGCACAAGTAAGAAGACACCCGCGAAATTCTTTCTCAAACCCAACCTCGATTATAGATCATTATAATTGTTTGTACCTTCAGAGCCGATGCAGTGACAGCCGTGGGTGGCCGCTACTATCAGGATCCAGCCGCTTACGCGATGGACCGTTACGCCTATTACGTTTGCTACAAATGTCAAAAGGCCTATTACGGAGGCGAAGCGAGATGCGACGCTCAAATAGGTGGCGAATCTTTCGATCCGACCGAGCTGGTATGCGGTGGCTGCAGCGACGTGGCAAGGGCTCAGATGTGTCCAAAGCATGGAGCCGACTTTCTCGAGTACAAATGTCGTTACTGCTGCTCGACTGCGGTCTTCTTCTGCTTCGGAACGACGCACTTCTGCAACCCATGCCACGACGATTTTCAACGTGTCACTAACATACCGAAGAGCGAACTGCCCTCGTGTCCAGCTGGTAAGAATATATGCGTCCCTTCTCTCGATCTCGTCCGTTAGCCTTCTTACCCCTCTGACAACACGAATCGTCGTTTAGGTCCAAAAGGAAAGCAGCTCGACGGCGACGAGTGCCCGTTGCACGTAAAACATCCCATGACCGGTGAAGAGTTCGCTCTTGGTTGTGGAATTTGCCGGAACGCGCACACTTTTTAAAATTGCCGCCGTCGAGTACTACGATTGAGCCGAGCTTTCCTCGCGCCGAGTCACAGATTTCCACGTACAAAACAAGGCCCGAAGTGATTGATTGGACACCTTGTGTGGAGCACGTACGGTAATCATATCCTCTTCGAGCCGCTAAAACTTTCGTTGTCTCGTTAATCGGTGAAAAAGGAGAAACAAGAGGAAAGTGGAATTTAACCCAAAATCATATTTATAATGTTGCGGAAAAAAAGCGGCAGAGACAAAGAGAAAGAATTATGAACGGAAGAAAGGCGAGAAGGAATATCAGCAGCCATTCGTAACGCGTTCAGCCAGGGTCGGTTTTATTTAAAAAAAAAAATAGAATGCGGGAGGACGGAGATGAGAAAGACAACGTTAGATCTACGTCATTTATAAATCGACGTCTGCCGGATTGCACGATTAATCAATCGACGCTATAATTACAAGGATGATGAGGAGGAAGATTCTCAGTGTATAAAATCTAACGCACCTTATCAAACGAAATGTTGGGACACGCGAGTTGTAATTTTTAACGGAATTTAACTCCGACGATATATCGAAATATATATCGCCACGATTATTTACTGTTGAGTGCACCGCTTGCGAGAATGTTGTACGCCTATAGCCTCGATAAAAAGTGTGGGATACGAGATCGAAAAGTACAATTTAAGAACCGTAGCCAAGTGATGAGTGAGTGTGTATTTAAATAATTATATATATATATATATATATATATATATATATATATATATATATATATAAAAGATTAAGAAAAACAAAATAGAACGATACGATCGCAAGATGATCGCTCTGGAAGCGCTTGGTCGATCTGTATTGACTAACCGGAGTGTGAATCAAAGGACCTCGAGGATTTTTCCCCAAAAGCGAATTTCTTGCTCGCGTTACCATTTGCACGATTAAGAAAACAAGATACTTTCGTTCGTACTCATTTTTTTTCTATTACTTTCCGTTCCGTGATATTTCATTTTGTGTAGTACGCTCGAGTATCTCGAACAATTTGCCCGATTTGCGGCGGGTCGCCATGTGTGTTATATTTATTGGTAAATATTTGTGTACGCGCTATTATAAACTGCGAGAATTTCGTGCGTTCGTATGTCATTCACATACATAAACTAATCAGCGAGAATAAGAAGAAAACAGACCTTGAAATGAGATAAATGATGTTAACGAATAAGAAGGTACTTGCTTTGTAATAACAGAAGAGCAGCAGACGGCGAATGTCATCGTCGTCGCCAGAACATTGAGCGATTAAAGAAAAAATTGTCACTCTTTGTGTTTCTGTTTTTTATGCGTATAAAATTGTTGGGCCTCTATCAATCGTCAGTCCAGGCGGAATAATAAAGATTCAAACTCCTGCCATAAATTAGACAATTTCAAGATGGCTGACCTCTTTGGACTACCCAGGTAGCATAGATGTCCCATTGACGCCGATAACTTATCGTTTTCAGGTTATCATTATGCCATTACCCATGGAGCTCCATGCCATTACCGTAAGATACCTATTCGACATCTTGCAAACGACATCCGATCTAACGTTGTCGTGAAGTTATCTTTTTTATATCGTTTGGCGACGAAAACTGATGCCTTCAAGGTATCACAAGCTGTTATCCATTGATGACTATTTTCGTAAATCAAAAAGTTATCTGTCTGCTGTTATCTATTGTATCTAAGTAAACGTTGTCCGAAGGATATCCTTATGAAGACTAGATACCAGGAGACCAAACTTCCGTGCAAAGCCGCCGAAAAAAGCGTCCCCAAAAATGGCTCCAGCATAGATGCGGCTGGGGTGCCGCGGGCCCTACGTATATTAATATCATGGAGGCTAGCCTCCCTGATCGGACCCATGTTTGCGTATATCTATACACGTGGTCCGGAGCACCCCAGCGCCATCTATCGTAATACCGTTTTGGGGACGAGTTGAAAAGCCGAGTGTGGCCTCCTATATCTAGTCTCCATGCTCCTGGTATCTAGGCTACATGAGCGGCGCGGATGCTGGTGGCCGCTCGTCAAAAGTCTAGCGTGCGCATGCGCGCGGCGTTCCCACGTGCGAAGCTGATTGGCGAAAACGGGAGTTGAGTGCAGATGGTGTCGCTAGCTAAAAACAACTTTCATGACTTTAGCTAGCGACAGCCAATCAAAGGCTCCTTTTCTTCTGTAATCGTGCCGAGTTACAGAATAGGCTTACTTGCGAAGAGAATGCCAAGATGCCACAGGCATCTAAAAGTTGTCCAAAAGGAATCTATAAAGTTGACAATACGACATCCAAACGGTATCGAATGGATATCTTTTTTTGGCCATATATATATATATCCATTTCTTTATCAAGAGCAGCTTATTGCTAATAGCCTAGGATATTTGATATAGCCCAAAATTACCTATTTTTAGTTATTACATGGTGAACTTATAGTCAATAAAAGTTTCTATTTGAACGCGTTATATAAATACGTAATCAAATAAAAATGTTATTAGCCATGTTTACCATGTAATGACCAAAAATAGGTAATATTCGGCTATATTAAATATTCTACACTATTAATAAGTTGATTTTGATAAAAAGATAGTGTTATGTCTGTTTTAAAGTGGGTTGTAAATTAAATATTAGCTAATTAATTATATTTCACCTTTAATTAATTGGCTAATATGATAGAATTAGCTTATATAATGGAATTAAACAGACTGTAATTACAGTCATGAATTTTTGTCGTCCCTACGGAGACACCTTCTGTTGGCCGTGAGTTTCCCAGCCTTTTGCCTGTCGAGCCCACGGCGAAGCCAATCTGCGATGCGATTTTCACCATCTTCGATTTTTGCGTCGCGAAACGAGCTTCGTACGATCTCTGAAAATGAAAATGAACAAATATTATGAATAGGATTTTATTTAACGTGCGATAACGTCTTTGCAGCGAATGGCTTGTACAGTGAAAAAAGTCACCCGTGCGCTCTCGCCCCAAACGTTCCTAATAATATTATATTTGCCTACATTAATAGCAAGTATAAAAAAGAATAGTGTACTGATCCAACTTTTCGCGTCTCCTCTAAGAAAACCACACGTGCTTTAAAGAATTCTCCGCATAACTTAAAAGGCAAACGTACACTCTCAGAATACATAAAACGTGCATATATCTATTAAAAATAGATAAAATTAATTAGCGGCATGCATTTTTTTATTCATTAGTTGTGCACACTTTGCTCGTCGGTGCCCGGAATTATAGGTACGCGAGCCTGTGAGAGTATAA
The DNA here is from genome assembly GCA_951751655.1 of Ophion costatus. NCBI lineage: Eukaryota > Metazoa > Arthropoda > Insecta > Hymenoptera > Ichneumonidae > Ophion > Ophion costatus. The sequence continues at coordinate 3,970,987 of OX632367.1, forward strand.
CAGTCAACCATTGCTCTACGTGGACCCCATGAGATCAGATCGAAAAAGGCGGGAAAGCGGATGTTTTGATTTCGATGCGCAACAATATAATACCCGTGTAATGCGCCATTCGGTCCGTCCAGAAAGATGCGTAATTTTTCCGGTTTCACCATCAAGGGCAAGTACATTAAACTTGATCGTCGAAAAAAAAGACTGCGGAAAGGTAGCTGCGTCGTTTTGATCGTGATGTGAGACCAGTCCAAAGGTCGCGTACTCTTCTACAACGGTGATTGCGTAGGAAAACTGCGACGCTGCATCACGCTACTAGCAATCGAACACTCGAAGAAGAACCTTTGTCTGCTCGTAAATTTGAAAAACGTCTTATTCCTGGAACTTCACGAATATATCTTTTTTTCGACCATTTTGCTGAAAATCGATAATCCAAACATGTTGGGTAAGTACTCAATTCTTTATCAATATCATCAATATTACAAAAACTACTGACCGCTCGAAGTAATGTGTTTTGTATAGAATTCGAACACTCGATAGAATTGCCTTATCTGAAGAAATGGATTCATTCTATTAATATCGTAGGAAATTGACGAAAAAATATCAGGTGATCAGTCGAGGGAACTAACGTTCTCCTCGGATTCGTGTCTTATGCGACTCGAAGATAAACGTCAAATTAAAATGCCAAGAAAATAAAGTTAGGATTGGATATTTACAAAGCTTCATTTTATTCGGTCCATAACAAGATATCATTTTCAATTATACAAGAAATCATTTTCAATTATTTTTCCTACCCTGCATCTTCGTCAACCCATTCTCAGTAGAGATTCGCAATCCAGTCCCAAGCGATTTAAAGACAATATAGAAGAAAAGTAACGACGACCGTATCACAGGCTTAGGACTAATGATTCTCGCACTGGCGTCGTGCGCATCCACCGACGTTTGCGAAAATATCCAATCGACCAACTGCCTAAGTGTACCGGCCCCAGATGACCAAACTTTTGATCAGCATTCAGACTGGGCAAAAGCTACCTCCGTCTATCAGTTCCATGCAAAGGACGCGAGTGGTCACGACGTGTCACTGCGCAAGTATCAAGGTCACGTCCTCATCATAGTTAACGTCGCAAGCAATTGCGGCCTGACAGACACCAATTACAGACAACTGGAAGAACTATACGAGAAGTACGGTGCTTCCAAGGGACTGCGAATTTTGGCTTTCCCGTCCAATCAGTTTGCCAATCAGGAACCTGGAAATATGGCGCAAATCTTGGACTTTGTTCATCGGTACGACGTACACTTTGACGTGTTCGAGAAGATCGACGTCAATGGCGCGAACGCTCATCCCCTTTGGAAATGGCTCAAGAAACAAGGCAGTGGCTTTATTACTGACGATATTAAGTGGAATTTCACCAAGTTCATCGTTGATCGAAATGGCCAGGTCGTTTCTCGCTTCTCTCCCACTACCGAACCATTGGCCCTGGAGGACACCCTCAATTCTTACTTTGAGGCTGCCTAACGCTAACGCGATATCGCTCACTATGCTCGTCTTTGCAAAATACGAATAAAAAACACGCGTATAAATATTCGTCGCACGAGACGCCCATCAATGTACTCCAATGAAGCTTTTTTTATTCACCTCTATTTTTCATAAATTATTTTGTAAACGAAACTATTTTTAACACTGTTGTTCTCTGCAAAATGCAAATCTAAGGAGCTCCTATTCTACAAGTCTAACTTCTGTAAGCTCGAGATACCAAACAGGAGACCTTTGAGCAAATTTAAATGACCCAATTATTCATAAGATTGGCGAAAGGAAAGCTCGTATCAGGATTTATGAACAAAAAACAAAAGAATTCGATCGGTATTATTTATTATCTAATTATTGTTAATACAAAAAGTGTACTGTACAAAATATACTGCTCCACAGAGACGTCTCTGAGTTAATAATTAGCTTATGGATTTAAATACATTGCATGTGTATATATATATATTCATATATAACATTTTTATCCCTCATTAAATCGTTATTAAGAAAATGGATTAGGTTAGCAGGCCACTACTTAAACCTCCATAGTGTGTTCATAAATATTATTTTTTCTTCATTATTATTTATAATAATCGAACTTTTAGAATCTCCTTTACCTCGCATTACTATTTCTTGCGCAGAATATTACGAATGGCAAATCTATATGCAGTCGCCCCAAATCGTATAATTTAAGAACACGATACATTTGTTACAGCCGTGCTATTTCAAACAGGTCAAGATTCTCACACGTTGGAAAAATCGAAAATTATAAGACGAACGAACATTCTTTCGTTTTAGTATTCATACTCTATTCTCTTATTATCGAATATATTTGTTTTCCCAAGTGATGAAAGGATCATTTATTTCAATTTTAATGCGAAATTCTGAAGCTTTATGGAAAATTATGAAAAAAAAATTTGAATTCGAGGAATAATTAATTTTGTCCAAAATTCTCGTACCTGTTGAAAATAGGGCTTTTTACGTAAGAGTTTTTTCTTCGCTTTCTCTCTTCTGTGCCATAGATACTGACTTATTGCACAAGAATCCTATGTACAAAACTTTCATACAAGATATTTTCATTCCAACGACCGATCAGAGATTCGGCGCTTTTACAAATTCGTTTTTCGTCGATTTCACCAAGGTTTTTTTTCCCTTGATCGTTCGTGTTGACTTTTTAGTCGATATAACGTTATGGTGTGTTCGGCACGCGATGAAGAAGCGTCTCTCAGGTCCAAATAGATAAATAAATATGGACAACGATTTATGGAATTTTAGGCAGTCTCCTTGACGTCGGAGTTCTCATTTATCGTAGCCATCTCGTGATCCGTACTTTTGGTTCGGCCATTGCTGATAGGTCCAGCGTCTTCACAGGTCTGAAATGATGAGAAGCTGTTTGTTTCCTTCAAACATTCCAAGCGAGGACATACCGACACGTGCAAGACGAGATAAGGCGTATGTTGACGTTTTAAATAAATTATGAGCGACGAAGCGATTGGAAGCAAAAATATCACGTAGTAATGGCGAATAAAAAGAGGGAGTATACGAGTGACAAAGAGACAAATAAATTACCCATAGTTTCTTGTTGTATTTCTACCTTGTAGGATGGATTGTCGTAAGCAGCAGTCGTTTTTCTCGGTGAGATGTCCGCTTTGCTGCTTGATCTTCTCTTCATGAGCATCATCAGAAGTATAAGCGTCGATAGGATAGAGAGGGATGCCACGATCGCGACTATCACCAATGGACCGTAGTAATCACCCTCGTGAAGCGGTATCGAGGCCAGTTTGCCTGTAAGTCATTCAATGCTTGCAACGTGGCTTTGCATTCAAATTTCAAAATATATACGCCATGATAAACACCTTGTTGCGAAACTCCAGCTGGCAGAACGACACCCGGTTTTGTCACAAAGTCCTGTACGTTGCTCTTCTTTATTCTTCCGTTGGTGAGATAAACCTCTATCCACAGACGATAACGCGTGCCAGGCTTGAGTTCGGTAATGACGGTCTTCGCCGGCGAGTCTCTCTTTGCAATTTTGAAGGTGCTGGTATCCTCCTTGCCGCTGTCGCTTTGGTAGATCGCTCGGTAGATGTTGACGTGCTTGTCCTCCGGATAAGGTACGCCGGTCCAAGACACTTCGACTGCGGTCGATTTTATGGTCTTTATCTCGACTTTGACATCGAAAGCGTACGGATCCGGTTCGACTGCTGTGATTACTTGCATCTGATCGTCAAGGCCGAACATTCAACATTGAATTATTCGTATGAACATTTCAAGCCTAAAAAAATGAAAATAGTTATTGGATCATCTGTGAATGGGACTTACGGTTTTTTCACTGATGAGCTCTGTCGTCTGGCCAGGGAATGGAATGATCGAAATGCCAATTTCATAAATCGTAGCTGGCTTGAGATTCTCGATAACGTAATTGGTAACGGCACGATGAATGAGGGGCGTAGCGGCGTAGACCTTGCTGTCGCGTTCTTTGTAGCGCAACTGAACACCATCGATAAACTGCATCTCGTATTCCGTGAACTTCTTCCACATGAGATTGATCCAGGTGGAGTTGGCCTCGACGAGATGAAGCTCAGCGTCGATGGGAATTTGCGGTGGCAAGGTTGGGATCTCCTCATGTCGATCGAGGGTGCGTACACTGTAGATCTTGCTGCTGGGACTGTTCGCGAGACCCCGAAGGTTCACGGTGACACGGACCTTGTAATCGGTGGACGGCTCGAGGCCGTCCAGCTCGAACTCCAATTGGGGCGTCGCAATCAGATCGTTCGGCGGTATGAAGACCTGCGATTTCCACGTTGCGGGATCAACGTTTCTGTAAATATTCAAAGGACGAATGTCAGAAGAAGGAAAAAAACGTACAAATTCATTTTTCTTCGGGAAATATATCTTTTCAACTCACGCTTTGTCACTGGTGTACCGTAGCTCGACGCGGGCTTGAAGTCCTACGAAAACCGGTGGTACGGTAAAAACGATGCGGATCGTGCCGTCGTCGAGGGCCTCCAGAGCCTTGACGGAAACTTCATCTTGCGGGTTCTGATGAGATTGGGTGGCACCGGGAAAACCAGGAATCCCACCAAGGATAGAGAAACCTGGTGGCACGTTGGGATGATCCAAGCCTGCATTGTGTCGTGAGAAGAAAATGGAATATCGTACAAAATCCTCAACCACATTCGATTACAGGCAAGCACAAATATCCGCATTAACGCTCAAATGAAATAAACAACGTAGCTTTTGAACTTGAAATTTGACGCGGCTTTCAACTTCCACATTGCCAATAATCCCCCTCGTACGGCCTTATAGAAACATTCCCAATGATCAGACATTCGCAAACGCGCGCATCATCAGCGAGAAAGGAGTATGACGTTCTTTTTTACGGAAGATAGGGAACGAACCTGACTGGTTAGGCGAAGCTTGTGCGGCAAACGGATGATTCAAGTGTGAATTTGGCGATGAATCGGGCAAGCGTAGGCCAGGAATCAAGTGCGTCGGTGGTGGACCCGCGACGTTCTGATAAGTGTGAGTGATCGGGGCCTGACCGGGATAACGTTGGAAGGGACCGAGATTGGAATCGTGCTGGCTAATGTGGGCCAACAGTTCTTCTATCTGTTGCGGCGAGTTCGGTAATTCCGAGGTGTGTACGTGATAAGTGGTCTGACCATTCTCGTCCTTCTGAGATACGATGTGCGGCGGTGGCGGCCTCTGTTTGTTACTATTCTCGTTGCTCGGTAAGATCGACGCAACCTGGGCAAAGTAACCGGCTCCCTGATCTTTCTGAGCTACGATCTGTCGATGAATATCGTAAAGATCGGAATGACCCTGCGGCGGTACGTGTTCCAAGTGTGTTAGGCCCGGATGTTGTTGATTTATCAAATGATAGAGTTCCTCGGGTAGAATTTCCCGTGCCGGCTCGTGACCCGGCGGAACTTTTATTTTCCCAGGGGCCGCTTGACCGGGTTTGTTCGCTTGTTTGTGAGCGTCGACGCGAGTATCGCTAGTTGGTTTCTTCTTCGATAGATTCGCCCCGACGCGGTTGGGATCGCGGTAATCGGGTCGCGACAACGCGGGACCTCCGTAGGGCGGTCCCGCGTCAGGATCGTCATATTGATTGACGAAACGAGTGGGTGGTATGCTCTCGCCGTTGTTCGGCACAAAGACGAACGGACCCTCCGGTATGTCCGTGTAAGGCTTCAGGGGAACGAATTGCGGTTGCTCCCCGGCGGGATGAGCGCTCTTTTCCGGAGATCCTAATTTGTTCGTCGAACTGGGCATGTTCGCATTCTCGATAAGCTTGGTTCGCGCGGGGGTTGTTTTTTGTACGGGGAATCTATTGGGTGCCAATGGGCCGGGGAACGGATGAATCGCGACTCGATGATCCCCGTCCGGCTTGACAACGTATGGCTGTTGCGTGCTTGTGTCTTTGTGAGGCTTTACAGGCTCCAGTGGCTTTTTCGCCTCGGACTTTGCCTTTGTCTTGTCTTTCGAGGCGGCTGCCATCTTGTTTTCCGAGTGTCCCGGCAAGTGAAAGACCTGATCGATACTCGGATGGTTTATCGGCTTATAGTCTGGATTGTAGGGACCGTTGTAGACGGTGGCCGGGTGACCGGGATCCATCGAATAATGAAACTCGTGATCGGGAGTGGGATCGTAATGATTGTTCGTTAAATCGCTACCGACACTGATCGTTGAATCTTCGCTAATGTTTTTTTTAGCTATCGCCGCTCTGTCGGTCGTTTTTTCGGTGTGGTCGGCGATCGTATTGTCTGTGGCTAAGAGTCCGGGATACGCGGTCGTCACGTCCATTCCTGCAATATACAGTAAAGTCCATTTGTCACGAGAACAAGCGTGTCCGTTTTTGTTGTTTGTTTTTCCAGTCCGACATTACGTCCAAACGGTCCATGCAACGCGTGTCAATATTTACAGAGACGATCGAAAGGAAGAGGGAAACGGGACGAACAGATCCTTTTTCCTATTTACAGAACGGGGATTCTGCTCACCGAGAGAGAGGCATGCGTGATCACCAGCTTACAGAGGAGTTTAATCGACGTAGATCGCGATTAGAATTCCCGATACGCACCGCTTTCAGATGGCCGCATTAACGAACCAGTTCGAGGCTATTGCAGCGCGATACTCGTACTCTATAACACAATGTTGAAATCGCTACGCAACGCGAGCGAAAACGTGCAGGGATAGCGGAGAGGTTGCAATTACCAGTCAGGTCCGCGAAATTTAAACGACGATGGTCAGTTCTTCCAAAGGGAAAGCTCGATTAATCGCCGATAAACATTATTAATCGACCCTCGGAGAATATTTTTCGAGCGCGGGGGAGTGATTTCGGGAATATGTTAGAAGTTAGTCCCCGTGCGAGTGTACGTTAGTATCCTTTCCATTGTCGATCGAAAAGGACTTTACGAATAGCCCGAGAGTCACCGCGGAAACTTTCTTTCCAAAAACTCTCCGATGAAAAAGATTAGCGTATTTCCCCAGGACTCGAGTTAGTGGTGACGACGAAACGATACATTCGCGGAGTCGTGAAAAGCGAAGAAGAAAGAATAGGTTCCGCAGTGACTTACCGGTAGCCGAAGTCAGTGAGTGGTCGCAGACCCAATGGGAGCAACAATCGTCGCCTGGAAGTTTTGCCAGAATCGCTTGATGCGGGAGGCATTGCAGATTGGGCGGTGGCAGAGCGGCGATCGGTGGACAAGCCGCTTGACACGAAACATTGCCCATGTCGCAGTAGCATCTCTTTTCGCAACCTGTCACGTTCGTGGGCAGTTCGCTCCAGTTGTCGTAACTCGTGCCCTCGTAGAGACACGATCCGTTGTTTCTGCAGCGCACCTCCTGAAATCGTTTTCAAAGTATGGAGTCAACGATAATAATTGGAGCGTCGGAACGTCCGGGAGAATATATCGTACCTCCGGACAACATTTGGGCGCTTTGGGGACGAAATTCGCCGGCACGGTTTCCCAATCGAGACAATGAGGATTGAGCACGTCGAGGCCAAAGTCCCAGGGACACTCGATCGTGACGCACTCGGTTTTGGCACCTTCCCCGCAAACGCACAGCGATATGCACTCGTCGTACCACTGGGCCCCGATTTTGTACAATTTTCCGCGATGACTGCATGAACCCTTGTCCGTCTTTTCCGTTATGTTGGTCTTAATGACTTCGGCCGGTAGGAACACCTGAAGAGCCGGTCCCGTACGACCTCCTTCCGCCACGCGAACGAAGTAACTGCGAGCCGGCTCCAGGTTCGTTATAACGCCACCTGACACGGAAATCGCCGAAACATCAATAGCGTCGTATAGGTATCCGGTAGGTATTATTTACTGCGTTATTTTGCAGCTTCGCTCACTCTTGTCTGGTTTTAGCTGCCTCCAAACGTGATTGTTCTCCGATATTTCGATGGTAAAGTCACTCGACAAGTCCGTCGATAGTTTCAGCTTGATCGCGGTGGAATTGAGCACTTTGACGTTCGTCAGATTGACCGACAGGTCGCCCGAAGTATCGGCCTTAATCTCGTGGTCACCCAACGTCACGTCGCACAGTGTGATAGTGCAGCACGGATCCCTGTCATAAAATGATGAATTATTTACTCGAGTGATGTCCCAGACGGTCCGACTTGATTCGCACGAAGATCGGTTACAATGACAGGTTGCTGGTATTGTTGTCCAATTACCGTGGGTCGGTTAGGGCGACGCAACGATCGTGTTGATTGACGCCGGATGTCGTCTCGTTTGGTGGACATCTCTCCTGGCACTTCAAGGTACCGCCAACCTCGCAAACGCAAATCTGCGAGCAACCGTGCTCGATGCGTTGACCTCTGGCTAAAGTTTCGTTCCCAACTACGCAAGTCTCGTCGGGTTCAGGTTCTGCAAAAGTTGCTCAAGTTAGGCGAATTCATCTCACCTTAATCGTACGGTACCGATGGAGACGACTCGTCGGTAAAATTGTTCTCGTATTGAAAAAGCTAAATATCGTTTTGAATGATTGCACCGGAGAGCAACGTTTTTCAGTTTCTTCTCATTGCAGACGCGTACCTGAGTCGGCGCACACCAAGTAGGCGCAGCATTCGTCACCCGTGCCCAGTTCCTCGCGGCAATAGGGATCCTTGTTGCGTCCAGCTCGAAACTTCGGACTTTGACATTTCGGCTGGCAGTTCGAGATCTTTCCACCCTCGCTGCAGACGCAAGTTTCCTCGCAGTCCCTCGTTATCTCTTCGCCGATTTCGTAGGTCTTGTTGCCGTCGACGCATCCTGCCAGAACGATCGGAAGTAGCGTCGAAGACACGTTCACACGAGTTTGATTCTGCGACGCAACGTAGTCTCCACCTAGCCGGGTCAACGTTCATCGGATAAACATCAGCATTCTTGACAAAATGGTTGGTCGATGAACTTCGGGCGCTGGATCTGAGATTGTCTATTCGAAAAATGTTCACTCTCACCTTCGACTTCCTTGTCCTCGTCGTCCATACTGACGTCGCTGAGATCCGTTAGATTCGCGTGCAGAGAATTCGTGGGCTCCGAGGCCGATATGTTCAGGGCTCGGCCTCGCGATACGGATTCTTCCGTACGATTGCCGATAGGTTGGCCACCCATGAGCAACGGAACATTGAAGAATTCGGTCGAGCTTTGAATTTCCGCGATTTTTTCGATTCCCGTCATCGTGGACGTCGTCATCGAATCCGACAAGCTCGTCCTGCTCGGATCACTCGATTTCTCGTCGTCCTTGATTTTTTGATACTTGGAATCCGCCTTCTGTTTGAACTCCGTTACGATCTTCTTCTTGTTAGCCTCGGTTGTAATCTTTGACGAGGAATCTTTCGACACGAGCTCTTCTTTCGTATGCTCGTCCCTAACGTTGTCAGGTGCCGTTTCCAGCGACACGACATTCGGCACCTCGCCAACATGTCGCTCTGCGAAAACAATATAGTTATAAAAACTGTTGATCCAAATTGAGGCCTATACGCGAAGTGAAAGCGATAGCTCTTTCACTCCAAAGAATCGCTGAAGTACAAGCCTTGTAAAGAATGTAAATGTACAGTACGTGCTTGGATAAGGAACTGTTGAGAACGAAAATTCGGCACGCGATATTTTTGAATCTGAAGGTTCTCGCTTTTGTCGTTTCGTTGATATGTCAGGCTCGGAGCATATCAAGTCTTCAAATGGGCAATTCTTTCATCGTCCAAGAATAAAGACAAGTACTCTCTCGGGCGAGGTTGAGAAACGAGCTCGAGCCAGGTAGGGAAAATTTTATCGCCGTGATGAGCTTATGCGGTCTCGCCTACCAACGTGTCGCCTGTTTACCCTTGCTGGGTCGGGGTATCGTTAAAATCGTTTTATCTCATTATTTATGTCTTTCTTTTCACGATTGTTCGCTGTGAATACGTTGTGACAAAACAGGACATGCACGAATCAACGTTTTTACGATACCAATAACGATATTAACACGCACACACGCACACAAAGAAGAAGAAAATGTATCTCGCTGCAATTGACCGTCTCAAATACAAATCATATTAATATACGCAAGCCGAAGGTTATTTTCGATAGGTTGTACGTTACGTCGCGTATACACCGGTTGAGAATAAAAATCAAATAAATACGTCGAGAAGAGAGCGGGAATAAGATTGGGAACACATGCAGCCTCGAGCGAGATTAAATCACGAGCGAGCGAGTCGCGGTCGTTTCTTCTTTTTTTTTCTTCTCTCTTCTTTATATCGCGGTTAGCGGTTTGGTCTCCCTTTTTTCGCTTCCTTACGTATCCGCATCAATTATCACGGTACCTGCGTCGAGCCTTAAACGAATTTTTTTTCGGCAATGTTCTCGTTATCAAGAATTCCGCACGCGAATCAGTTTTGCGGATTATCTTTTTTATCATCTGTGAATATACCTATTGCAATTAGCCGATTTTTTCTCCTATGAGCTGGTTAAAAGTTTCCAGTCATTCTGCCATTACCGATTCAGAATTCCATGTGTCGCAGATGCGCCTCGCGAATTCGCATACCCGACATTGGTAACTGGGAAGCCGATCTTAGTTTTTGCATAAATCGCTGAGAGATTGCAATGGTAAATCGCGGAACATCCAAGCGTGCCAGGCGTTGCAACTAACGGAAATTTAAATGGGCGCACGAGCGTCATCTGCTTACCGCAATATTGTTTTTTATCTTTCGAATCGGTAGCTCAAGAATTCGTTCCTCTCACCGAATCGAATTTACAGTGCTCACAGGAACATTTGAGAGAGCGAGAGAGAGAGATGAAAAAATTAAGTGGAACGCACACGTGTGTTACGAGGTTCAATACCGCCGAAGTATTTTCGTTCCGTTACCGATCACGAGAGAACGGCAGTAGAGAGAGAGAGGGGGGGGGGGAGAGAGAGAGGGAGGGAGAGAGAGAGAGAGAGAAAAGTGTTATTCAAGCGTATAACTTCAATAAGTAACGGTCAGGCTAATCGGGACTAACGGCGGCCTCCGAGACGTATTCCCTAATTTGACAAACGAGGGGGAGAAAAGAGTTTTCGATAACGTAGGGATGGTAAGCGAACCGGAAATCTCGATTACGCTTCGTTGTCGTCGCCTCAACGATCTTCGTTTACTTTTAGCAACTTTTAGTCAACGTGCAGCAATATTCTTTCCAGAAAAATCCAAGCAATGACAATAATAATAGTAATGATTATACAGAGCATACCGATCGCAGGGTGAGTCAAACTTTCGTCGCTTTCGTTCGCCATTGAAACACGAAACAATGAAAATTCATGCGTGCGAACGTGCCAAGCTCACACCTACTTTCTTTTATGGAAGCACTCGGTGAATGTATCAACGATGTACGCGAGACGCAAAATCTCCCGAAATCTCGTGTTGGGTAATTTTTAGAAAGCCATCAACCCAACATTAAAACGAGAAATAAAATCATCGATTTTTACAAACGATTGACCAAATAGTTATAACCATTGTTTTTTCAATTCACGTCTATAACATTTTCGCTGAAAATGAACAATACTGTTCATAACGAAGCATTGTCATTTTCATGAACCATTGTTTAGTAAATGTAACTCGTCCCGTATATTGCAATTGAGAGAGGCGTTATTCGCACATTATTAGTTCTACGAGTACGCGCCAGTCGATCCAACACTCCCCGTCGATCCTGCACGTACTGTAACGAAGCAAGATTTTGCAATTGCTTCGCTACATCACACTGCGGCGAACGCTCGAATACGTACATACGTACAATACTCGAGTCAACGACTCCCACGAGGAACGTTCGTGTTTACGTAAAAGTCGTGAGCACGACGCCGTGGAGCAAAGTGCGCGAGGAAGACGATGAAGAGAGAAAAAACAGGGTTAAGACTTTACGCTCGCAGCTTCCCAGTCTTGAATTGTTATTATTAATCAGCCGTGGCTCGATCGTGTATCTATATTTGTAATTATGGACGGTTGAGTAACGCGAATTATTTTATTGTCCACTTAGTTCAGCGCTGTACTTCAACTTTTTCAGAAAAAATAAGTCACAAAATAATACAGAATATCTGCGATTTTTTTAGAAACGTTTTTATGTATTAAGGCAGGATACTACTTTGAAACTTTGAAAGGCTAAATTGGATGAAAACACCCACCTGGAACACGTCGAAGGCATATTATATGGCCCAGGCATCGCTGATTGAGGGTAAGATCATTTTTTCTACGATTTATCACTCACCAAAACTTTAAACGCGTTTTTCTCGAAACGACATTTTCAAGTACCGTCGTCGCGATAACTCAAAAAGTACTGAACCGATCCTTATGAAATTTGGAACACATATTCTATATGTGTGTACCAACCGACCTAACTACAATCAACTTAAAATTTTTATTAGAACTATTTTTTTATTGCAAAAAAAGACCCAAAAACGCATTTTTTTTTCGTATTTTAGCCGCCATTTTGTTAATTTTGCACGTATATAAAATATTCTAGTTAGGTCGATTCCTGAAGACATACTGAACATGAAACTATTTGATTTTTTTGTTTTAGACCATCCGTCGGGAAGATTTCACGACCACGGCAACGGTACCTGCTTTTCGAGGCGTTGGCTTTAAACATATTTTACGTGTACAAAAAATGAATAAAATACATTTCAACATTTTTTTTTATGTACTTAAAGAGTGTATTTATTGAACAGTTTAAACCCCATATCGATATCTTTAATAGTATTCTGAGAAAAAATTCACGAAAATAGCGTTTTTTTCATGGTTTCAAAGTAGAATCCTGCCTTAAATTACTAACGAAAATATTCCTTTCACAAATCCGAATATTGAACAGTTAACTGATTTTCGTCTACAATTAATTGAAAATTCATCGTAGTCTACGGGAAAAAATTCAAGCCATATCATCGACCTGGTAACATAAAATTACGGCTTTAAAAATCGTCTGTTTCATGTGGCACTTTATGGAGATGACACGATCGCCATATTTATATCTAATAATCTATATACTAACCCGGGAAATTTTTTTCATATATAAGCATATATGATTATATATCAATTACATATGATGATACATAATCATATATAAAAGTACATGATCATGTGTGAAGAAATATATAATAATATATCATTATATATGAATTTCGTCGATATATAATTATGTATGGTTCATGTTATATGTGAATATATATAATCATATAAAAAAATATTATATATTAAAAAATGTTAACTATTACATATTATCATATCCGATGGTATATAATTATATATATATTCATGCATCAGCATCCATGGTCATACATGGATATGATCACATATTTTGTCGATATTTAAACTACACAGAATCATATAAATATAATCGTATATAATTTCGTATACGTAATATTAAGACCAAAATTAATTTCATACAAAATATTGTTATTGATTATCAAAAGTATTCAAGGATTTGAAAAAAAAAACAAAGCACTGGTCATAGTTTTACAGTTTAGCACGGTCATTTTATTCAAATGATATCATTGTTGATTCACACATAACCAAATTGTATTTACATGACTTTTTAAAATAAATTTGGCCATTTGCATATATAATTGAGAACTCGGATAACGCGGCACATTTTTTTAATTTCTCAAATAATTTTTTCTTTTCTTTTCTTAATCAATTTCTTAATTAATTTTAATTTCTTATCATTTTTAATTACTTTAGTTATGTATCGATCCAATAATAAAGCGGCAGTAAAAGACACTATATCTAAATATTTGCATTACGTCTCATATTTTTACATTTCCTAAAACAAATATTATTTCTAATCCTAAAAAAAATTATACGCAGCCTACCTGAGAATATTTCTACACATATACAAACATGTAACAACAGACAATCATCAAAGTCTCAAATTAAATAAATAAATGAAAAATACAAATATAATAACATATGAGTATATTACTACATATGAAATTATATATATTTATATATAGACAAAATTCATATGTGATTATACATGGACAAAATGCATGTATATGTCAGAAAATCATATATGCTCATACATAATCATATATGAACATTCTTTCCCGGGAAGTCACTCTAGATATTTGGTAGTGTAAACTGCTCTACGCATGTAAAACATTCTAAAGATTCCGGAACGAGAATAAAAAAAACACAGGGCCACCGAACGTTTAAAGAAAATATTAGCAATAAAAGTTAGAAAAATGTGACTACCAGGAGAATTTTCGTAACCGCGACGTTTCGCAAAAATGTAAGAGTTTCTGAATATACAAAAAGTATGCGAAATTTTTTGTCCCACTTTATCGTTCGGTATAATCTTTAATTGGAACTTATTTTAATTAAGCGCCACTGTAATTTACTAATGATTCAGAAGGGCCCTGCCAATGCCCCCGCAAAAATACGGCCCGCTGCGAAGGGAATATCTAGTTGAATCAATGACACGTGTCTTATTGTCGAATTCTTTTTTGTATTCGGGTATGAGAACGCTACCGGTCACCGTATCAACAAAGCCAATGATAATAACCAATAAAAACCAGTAAAGCCAAACAAAATGTCGAGACGGCGGGCGCGAATATGAAAAAAAGGAAATTTAGCCATACCGCGAGACATTTTCGAGCGAAATATTACAAATATTTCGACGAGCGTAAAAAATATTCTATTCGTCTTTTCGATTTACACATTTATTCTCTAAAAGCACGTACCCACACACAAACAGACGCACACGTATACACAACGCAATTCTCGCGAGATACCTGCACTCTTTTTCCCACTAATCAGCGAACTGAATCAAGAAATTCTGAATGAAGTTGCCAGACTTATGAATGAATACGTGAGATTACGTTATTCACACTGCACAATTAAAACGCGATCTATGCAATTTCGACTTCTAATAAAGTAGAACAACGTACGGGTATCTCGAATTACTATCAAAGCTAAGTGACAACGCAATATACTCTACAGGAGGAAAATATTAAAGCGAGCAGGATAGCATCGAGTTTCGTAAATATATACGGCGTGCGCGCTTGTACGATAATAAACGCGAGTAAAGAAAATTCTCACGCTCGGTCATAAAGAACACGCAAAGTCCTGAGAAACAGGTGAAAATTTGGTCTAATACTTCGAGTACTCAAATTAGCGTGGTACACACCCTTTTGATCCCGGGAGGGGGGGGGCACATTTATTATTCACTTGATCCATTTTACTCGATCTACAGCAATATTATCCGCCTCCTCCTATTCTGGCTTTAATTACAATATTAATAGCAACGGGTTCTAACGCTGTTTCAGAGACAATCGACCATTGTTCTTGCCTACCGATACTCCGCGAAGAGCAGCTCACCGTCGAGATTGAATCTCAATCGCTTCTAACGAAAACCAATGAATCGCGAACGAATTCAACCGCGTGACCGGCAATCATCGGTATCTCTAAGGAGCATCGTTGATCATCGATCCATTGAAGCAATGTTTATTTCGTTTTTCGCTGCCTTTTTGTAAATTATAATTTCCATCGACGGAATAATTCGCGGACGAGCGAACTTTGTACGCTTTCGTTTCGACAATGGGCTTGACAATTATCTACGAGTGAGATCGAAGATGAACGAGGCGTCTAAATTGGTCCGCTCAATGAGGCGAGACGAAGAGGCTTCGGAATATTTCTTCCGTCAATAATGATATCTTTGCGAAATTGGATTCGCCAAGCGACTAGGAAATACGTCGGAGACATCGTCCTTGGACTTTGAGACGAAAAAATAACGTTTGTACCGTTTTTCGGGCGGATCTTGCAACGCGCGAATATCGTAAAATGAGGCGCATAGCAGCGGACTAGGATGGTGTCAATCACGTAGATCACTGCTTGGTTGAAATACCACCACGGGAACGCGGTTACTGCCCCGCAGACTCGATTTCCCCCGTGGAATCCACTCTATGCAGTGCGCGCGCGAACGGCCGACGACGAACTAACTTTCCAGCGCGAGACTCGAGACGCTCGTCGACGCGGTCCCAAAGAGATATCCAACGACAAATACACACGCGCAGCCGCGTGTCATACGGTACATTGCATTCTTCGGACGAAAAAAAAAACAAAAAATATCCATTTGACTCTTCCGCTCGAGTGCCCATTTTCTCGAATCTTCCGCTCCGCGTTGACCTCTATTCGGAAGAATTTTATGAGAAAAATTATCGCCGATTCGAAGACGAGGGGCTCCCGTTTTTTTTTAACAGGCCCCAAAGAACGAGTTCATAACAGGATGACGCGCTCAACCGATTGTACCGTTATTTTCACACCGTCTTCCCTCACGCTTCCACGCTTCCGTTGAGCTCGTATTGCCATCTCGTTTGCCGTAACTCGGGATTTTCGGTAATTACGCCACGTTGCCAAAGTACGAAAATTGTTGAGTTACAGAAAGCGGAAAGACATGGAGTAATAAACCGACACAGGTGATCCAGCATGTAGGTCCGGTTGGATAGAAGGCAAGTATATCGGCGCGTCCATATGCCGAAAAAACAACGATAAAATATTGTAGGGAAATATTGTATCGGGAAATGGTCAGAGTATGAGCGATCAACGTTGTTGGACCTTGTGATATCGGTACCTTGCGCAATTATGCAATTGGTACCTATCATATCGGCAGATCGTACGAAAGTCGATCGGCTCAAATCACAGCGACTACCATCTTAATGGGAGTGTGAGAGAGACGCTGAAAGCTACATTCCCGGTACGAAAGTGGGATGCCGAATGGTATTGGTGATCCCGGCGATTAGTCCGGTCAGTAAAAAGAAAGTCTCGCAAGTGTTGGGCGACGAGGGACTCACCGGCGCCAGTCGACAACGGCGAGGGCAAAGTTGTTGAGCCGTTGTCGGAACGACTGCCGTCCGCCGCGGTCAGGTCCGCAGCGGTAGCCTCGGTCGCTCCGTGAAGCTGTTGTTTTCGGTCGACGCCCGATGAGAGGGCGATCCAGCCAAGTAGCAAGTAGAGTCCCACCGCGGCGCGACAAACGTAGCATCTTTCGTTGATGCGCATCCTACCGCATTCTTCCTCTCACAGCTTCGAAATAACGCGCGTGCACTCGCAACGAGATTTCCTCAAGCAGCACAAAGCTCGCCGAGACAGACCAAGGGAGCACCTTTGGTCTAGCAATGTATTTTATTCGACGACTCCCTTCGGGATACCGACTCGGCTCAGCGCTCACTCTACCACCACGATCACGTGTCACACACAGCTACGATGTGAGCTTCGATGACGAAAACGGTAAACACTTCCGGTGCACTGAGAAACAAACGGACATGGTCGCGGAATAAGCGAGTACGCGACGCGCGACGACGTCACTGGAGACAGATCAAGATCAAAGCTAGAGCCGCTTCGGCAGCAGAGATAAAGGTGAGCCTCGCTGAAAAACTCCCGACGATTCCCTCCGCGGTAACGTACGGCGCGAAGTGACGGTGAGCTACGAAGCGGGACTTGGCAGGCTAGATATTCCTCGTATACCTACGTGGGCTCATGCCCCGAACCGCGGTGGAGAGGAGAGCAACAGCGCGGGCCTCGCAAGTATTCCCCGAGCTGCCACTTATTCCCGTGCCTTTCAAGTTTCTCCCTCTCGGTCCTTCTCCTGACCCACCGACGGACCCCTCTCGCCTCCCACCACCCGCCGCCAACAGACCTTCCTTCGCACTATTCCCGCTCCTCGAGCGGCAGCACGACCACGGAGAGCTGCTCCACGCACGGAATTCTCTCGCGTCGTACCTTGCTCTCTCCTCATCCCTCTCACTCGCTCGCCTGGCGCTTCGGCCACGTTTCGTCCCACTTGCTCCTCCGAGTTCTACGCTCTGTTCTACAGGATGTATCAAAGACTGGACGATGCTCCATGGGGAACGTTCGATCTGCCATTTTCGATCGTATCATCGTCCCCCTTGACAAGTTGCTCAATTGACGATCAAGTTTTTCACGGATCGAGACAAAGGAATGAGATTCTTCGGAATTGTAGTGGGCGCGGCTCGTGCTCGAGTATGGCACGTTCTTTCCCAGCAGAGACGTCGATTTGTAAAACGGGGATTAAACGATGGCTCGATGGACGAGAAGTTCTCGAGAGACGGATACCTCCAAACAGCCCGATGTTGACGTGTCCTGTAGAGGCTACGACTTTTCCATATCTACGCATCTGTATATCTATGTGTACGTCTCGAGTCTCTTCAAAGCCGTTCTTCGGTCTACCTCTCGTGCACCTTTCCTTTTCTCTATGGACTTCCCTTCCTTCGTCTCGTTCCTCGCTCGTACCACGTAGATTGTTACGCGCGTACCTGATCGTCTCCGACCGATGTGTTGGGAACAAGCTACAGGTTTTTTCTTTAGGAACGCAGAGAGAGAAGTTTGCCCGTGGCATCACGAAACATTGGGTTCGAGAGGATCTTTTTTTTTTCTTTCTAATGCTACTCATCTCGATGTGCGCGATAGAAGCTGTTGCCAGAGGCTGTCAGGGGCAAGGTGAACGATTATGGTGAACCGTGTTGATGATCCGAATTTAACTCTCTTTTTGCTCATTTTCGTCGCTACCGATGAGTTAGGAATACGCGATAGGCAATTTATGGCTCATGGTGATGACCTCGGAAGTTACAAATGATTTTTACACTTTTTAAATCCCAGTCCCAACACGTTGCATCACAAGGATGATTTCAGTTATTTAGCCACGCGGTCAGTTGCGCGGATGCTCGCTACTACACGAGCGTTGATAATGTGTAATTGGGTATAACCCGGCTGAACGCGCGTGGCTATTCAGTGCACCGGTGCGTACCATCGGAGTAGAAATCCGTGAAAGTTTCTCTTTCCGGCGACCTTCGGGCGGGCTCTTTCATCGATGTCGTCTACAGGAGACACGCTGACACACTCGAATTCGAACCGGAACTAGTTACGAGTTCAGGAGGTCTCCAATGTTTTGGCCCACCTGCGTCGTACGTCCAAAAATATACCGAGGCGGCAAACGCGATCGGCTAGTCGTCACGATATTTTTATTTGCATCGATTTATCTAGCATCCGGCGATGCTCTTACCCAGCCTCAGGTGTCACAAAACCGGTTCCTTGCTTTACAGGACATTAGGCTTTTCTTTCGAATACTAGATTTTTCGGTTCACCCGCAAGCATTATACACCCGAGTGTGTGGGAAAACACGTTTTTTCCCGACAACCCTGCTTAATTCTCAGCTTTCGGCAAAATTTCGTGATACGTGTAATCGGCGGGAAGTGTCTCGTTAGGTAGACCCCTGAAATAATTTTAAAGTTGAAACAAGTTTTTTCGACCCTTTTGGCCATTCTTTTGGCATCGCTAAAATCGCGCGATTCAAAACAGCCGTAGTATTGGTTCTATTTGAGTGACACGAAATTATCGGGAGGTTTTCAAAAGCATTTGGATGGACTTGGAGCATGTCATTGAATGTAGCGTGATATCTCAATTTGTTCTCCTGTAGAACGTTTGGGTGAAATGACTGAAAAAGAGGCGAAGGGTATGGGAAAAATTGGCAAAAGCCGATGGTCCTGGCTAGTGATAGAGGTTCTATAAAAAATCGGAAAATTATCGGAACTCGATAAATTAAACGCGATTTTACAGAGCAAACAATAAGGAAAAAGCACAGAAAGGAACCTCGAATGTAAGGGGTAACGGAATGACGAGCGATTCAGTGAAGAAACTCTTTGCCGATGCGGGGAAAATGTCCGGTTTGTTAATTATTTTTTTTACGATTCCACATCTACGCATTTCGACCCCTTGAATACGATCTGACCACTCATTTCCCCCGCAAAAGCCTCCATTTTTATTTCAAAAAGCGTTTTTTGCGTTTAGCCGTTTTAATTTTGAGCTTACGTTAATTTTGAGATAAAATTTATCGGGAGGCTTTGGAAAACGCGCAGATTTATCCCGACTTGTGGATTAGTTTTTCCGCAGAAGAAAACCACTCGAAAAATAGCCGGAAAGAGGCAAAGACGGTCAGACTTTAAAATTCTGCCAAAAGTCTAAAAATAATCTGAGTTCGATGAATCAACCCTTTGCGTTCTGGGCATTTTTCGTTGGGATAAAAAATGGCGAGCGAGAGTCATCTCTCGAGTGCAAAGGGTTAAAAGGTATTTCAAAAAGGATACGGTTACGAATATTTATAATTGAGTACCAAAAGTTCTAAAAAGTGTATGATCTTGCTAGTACAAACATTCATGATGATCGTAAGGACACGCGTTTCAACGATACTCGTTCGTTCCGTCATCAATGCAACGACTCGTGCACTTTACCGAATCCAAACATTTCTTATCGCGTTGTGCAACTATACCCGCGAATATTCTGTTTTATTCCGTTCACTCAATGTTATTGATTAGCTTTTCGTTTCGATATATTTCCATTAAGGTGAAACGCGACTCCTCGAGCCGTAAAAAAACGTACAGATATGCAAGTTTTTTTGTTTATTTTGCATAATATGAAAAGATGCAGAAGCAAAAAGCGCAGTGCATGTAACATTTGTCTAACCTTAAGGGGTTGCGCCTTACCCCACTACCAATTGTTCATTCACTCTGCCAGCTGTAGAAATATTATTTCTACCGGTTAGTATTTGCTCTGACGCATAATTCTCGATTGCAATGACGCAACCCTGCAGTAATGAAATTCGATAAGATTACGAGCAAGTGGCTGATTACTGAAGAGAAGAAAAATCAAAGATTAGCAAGTGGAATAATTCGATAATCCGAGAATGCAATAACGCGATAAATGTTTTTTTAGGCTTCGTTTGTATTGAATTTATTTGGATTTAAACTTGACTCGCAACGGGGCGTTACAATGAAAGTCCCCAATTTCCAAATATTCTCATCGTTCGTGTTTTCTCCCAATCTTCTTATATCTGGCGTGTTCTCTCATGCGAATGCACACGAATGATTGGCAAGATATTGGCATACATCGATTGTGTGACATTGATCGAAGTACGGATGGTGAGTATAAAAGCGATTCTCCAATCGCGAAAAAACCGACAAAGGCACATTCGTCGAGTAACCCGGCAGCGTTTTATTATTTTCTCAACTTCAACTTGGTCGGTTGGTATTTGCTCGAATAATGGCGTCGATCCGGTATCTAGCGGTCATCGGTTTGTTTCTCTTCGATCTTTCGGGGACAGAGGCTCACGGAAGGCTGATGGATCCCGTCAACAGAGGCAGCGCCTTCAGAAAGGGATTCCCTACCCCGGAGAATTGGGACGACGATGCCAATTACTGCGGTGGTTACGTGGTGCGTGTTCGTTTGTGACATTACACGTCGTATATCGATCCTAAAATTGTCGATAATAGATGGGCGTCCGTATTTGTCCGTTCATGAGAAACTTTTTGATTGTACAGTCTCATCATGTGAAGAACGGTGGAAAGTGCGGTGTATGCGGTGACAATTGGGCGGACAAGCAGCCAAGAGCGAACGAAAATGGCGGAACGTACGGGAAAGGTGTCATCGTCAAAAAGTAAACTGACTCCGTGTTGTAGTTTTAATATTCGCTTGAAATTATTCATTACCCGGGCCCAGCGACCGTTTGAGCGCTGAATAAAGGCCCGTATTATCGAGAGAGAGAGAGAGAGAGAGAGAGAAAAGGGGTTCACCGATCCTCCACTGATGTACTTGATATTTTTTGCCGATCAGATACGAAGCCGGTTCCGAAATCCTGGCGAACGTTCTCCTAACAGCTAACCATCTGGGTCACTTCACCTTCGATCTATGCCCGCTGAGAAACTCTACCGACCGCGAGACCGATGAGTGTTTTGCCGGCCACAAAATCGAACTTGTTGACGGTGGCTACAGGCACCCGGTCAAAGATCCGAGAACCGGCGAGTTCTTGGTGAAGCTACGGCTTCCCGAACGATTTACCTGCGAACACTGCGTTCTCAGGTGGCAATACACAGCTGGCAATTCCTGGGGTCCGTGTGCCGATGGAACGGATGCTCTTGGATGCGGCGAACAGGAAACCTTCAGAACGTGTTCGGACATCACGATAAAATGAACAATGAACAAAGAATACAAATAATTACGATGATGGTGGTAACAATAATAAATTCCGTTAATTACAGTACCAACCTGGGAAAAAAATTTCATACATAAGCATATATGATTATACATATGTATTACATATGATGATACATAATCATATATAAAAGTACATGATCATGTGTGAGGAAATATATAACAATATATCATTATATATGAATTTCGTCGATATATATTTATGTATGGTTCATGTTACATGGGAATATATATAATCATATATAAAAGTACATCATCATATGTTATCATATGTAGTCACCACTATTTCTACTCAAAATATTAGGTTGATGAAAAAGTTTTGTCGCAATAATTTCAATATAATTTATTTATTTATATATCTTATACAAAACATTTCTAATCAACAATATATTCGCCATCGGTTCCTATGCACTCGACCATCTGGTTGGCAACTCATTTATTCCCTTTGCCCGAAACTGCGGCGGCTGGGACTCAAAGAAATTTCAAAAATCCTTTCTGAGATCGTCGACGTTTTTGAAAGTTTTGTTCCTCAAATATGCCTTCAAATGTCTGAACAAATGGTAGTCAGATGGCGCGATGTCGGGAGAGTATGGTGGATGAGGAACGGTATTCCAGTGAAGCTCAGTGATTGTTTTGTGGGTTTCCTTTGCGACATGGGGTCTCGCGTTGTCGTGGAGGAGGTGCACAGTCGCGCGTCTTGGCCGTTTTTCTCTTATAGCTTTTGCCAATTCCTGGAGATTCTCGATGTATCGTGTAGAGGAGATCGTCTTGCCTACAGGGAGAAAATTGTGAAACAGCATTCCTTTTGCGTCCCAGAAACAGCACAACAAAATCTTTTGTGAGTGACGATCAGGTTTCGGTTGGTGTGGCGGTTTTTCTCCGATAGGAAGCCAGTAGGCTAGAAGCGTTCTGTTATCATACAAGACCCAGCTTTCATCTACCGTCGCAAGATCTTCTAAAAACTCCTTGCGATGATGGCGAAGCAGGAGAGACTAGCAGATGGTCACGCGGCAGTTCTTATTGGCGTCGGTGAGACGGTGTGGTATCCATTGAGCTAGAATCTTCCTGTATCCCAAGTTGTGTAAGTGATTTACTATTGACGGTTGGGTGCAGCCAAGTTCTCTTGCTAGCTCGTGCGTACTTGCTTCCGGTTTTTCTTTGATGCAGCGGAGTAATGCGTCTTCATCGATGGTCGACGGTCGTCTGGAACGTTCCTTATCTTCAAGGCTTGTGTCTCCAGATTTAAAACGATTGAACCAACGCTCGACTGTTCGATGAGAAACTACGTTCTCGCTGAATGCATCCTGAATATTTTCAGCGGTTGTGCTTGCGTTCGTGCCGCGCCGCCACTCGTAAAATATGATCGCTCGGAGTTGCTCCTGCGAGATGAAAGCCATTTTCGTCCACTAGAACGCGCGCTCGTCCTTTTATACCCTGTCACGCGGAGGAGTAGAAAACATTCTAGAATATTCTCAACATAGCTCGATGTCAATACGTATAAAAACATTTAAAAAATTTTTGCGACAACACTTTTTTATCAACCTAATATTATGTATTATTATAAATATTCATGCATCAGCATCCATGGTCATACATGTATATGTATGATCGTATATTTTGTCGATATTTAGACTACACAGAATCATATACAATCGTATATAACTTCGTATACGTAATATTAAGACCAAAATTAATTTCATACAAAATATTGTTATTAATTATAAAAAGTATTCAAGGATTTGAGAAAAAACAACGCACCAGTCATAGTTTTATAGTTTAGCACAGTCATTTTATTCAAATAATATCATTGTTGATTCACACATATTCAAATTGTATTTACATGACTTTTTAAAATAAATCTGGCCGTTTGCATATATAATTGAAAACTCGGATAACGTGGCACATTTTTTTAATTTCTTAATTAATTTTTTCTTTTCTTTTCTTTTCTTTTCTTAATTAATTTCTCAATTAATTTTAATGTCTTATAATTTTCAATTAATTTAGTTATGTATCGATCCAATAATAAAGCGGCAGTAAAAGCCACTATATATAAATAGTTGCATTGCGTCTCATATTTTTACATTTCCTAACACAAATATTATTCCTGATCCTAAAAAAAATTATATGGAACCTACCTGACAATATTTCTACACATATACCGACATGTAACAACAGACAATCATCAAAATCTCAAATTAAATAAATAAATGAAAAATACAAATATAATAACATATGAATATATTACTACATATCAAATCATATATATTTATATATGGACAAAATTCACATATAATAATATGTGATAAAGTCATACATGATCATACATAATCATATATAAAAAAAATTTCCCGGCAATTATCAGTTACGATAATCCTTTGATGAAATCTCCAAAAATAATTGAACAGAAGAAAGGACTTTTAAAAATCTCGTTCACGCGTTATCACGGCGCGTTTATAGGAAAAATCTCGTAAAATATCCTGCAACGCGAAACGCCATTCGTGGCAATCGTACTCTTATCTATGAAGGATTGTTGCTCACCGAGGAACTTCCAATGAAATCTATGTCCATGGCGCATTTTTGCAGAAACGTAACGCGGAAGTCGCGGTGAGCTTGACAATGCGTTACGATGCAGCAACTCGTGCAATTTATCGGAAATTCGGAAGGTGCAGTGATAACTTATCGGATATAAAGTCTCGATAATACGATTCATCAGTCTATTAATCAATAGCTGAGTGTATCGGTACATCTTTGCGTGCGCTAGTTTGGGATTGAATTGAATCGAAGCCAAAAAATCCGTGATTTAAAGTTTATTAGAACGCCGCCACATGGCTCTCCTCAAGTATCTCATTGCCGCCGCGGTCCTTCTGATGAATTCTTCAGGAATTAATGGTCACGGAAGACTGATGGATCCAGTGAACAGAGGAAGCGCTTTCAGAAAGGGATTCCCGAACCCACCAAATTGGGACGACGATGGCAATTATTGCGGCGGTTTCATGGTACAAAAATCTTTATTTTTCCACTTCGAACATTCGTCCCCAATATTAATGGAAATTCGATCATACTAATCTTCATGGGTTGGGTGGTATAGAGGTTTTTACAATTCTTCTGAGGATATCACAAAACGGCAGCTCGAAATCATTCGTTTTTATTTTAGGTCCATTATGAAGAGAACAACGGAAAGTGCGGTGTGTGCGGTGACAATTACGCGGACGAGCGACCAAGAGCAAATGAAAACGGCGGGAAATACGGAACGGGTGTCATTGTGAAAACGTAATTTTTCCATCACCATTAAGGGCAGATATACACGTAGGAGCCGGAAAAAAAGGTCATTTTTTTTTTTTTAATTATCAAGGAAAACTATTTGAAATTCGGGATTGGGATTTTAATTATCTAAAAGTATATACATTGAAAAATATGTTTAATTTTCTTTATTTAAAAATATCAAAAATATACAGGAATATTGTATGATCCTTGGAGCGTCGTAAAAAAATCAGTACCCAAAATTTTTCGAAAACCAATGAATCGATTGCCTTGAGGTTTTTTGTGGTTATTCTATACCCCATTATCTAGTAATGACCTTTTTTCCGGCTCCTAGGTGTATATCTCCCGTTAAATGGCTAATTTTATATCCTACCAATGGAAATTAATCCCACGATAAAAATGTTCAAATTCAAGCAATGTTCAATGGTATTATCTGGATGATTCTTGCCGTATGATTACTTTGCAGGACAATGAAATTTATAAAGAAAGATATTTTATTTTTTCAATTTAAAATTGCAATTGGCCTCAATTCTAATCGATATTATATATAATTTCTATGATGAAGCACACTGATTTTTCAGTTTTGAGAGATTTATCATGATTGGAAGAAATAGCCTAGCCAGAGGTATGAAGCAACCCTCTTCCTAGCAAATTTTATTGGTTTATTAATACCTTTTTCCTTTGAATATTGAGCTCGCTCTTCTTTTCCAACTTTACCTTTACTGCAGGATGCTGTTTAAGCCTTTCGTATCGCCGTTTTCCAGCTTCTCTTTTTATACGGAGCCTTCTTTCATTCGATACTGGCATGGCAATAATCTAAGAATGATTTTTATGTAACCTCATGCGTATCCACACATGCTTAACCAAGATGGTATCATTCCTCTGGCGCATTCATCATGCTTTGATCTCACGCGTCCGCAGAAACCCAGAGAAATGATGCTGGAGGAATGACGATTCAGGCGGGTTTTTTTTACACTGCGCGGCATGCTACGTTTTTCTAACCACAAAATCTGGCGGTAGAGAGGTGTCTAAAAATTTCACTTGAACAGGCATAAAGAGTGACTCGTTTATTTGAAAAATCATACAGCTAAGAATAACCAGTGGAATATGACTCCCTTGCCTGTGGCACCGCTTCATATGACACAAGGTCGGGAGAAAAAGCGCAAGCTACAAAGCTACTTCGGAAAAGTAGGTGTAGAAGGCACTGCTCTGGCAAGTATGATCAGCTGGCGCCATCCCTCGTACAATATATGAACGATTAAGAAAAAGGGTTACCAAATTTCGTTATTTATTGTAAGATAACTGTGCTTATCATTCTTTTTTATTTTACACGGAAAAATTGGATAAATGTTCAATGGTTTCGAGGAATATTTTTTTTCTGATGATTTTGAAATCTTAGTACCTCTTCAGCTTGCTGGGGTATATGAAGTTTGGAATGTTACACTCCAGAGGAATGATTTTCATAGTTTAAATACAGGAGAAAAGGATTACGACGATGTTTCTGATAAATGTGTTTTGTAGGAAGGATTCGAAATATTTTAACACGTTGTATTCCGTAAAAATCTACAAAGTAATCGAGGAGCATCTATAAAAAAAATCGGACTACATGCAAAATGATCGTTTCGGGAGAATATTTTTTCCGAGTCATTGTGGCTTCAAAACATTTGTTAAATCGTTCTTTAAAATGTACTGAATTAATTCAGATACACATCCGGATCCGTGATCGTGGCTAACGTCGAAATAACTGTCAATCATCTGGGCCATTTCACTTTCGATTTGTGTCCGCTGAGAAACTCGAGCGATTTGGAGAGCGAGGAGTGCTTCGAAGCGCACAAACTGGAACTTGCGAGCGGAGGATATAGGTACTCGGTTGCGACCCCGAGACAGGATCAGCGATCGAGCGAGCTGCGGCTGCCCGGCGGTACGAGGTGTCAGTGTTTCGACGAGGTATCGAAGCGAGAGGAGAATCAATACGAGTACGACGTCGACACCTCGCGAAACGGAGAATACCTCGTGAAGTTGCGTCTTCCGGATGGGTTAACCTGCGAGCGGTGCGTTCTTCGCTGGCAATACACTGCGGGCAATTCCTGGGGTGTGTGCGACGACGGCACTGGAGCTCTCGGGTGTGGCAATCAGGAAACTTTCAGAACGTGCTCAGACATCAGGATCGAATAAAATTGGCTTATCATTTCAAGTGATCATTATCATCATAATCAAGTGATAAGAATAACATTATTTATTCAATAACTCCATTATGAGTTTGTATTCGAACAGCGCGTTCGAGGACATATGGTCGTAATATACCGGGTGTCCCGTTTTAATCTTACACCTGATTTATCTGGAACAATACTATTCCGATCAAGTATTGAGTATAATGAAACTGTTAGGATTGAAGGGGCGCGTTCAAAATAAAAATCTTTTTCGGTCCAAACTTCAAAATGGCGATGATGAGATGGCAGACATGTTTTTTCAATGAAATCATGAAATTTTTTGCCAAAAAAAATGTGACGCAAAAGCTAACAACTTTTGTAGGAAAAGTTTTTCATAACGTTCATAATTTTGAGGTTAGAATACCATTTTTTGTATTATTTTAACGCTATCCAGAATGTACCACGAGAGTAAGTGTAATCGAGAGTAAAGTAAAGAGTAAGTAATCCTTGTTTGGGTTATCGAAAAAAAGCTCACACACGCAAACTTACACTAGTATTATAAGTATCCGCCGGGATACTCTGCTTGCGGTCAACTTGACCGTACCGACGGTTGGCGGACAGGCTATCGTAGGAAAGAAAACGAAAGGCGCGAAATTAAAGTCTCGCTCATGTTTAATATATAAAAATATTGAAATCGTCTTTATTCGCGTGTACTCGCGCAATAACGCAACGATATATTGGATCCTAGGAGTTCGCAGTAATTGTTCTCGCGTAGTCGCAGGGGGTAGCGAGCAAGTTGAGCCCGATCGCCCCTTTAAGGGGTAAGGCCACTGTAAATTTTTTGAAAAATCGATTTTTTTTTTATTGGCTTAAAAAATAGTTTAAACCCTCTAGAATAAGAAAAAAAAGGTCCTGTGCGAAAAAAAATTAGTTGTACTTAGGAAATGAAGGTCGCCGCCAAGCGTGTCAAAACTTGCTCTGAAACGACTGCAATTATATCGGAGATGGCGATTCCAAAACTTTCAAAGGCATCGTGGATTCGAAGCCTTATGAAAATGTTGATGTTAAAAAAAAAGAGTGCATAGATCACGTGCAAAAAAGAATGGGCACTCGATTGAGAAACTTAAAAAAAGGAACAAAAGGTCTCGGGGGAAGAGGAAAACTCACTGCCAAATTGATTGACGAACTAAGCATTTATTACGGCTTAGCAATCCGTCGAAATTCCGATTCCATAAAAAATATGAAAAATGAGATCTGGGCAACCCTTTTTCACAAAATGTCAACGGATGAAAAGCCTCAGCACGAAAAATGTTCGGAGAATTGGTGCAGTTGGAAGAAAGCGAAAGCAGAAAATGCCTTGGATGCGTATCATCACAATCAGCCAATGAGTGAGGAGGTTTATCAAGCCATCAAACCCATCTACATGGAATTGAGCCGGGACGAGTTGCTGGAGCGTTGCTTGGGGGCCTATACTCAAAACAATAACGAAAGTTTCAACGCTACCGTTTGGAGTTTGGCCCCCAAATCATCCTCAAGCGGAAAAACTGTACTAGATATTGCAACGGATATCGCTGTTTGCATATTCAATGGCGGCCTTACCAACGTCTTGCAAATATTCAAGATGTTGGAGGTGGAAATTGGTGTACAGTTATATAATTTCTGCATCGAAGCCGACGCCAAACGCATCACGCACGCGGAGACATCTCTGAGCGACGCGGCCAAAAGTGCGCGCGCGCTCCAAAAATCAACCAGGAAAGACGAAGAAGACGAAAATTTGGCTATCGAAGGACAAATGTATGGTGCTGGGATTGCAGACTAACGGTAAACATTTTTTTTAACTTCTTTTTTTAATTTTTTCCAATAAAAAACTATTCGCAAAACTTTAAACGCGTTTTTCTCGAAACATGGTTTTTCAAAATGGCACGCAGCATAACTCGAACAATTTTCATTTTTTTTACTTGAAATTTTAACCAGATGTGAACATTTACATTATCTTGAGAATGTCGATCGGAATTTTCAAGAACTTTATTTATTGATTTTTTATTAACAAAAAACTTGCCGTTTTTTTCGTCAAAAATCAATTTTTTTTTCAAACGCACGCCAAATCCACAAAAATTGATACTTTTTAAAATCCGATCGACATTCTCTAGCTATAGCCCTCTAGATTAATGGTTTTTTTTTTTGTTCTAGATTCAAAAGTGCACCAGTGGTGCTGCGTGCCGCGGAGCCCTGGAAGCAAAACATGTCCCGGGAAGATAGCTGTGGAACCGCCATTTTGTTTTTTTTTTACTGTAAAAAAATTTTATAATAAAGTTTAATGTATGCCCGATAACACCATTAAAAGCTTTTTTTCAAATACCTTCAATTTCGGGAGCAAAAAATTAGTGAAAAAACCTTTTTTTTTGGGCCGTTACAGTGGCCTTACTCCTTAAGAGGGCATGGTAGCCCATCGCGGTCGGTATGGTAGAACAATTATAGATACCCAACAATCTCTGAAACGGCTCTTCAGATCCCGTCAAAAATTTGCCAAACGCCGTCAAATAGATAGACGAACAGCTGTCTGCCCCTCAAATTTTCTGAATTTGAGAGAAAAAAACGTAGATCGGCTTATCATCAGCTAATCTACGTTTATTCCTGATAATACAAATAAAAACGGATCGAAGGGTAGTTAATGGCAGGTGGATGAAGTACCATCGGTGCGTCAGAATCAACGGAAGGTTAACAAAAAAAATGTCTTGTAAAAAAATAAACAACAATTTTTACTAAAATATATTTTTATTATAAACGACGAATTATTATTATCAATGATATTGAATTGTTAATCCTGACAAGACGACGGGCGAAAGTTAGATGTTTGTGTGTTTACTCAAGCAGAGCGGGCTTTCGTTTTATTATGCAGCAACGATTTTAATGTCGGAGCACGTTCTGAAGGATTCCTGATTGCCGCAGCCAAGACCCGACTTGCCGTTTTTGCAAACGCCCCAACCATTGCCCGTCTGATAGTGCCATCTGAAGACGCAATGCTCGCAGGTGACATTTGCGGGCAGAACGACCTTGAGTTTGTAATGCCTGGGATCGTCAATTTTCGTGTAACGGTAATCGCCGTTCGCGAGCTTGAGCTTGTGGGCATCGAAGCATTCCTCGGTTTCACGCTCGGACGTAGAGTTGAGACGGCACAGCGAGAACTCGAAGTAGCCCCGATGAGACGCGGTAAGATCCACGAGGACGTCAATCTCCTGGCCGGCCTTGTAACTAAACACCCAGAGATTAAAAAAAAAAAACACGCCGATCATCACCAATTATTCCTAAGGTCAACTCCCCGTGGCTACTTTTTTGTCAAGTTAGCCCAACAGTACGGATGTTTTAACGAAGACCGGTGCGTTGGTCTAGTGGTTAACGTGCTGGCCAGCGGACGGGAGGTCGCGGGTTCGAATCCCAGTCGTGTACATTTCGTCGTGAAATGTTTTTATTCGACATTTTTCGGCGAAAGACGACTGGGAAGTAAACTTGTGATCGGCTGTTATCGGTATAGGTTTTCCGCAGTTTGCCTATACCCATGGCAGGTATGTCATGGTGAATACGATACAGAGGGGGAAGTCGGCTGCGGCCGCAAGGTGGGGGGGACGGGGGAGGTAAGGGGAGAGTTGTGGAATGGGGGTTGTGGATATGTGAAATGGAGCTAAGAACGATGTTGAGGCGGACGGGGCTCGTAAAAAGGACCCTTGTACGGCTGGAACAAAACAATAAAGAAAAAAATACTGACGTTTTAACGATGGTGCCGGTGCCATAAGTTCCTCCATTTTCGTTTTCCCTGGGCACCCGGTCAGTGTAATTGTCACCGCACAAGCCGCACTTGCCTCCGTTCTGATTGTGTTGTGCCTACGGATGAACAATGGCCAATGACGAATCAGTATCGCTCGATTAAATTTTTCGGCAATACCGCGTTGAATGGCTGCTTATTGGCCGTAAAACATTAGTCCAACTTACCGAAATGCCGCCGCAATAGTTGCCCATGTCGTTCCAATTTTTTGGCGTGTTGAAACCCCGTCGCCACGCGGAGCCCCGGTGAACCGGGTCCATTACCCGTCCATGGCCTCGAATGCCATCCAGGCTGATCGTCACCGCGAACGCAACGAGAAGTATACTCACGAATGACATCCTGAGGAAATTGGGCAATTGTCTCGCAACGAAAACTCGTCGAATTGTGCTGCTTTTAACGTCGAACGAAATACCTTTTATACAGAACCGAGTTTGATCGCCGATTCGCGGAGGCTCGACGACAATAACAATCGTTTGTTTCGTCAAAAAACAATTGAATGCTTTTCGATGATTGTCCAGGCGGAATAAAATCGTCTTATCGATACAATTTTTCAATCTTACCTCAAGCTACCGTTTGTGTGTATTCTCACATTCATTCATACGTTCTTTTGTCAACATATTATTCAATACACTTGTGTTCCCCATATTTAAGTAACGCAAACACCGTTTCTGTAGAGCACATGTGTAATGCATCTTAACGTCATACGTGAATTGCGTTGCGAGAATGTTTTCGTCCCGCCGAGAAGATTCTTTTCTTTCGAACGACAAGCACAGCTGCTCGGTTATACGACGATTTGTTGCACAGTAATCGTGGCAATGATTAATCATTCATCGCATTTCCTTCATTGATCGATTCAACACGAAAGCCGTCAAAATTTCGAGCCACATTATTCTCCCGAAAAAGCATTTTTTTTTCTCGAGGACCCCCAGCAGGACAGCAGGAACCGAATGACGGATCGTAGAAAAGAAATTGTCGAATGTTTTCATTTTGCAAGCAGTATATTGTCGCATTCATTTCAGTACTGGCGAACTGGTTGATTCGAACAATCGTATAACGAGCGAGATTCCGCCGCGACGCAAAAATTATTCTCGTACGTGACTGATGTATGCTTAAAGATACGAAAATTCGGGATCTGTTGAGGGTATTTTATTTCTTCTTTTTTTGTTCTTTTTCAGAATACGAATATTGGGAATAGAAGGGTAGCCGTATTTTGTGCCACCGGCAAAAAGAAAGTCTCTTCGCTCCCTCCGTACGTACGAAGTACACGGCGATTTTTATAACTAAAGATCGAGACCGCAGTACATTCATTTCACGAGTACCGATGCGCGTACGATCTTCTTAGTTCGGAGGTACATCTGCTCAGTAATGTGCGCTAAATATTTAATTCTGTACATTCGCAACGTTTTTCTTTTTTTTACATTATACATATATATAAAAAAAAAATACAGATACATCGCGAGCTATCGCTATAAGCGCTGTATGGTTCGGCTAGGGGTTGACGCAAGAGGGAAGCTTCGTTTAACTCGACGGGAAGCGTTTTTGCCGACGATTCACTTGTCGTAAATCGTCCAATTCAACCCCCGCAATATTTGATCATAATTTCAAGTTTGAAACGCTGTCGCAAGCTTTGAATCCAAGTTATTTCCAACGAGAAACGTTCAAGATATACACACGCTGGGAATAAGTGTGCGCGAAATATGATTCGTACGTGACCAACGATCGACGATCCAACCGGAAATAGGCCATTCAAAATGTTCCTCGATAACGCTCGTTGAGAGAAAGGTCACGGCAAACTAATTCGTACGATTATTTTTTTCGAGGCGGAACAATTGTAATTCGAAGATCGAATGAAGTGCTCGATACAATCGATCTCTCTTGCTGTCAATCGGCAGAGGCGCATCTCCCTCACGTCGTGAAACGTTGCAACTCAAAGACCAAACGTTTAAAGACGTAAACTAAATTACACAAGTACAACAAAATATACAAGAAACATACTCCAAAACAAAAGAAGTGGAATACTTTGTAGATTTAATTCGTACGGAGAAAGAGATCTGGTTGGTTATCGTTGAACTCCAATCACAAAGAGACTCACTCCGTTTTTGTCAACGCCGTTGGAGAAAATTCGTCTGAAATCCTTGATGAAGCATTCGTTCGAACTTTTGTCCGATCGTGCAGAAAAATGTTCGAATCGGCGTGCACAAAAATTATAGGCGTAGTGGTTAAAAAAACATTTGTTCGAACAATAATAAAAACAATGTTAAATGTTTATTCAATTAAAAAAATACTACTAGGCCCAGTCCATTGTTATATGTAAAAAAGTTATATTTATTGTGGTTTCTCATTGAGAAATGGAAGAAAAAAACAATAACTATTTATTCGCGCATTGAAAAAAGATGTCCAATATGTCGTACGATGAATTAATTTTGTGGCGTATTGTTTGGCAACCGTTAACGTGAATTGTGAAAAGTACCAAATCTTTTTCTCAATCCGTGATCGTATAAATTTCGAACGATAAACGAGGTCGTATAAATTAAACCGACGAAAGAAGAAGAAAAATCAAATAAACTTAAACAAACGCTGATGCAACGAAGTTTGCGCCTTTAAAACTCATTCGTTACCCGAAGCTTTTCTTTTCTGCTGATACATAAGATAAGCCGAGATCGGCTGACGAGGATTCCTCGCGAGCATACGTTCCCGAAAGCTTTTCGCCGCATCGGACTTTTTCGATTGTTTCGTTGCTCTGGCGAGATCGACGATGCCGAATTGCGTCGTACCGCCGGACGAGCTGAGCGACACAAAATTGTCGTTGACCTGGACATCTTTCAAGGTTGCTCCACGGGGGCTGAGCATTCGCTTCGAGGGCAAAGGCTTGTCGTCCTTGACGATTTTCCTCCGCTTCTGCGGCCTCTCGGCTATTTCCGAAAGGCTCTCGAGGACCTCGTCCGGGAGTCTCTTGATTCTCGTTTTTTCTGTACTTTCGACGGATGCCAGATTGCTCGCCTTTTTCTTTCGTTCTAAACGGGTCGAATTCTCTTGTGCCTTTGCTTTTTTCGATACTCCGGCCGAACTTCGCTCTTTCTCGGAACTTTGGGATTCGAACGAACCGATCTCCGTCGATATTGGGATTAGTTTCTTTCTCGACGTAGTAATTTCCAGTTCGACCATACTAACCTTCTTCTTCTTCTTCTTCTTCTTTTTTTCCTCGTGCTCAACAGTTTCTTGTATAACAATTTCCTGCTCCATCTCCGCTTCTCGGTTCTTCTTCTTCTTTTTCTTTTTCCGAATATCTTCGACATCGCGAACGATCGTCTCCTCTACCGTTGGCTCTTCGTCCCACTGTTTCTGCTTCCTCTTCTTCTTCTTTACTGGCGCTTGTTCCATTTCGTGCACGCTCGCCTCCTCAATTTCCATTGGCTCCGATATTTTCTTATTTTTCTTACGTTTCTTGGTTTTTTCAATCGCCGTTTCCTCACTGGGAGCTTCTGGACTCTCGTTCAAGATGACGTTACTTTCTTCACCTGTTGCCAGCGATGTTACTACGCAATTATCGCTAGTGTCGTTCACTTCCAATTTGTCGGCTTGCTTATTCTTCTTC
Organism: Ophion costatus; assembly: GCA_951751655.1. NCBI lineage: Eukaryota > Metazoa > Arthropoda > Insecta > Hymenoptera > Ichneumonidae > Ophion > Ophion costatus. The sequence goes on from OX632367.1 coordinate 4,005,808, forward strand.
TTCTTTTTCTTCTTCTTCTTCTTGTCCGAATGAACGAGCTCGTTATCAACGATTTCCACGGGGACCGACACGTTCTCAATCGCCTCGTGGTTTTCCTCTTCGTCGTCGTTGTCGATCTTCTCCGCCGAAACGTTGCCCGAGATGCCTCTTCTCGCTTCTCTGGCGTGCTGCTGGAGCTTGAGCGCTGGTAGGCTTTCGTTCAGTCTTTCCTTCATGAGGAATCTCACTTCCGGCGAATCGATGTTCGGCTCGGCCATGGTTCGGTGCAGCGCCGTCAATTTCGGCGACTTTAATTCCAATAGGATCGTCCTGTGACCCGTGGGAAGACTCGTGTGCAACAGTGACGTTGCGGCTTTTGGCGTTTTGGCTTCTTTGAGACTAGCGGACAATATTGACTTTCTGCTCGCTTCGGGTTTGCTCGTGGGAGTTTCGAGTTTAGCTGTTTTCTCGGGCTTGGCAGGAGTCGATTTTTCCAAAGGGAGATCGTGCCGAGGCGTCAATTTCGGGGTACTGCACTGGGGCAACAGGTGCTTCATCTTTTTCGATGAGGCCTTTCCGCTCTCGTTGAGGCTCGCGATTTTTTCGGCCGTGCCGATCGAATCATTTGGCTTCTGCTTTTTCGGAGTTTGGTTCGATTTGTCGAGATCATTGAACGAGACTCGAGCCGACTGTGAATCTTCTTGCTCGCTCTCGGACGGACGCGAATCAACGGAGGCTTCGATTACATCCGACGGGCATTCCTCGCTCGTATTTTCGGCTTGTACTTCTTTATGTTTCCTCGGTGTATGCGTGACTTCCGATGCTTCTACGTTGATCAAGGAAGTATCCATGTTATCCGATTCTTTTCCGTTACTTTCTTCTTCCTTCGCCTCCTCCTCCACGCTCTCGGAAGTGTCAGAGTCGTTTCCGGGCCTCGAAATTATTCTCTTTCGTTTCTTCCCCTTGACTCTGCGAGCCTCCTTGGACGACGCCTCGTTCTCATTCTCATCGGACTCCTCTTCGCTCTCGTACTCGTCGTCGTTGACGACAAAATCGTTCAAATCGGCACCGGAGTCGTCCTCGGAGTCGCAGGACTCGGATTCCGTGACCATACAGTCGTCACCGGGAACGTCCTCGTCCGAATACGCGAGGTCACTTTTACCGGCTAGATTCATGTCGTCAGCGATATCCGAGTCGATACTTTTTTCGCGATCCTCCTCATTGTCGTCATCGCTGCTGGTATCGACGTCGAACAAAAATCGCGGTATCTTTTGTATCGTGGTGTCCTCGTCCTCGCTCTCGCTACACCCATGAGAATCGGAATTAATCGCCTCTAGGATCGAACGATCCTTGTCGCTCTTTGCCATTCGACCGCTTGACGAACTCGACAAACCGCGAAGTTTCCGCTGCGAATTGTCCGTCTCGTCTTCCGAACTCTCACCGTGTAATCTCGAGGTGTTTTTACCGTTTCCGGATTTGCGATGTTTTTCCGATTTTAAGGATGCGCTCATTTTCGATCGAGAATCCTCCTCGTTTTCTTCGTCGGAATTCTCGTGATGATTTTTCGACTCATTTTTATTCTTCAAAGATCTTCGTTTGCTCCGCGAGGCTGAAGTTTCAGTCGATTCTTGACGCGCAACGTCATCATCGTCCTTCGTCTTGCCGTCGGATTTCAAGGAGCGGTTGAATTTTTCCAGCGACCGGGTCTTGTCCTCGAAATCGGAATTCTCAGTGTCGATTTTCGAGGTATTCGGGGATTTACGATCGAATTTCTGCGAGACTTTGCGCGAAACGTCCGCACTGTTCGAATCCTGCGAACAAATCTCAGCGTCGTCACTGTTGGAATTGTCCTTATCGAAAGTCTCTTTTTCGTGTTTCGAGGCGGATTTATTCAGGGATTTTCGTTTCTCCGACCCACTCGCGACGAGGGTGGAAACATCGAGGGATTTTCTCGAGCCCCGGACTGGTGTCTTTGGCGTCTGGTTGTTCTCATTCTCACCGGAATCGTAGTTCTGTTGGGTCACGCTGGAGTTTCTCCTCTTCGGGGTCTTGACGATGGATCTTTTCGACGAATTTGCCTCCGGTTCTGGCGAAGCCTCGCTGGGCTCGTCGTCCAAGTTTGACGGAGATTCGCGTCTGGAAACGAGAGACGAATCTTTTTCCCTTCCTTCTTGGAACTTGGAATTGTTCAAGCTGCAGCGTTTCTTGGGCGATACCTCGGAAAAATTGGATTTTTTTTGGTCGCCCGTTTCGATGCAATGGCTCGAAACGTCCATCGCTGTTTCCTCGTTGTTCGGCTCCTCGTCGACCATTCTCTCGCTCGCATCGTCCGTCGATTTTTTCTCGTTACTCGCGATAACCGTATCGTCGGAATCGTAATCGCCGTTGTCGCGATTTTTTTTAGTAATTTTCGCCGTTTGCCAAACATCGTTGTTGACGAGGGCAATCTCGCCCTCGCTTTCATTTCTCTCAGTCGAGTACGAGTGAATAGAATCCGCCGCGTCGTCTACGTCCTTCTCTTCGTCCTCGGCGTTGCGAGATTTTCTCGAGGTTTCTTCCGAATTGTTCGGGTCCGCCTTTTTCTCGAGACTGATCCAATCGCTGCCTGGAACTTCTTTGAACGACGCCCATACGGCAGTCTCGCTTTCATCGTCCGTCTCGTAGTGCGGCTTTAGGTAATCGGACTCGGCAAAAATCTCCAACTTTTCTTCCTCGGTCTTGCCGCCTTTGTCCCGTTGCTCTTTACTTCTCTTCGTTGATATTTCGTCCGACAAAGACTTGTCCATGGCTTCTTCGATTAATCGCGAACACTCCTCGGCGTTCGTTCCACTTGATGGGGATTCTGCAACAATGGAAGATTTTCGCTCTTTAAGATTTTCGCAAATGATTTTGTCTCGATTGTCCTCGGTTATTCCTTCACCGTCCATCGAGGCTCTACAATTTGTCGCTTTCGCGCCTGGACTAGCGCAGCTACTTTCTTCTTCGGGTTTTAACGGCGTCACTTCGACTTCCGTTGCTTCGGGAATTATCGTTCCTATCGCGAAAATCGTTTTTTCACGCGAGACTGCTTCACGTTCCTCAGATTCTATCGGATCGTTGTTACGCGGGGACGGAGGATCGACTTGTATGGGGGGACTCGTAGACGTCGTTTCGTCACGAACCACGGTCTCCTCGGTGCCTTGCGAATTTTCCAATTTTTCTTTATCCATCGTTGATTCGGGAATGGTCGATTCCACGTTCGTCAGATTTGACGAAAGTTTTTCCTTAATTATGTCCTCGTCGATCGGCACTTTCTCCTTCGACTCTGAAGAATCGGCGAGTTCATTCGGCTCCGCAATTTCTATTATTTGCACGTCGTCGCTTTTTTCTTCCTCACTCTTTGGATTTTCAGTTTGATCGGGTGTCGCATCCGCGACGATACTTGTCGCCGTAGTGTTGACTTTTTTCTCAGTGTCTACATTGTTCTCAATCTCGACGATTAGCTCTGAATCTTTGTCCTCTTCCACGACGTTTGGTGTTTCCTGGGTTGGAGGAATTTTCGGCGAATCCGTTTTCGAGATCGCTATTTTCTCCACGTCCATTGTCTCGATCAGGACGACGCACTTGGCCTCTAACGAGTAATCTTTCCTAGTCTGGATGTCGTTCGCAACGATCTGTTCGGCCTTGACGAGTTCTAACGACCCGCGTCGAGCCTCGGGCGGACCTTCGACGAGACAAATACTATCGCGTTTTTCCGTGATCTTCGAGAAAGACGAGTTGAGCGATTTCCTCGGTGATGTGATCGTCTCGGCGTTCGTTCGTGACGCATTTGTCAACAGCGAATCGCCGCTCGCGTTCGACGCTTCGTTCTCCTTGTTACTGGCACTTGTGTCGTCGATCTCAAGGCTTTTCCTCGATAAATTTTCAATCATCGTGACCGAAGCTTTTTCGGGATTCGGGACGATCCGACGTTGCGGCGATTGTTCGTCGCGGTGCGCATCCTTCATCGGTGATTCCGAAGTTTCCATTGAATCCTCGCGCACCGTTGGAACGCTTGCGACAGATGCTTGTTCCTCGGTCATTTCGTGAAACGATATTTGGCTCATCGTATCAATCTCCGATTCCACAACTGTGCGTGATATATATACATTTTTTTTGTGAAAGATTATTTTCTATCCTGACTTGTTCGAATTTTCCAACTTTGGTTAAGCTCTAGTTTTTGGGAAAGCTTTGTTTCAACGGCATGCTTCTAATTTGAAGACCTCGCGAAACGCAAAAGTGTAGACAAAAATTTGCTAAGCACAAGATAAAGAAAAAATTGCGATGAAAAAAAACTTGGAGAAAAAAATCTTACCAGGAGCTTCGTCGACTTCCATCTTTTCGTCTGCTTCACTCGCGTTACCCTTCGACCCACGACGCGACGTCTCGAAAGACCTGTGCGATGTCTCTACAAAACAAAAAAAGGCAATGTTCAAAAATTGATCTTGCATGAAGTTAGGTAAAAAAAATTAAGCAGTTTTCGAATATTTGCATACCGGCCTCATGATCATCAACTTCGACGACAGTGCCTTCTGTTCGGGAATTCTCGAATTCTTCTGCGACTTCCGGTTGGGAGGGCATCACAGATGCTCGTTTCCTCGACTTGATCGGGGTTCCTACTTCCCGGATTCTGGTCTGGTCCGTCATTTCCAGCTCCATAGAACTGGCTCGAGTTCTGCGGGTGATCCTTCCCACGGGAGGCGTTGACTTAGACTCCGATCCGGCTCTGGTAACTCGTCTGTGAAGGTACCGTTGCGAACCAACGTTTAGAAAGGACAAGAGAGAAGAGACGGGCGAAGTGCAGTCTGCAACGTTACCCTGCTTTGGCGCGCATCTTGGCGGACGTCTCTGCCGACGGTAGGCTCGCTATGCTGCGCCTGGTAGTTCGTTTCGCCGCCGATTCGGCCTGCGAATCACTCTCCGTGACCTCGCTTGCGTCCGAGGCTGCGGAATTGCATCTTACTCTCAAACTTCTGGTAATTTCGGGAATGGACCCGTCCAGGCCGATCGTCCGACGTCTTGTGCTTTTTACGACACCGACGACAACAACGTCCCCGTTAGATTCAGGCGACGAGTCGTTTTGAGCAGCTGGCTGCTTTATTCGTGTACTCCTACGCAGCGGAGAATCGAGAATGGACGATGAGCCAGGCATTGTTCTCGTTCTACGACCTGGATCAGTAACGATTGTTTAATCCGAATCGTATCGGTGGTATAATCATTGTACCGACTCAACAATAATGATAAGGAAATTATCTGAAAACGTTTTTTTCAGGCGGACACGCGAGGAGCACTCTTTCGCGCATGATCGTTCTTATTCGGCAAAATATCGATATGAAACGCAATTGTGTGCTCGTCCAATTGGATTACCGGGGAATATCGCCGAGGCTTAGTCCTCGCGAGTGCCTTTTTGGAAATACAAAGACACATGGCGCGCGTATTACACGTAAGATGAGATTTTTAACGTACCGCCTCTTGTCTCCCATTCGTCGTCCGACTCTTTAACGTTACGAGGCATTCTATCCACAGCTATAATCGCACATTGATTATTCGCGTATTTGTTTCGTTGGAATGACGAAGAAACCCCGATGGATTTTTTCCTGCGAGACACGTGTTTTTTTTTCTCGTGAATTCAACGACCGTTTGATTTTGCCGTTCGTCGATTGCCGGTTTCTGCTGTGTCGCATCCCGCCGCCCGCGTGGACCCAAAAACGTTCACGCATGCGCGACAATTTCGATGCGCAGCGCCCCGTACCGGATGACACGGCAAGCCAAATATTTAAATGTGCCACTTTAAATTTTAACATCAATGTGTTAATTAATTGCATACCGAGAGTACATTTTATTGGTAATTGTATTCTCTTTGCACGGAATATAATGTAGAACACTTTTTTTCTTCTCAAATTGTCAGATAAATAAAACAAACGAGATAGTATATCGTATATTCATTCGGACGGTTTGTTTCTCGCCACTGAAACTTCCGTTATCAAAAAGCTCGAACGATTCCGTTTCCTGTCCTCAATTGTGTACCGATCGCACGACTCCCACGAGTCCTTGCGCCCTCCACGGGTCGCGAGGACTCGTCGCGCAAGTGCAAAGCTGTTACACAGAAAACGATTTTACCCCACCTTAAGGTATCCCTTTCGCAGAGGGCAGTATTTTGTAGGGGCATGCCGAGAGCCCTGCTGAATCATTGATTAAATTATAGTGACGCTTAATAAAAACAAGTCACCATCAAATATCATACGCACCGATAAATTGGAATGAAAAATATCGCGCAAATTTAGGAGATTCATACATTTTTACATTTTCTCCGAAAACTCGTGGCTACGAAAATTATTCTGCTAGTCACATTTTCCTAAGTATCGCCATTAACATTTGCTTTAAACACTCGGTGAACGCCTGTTTTGATTATCGTTACACAATTTTCAGATTTTTTCACACGCGTCAGCAGTTTATAACAGGCATCTAGAGTTATTCAGTTGTATGCATTATTAGATTAGATAGAAACGCGCCGTAAAATAAGACGATTCATAGAGTTGTCATTTTTCCTTAAAAATTCGGTAACTTTGCTTGAAATTTAACCAGTATACCGGGATATATTTTGACTTGATTATAGACAAAAGTCAGTTAATTGTTAAGACGGAATGACACCCGACGCGAAACTTCGATGCGGCCCCGGCTTCCGACCGGTAGGGCAGAACTCAATCGAGCTTCTGTGCCCCACCGACGGATGTCACCGCGCGCGTTCGTCGCCGCGCGCGCGGAGACATTGCGTCTCGCCTTCCACGGGCCTCGACACGCTACGCAACGCATGTGTGCGTGCGTGTCGGTGCGCGTCTACACCACGGTGTGGAGAGACGTTATTGGCGCTGCCACGGGCCTCGATGCGCGCTTCTGCAGACTGTGGCGACTCTGTCACCCCAAAGTTGTCCAACTCCCTTACCGACTGAGCGCACATTCCCAGGCGCTTGCAGCGCCAGCGGCAAAACGGTTGCAAGCGGCTAACAAAAGAATTAAGTTTTAAAAAATATACGACGCAATAATAGCTACGGCTATGACGCATTATTAGCTACGGTTACAATATAGAAAAAAAGAGAAAAGTCTATGTACGAGAGTGGAAGCGCCGTCGGTAATAATAAATATACACAAAAAAACAGACCCTTCTTATACTAATTATTTGTGAACAAGGACACTAAACCCCACAAGACCACGAGGCGAGCGGCGCGCGCGGAATTCTCGTGAACTGAGCACGTCGAAGTTCGGGCGACATTTTCTCGCAATTATCAACAATTACACGACAAATCTAGATTACCACTTTTCTCCTAAGATATGCAACGAAGTGCAGTGATTGAGAGCTCAAATTGTTCGTTTTTTATGTGGCTACCCGGTCTAGCTTTTCTCTAAGTCGTGACATTAGCCAAACATCTGATTTTTCATCTTTTCGGTCTCGAGTTCCGCATGATAAGCCAATCTACGTTTTTTTTCTCAAATTCGAAAAATTTGAGGGGCTGGAAGCTGTTCGCCTATCTATTTGACGTCGTTTGGCAACGTTTCGACGGGATCTGAAGAGCCGTTTCAGAGATTTTTGGGTATCTATAATTCTGTTCTACCATACCGACCGCGATGAGGTGTCATTCCGTCTTAAATATTCGGGTTCGTGAAAGGAATACCTTAAGGTGTGGTACGGATGATCAGTAGGACGTATCGATAAAATTGTCCACTGTTTCATCATTCGAGCTCCTAACGGCATTCCGCTCGAGGATAGCCGTGGGAAACAGGCGGGTCGCTCCCTCTTGCGGTAGCTTGTTGTGAGTATTTGTGATCGCGCCAGGTCTATTGGCGCCACTGTGGCAGTTGGCGGCGCGGAGGGAGAAACACAAGCTAAGCGCTCCGATTGAGACGCCTCGTCGTTGAGAGCTTTCATTTCTGTTTTTTTTTGTTTTCAAGGGAAACAAATAAAGTAAATCGCGTTTGTGTGAGGTGAGGTGGGAAAAAGATGTTACTACGAATCGCTACTTGACGCAACCAATTCATATTTAACGCGGTAAGTCAAAGCAATAGCCGCGATACAATAGCCGCGTTCAACGTGTATACGTTTCGCATCTGTAACCGCCAAAAATTACGAGCCGAGACGCCATCTTGGCAAGTTTTTGTTGACAATAACGCGCCTGTTACGTTTGGAAAACAACGTTTGAGGTTTTCAAAAAAAAGTTCTCACGCGTTGCACCGAAATGGCGTGATGTTAGTGATATTTACTCGTTCTTTCGTTACGTGGCTCATGTGTAACGCGGTTGATTCGATCGTTGTTTTTCCACATAGCTCGCCTTGTTATTGTCCTTGTTTCTACGAAAGAACACTAACGTGGCGTTATTTTCGTTTCGTTCGTCCGTTACTCCGGCTCCCCTACGAATCGCGCACTATCCCTTCAACAAATAATTCCCATTAATGTTGCAGAGCGTCAGGAAGAAAACGACATCATGTTTTACGCGCACTTCGTTCTTGCCAAAAAGGGCCCGTTGGCCCGTATTTGGCTGGCCGCACACTGGGACAAGAAGCTCACCAAGGCTCATGTCTTTGAAACGAATATAGAAAAATCTGTAGATGGTATTCTTCAACCAAAGGTAACGTCGCTAATGCGCCTCAATTCTCTAAATGGCTAACTAGACTTTGTCGCACATCTGCAACATTTATCTTAAATCGGTCGGTTCTTATTCCATTTCCACCAGGTGAAAATGGCTTTGCGAACGTCGGGTCACCTTCTGTTGGGGGTGGTGAGGATATATTCCCGAAAGGCCAAATATCTCTTGGCCGACTGCAACGAAGCGTTCGTAAAGATAAAAATGGCATTTCGTCCTGGTATGGTCGATCTACCGGAAGAGCACAGAGAGGCGGCGGTCAATGCCATCACACTGCCGGAAGTATTTCACGACTTTGATACAGCCATGCCCGAACTCAAGTCAGTATACAAACTTTGTAGCGAATGGAGTTGCTTTCCTATCACGATTTATCTTCAACTGTGGGGCTATTGCATTTCAAAGGGATGTCGATATCGAGGCGCAGTTTAGTCTAAACCAATCGCGTGCGGAGGAAATTACGATGCGCGAGGATTACGGCAGTCTCTCGCTTGTGACTCATGATCAGGGCTTCGGCGATATGAGCTTCGACGCGGACGCACCGGAGATGATGCGACACGGAAGTACAATGGAACCTTCTCTGGATCAGGTGTTTATGCGTAAATCTCGATATACGAAACAACCGGAGCGGTTGGAAAAAATGTTCCATCAATGAATGAATGCGATTCGCAGAGCCACATGTTGTTCAGCGACGGACCAGGAATAGAGACGCAGTTAGACCAGAAGGAAAAGGAGCCGGTGCCGGGAACTTCGGCCACGTCCCAACCGATGGACATAGACACACCGATAAGGGACGACGGCTTTGGTGGAAATCTTGGACAAGACATGATATGTAAGTTTTCACTCAAGTCAACAAAAACCCCTGTGACGAGTCGTTTCTTTTACTAACCGGCCACGTCTTGGCGATTTAGCGGGTGGTCTCTTCGAAGGAGGACTTTTTGACGAGGCGCCGATGGGCGAGGTTCCGGTGCCTGAGGTGAGCACGTTGGACGAGGTGCAGGAGCCTGCAGCGGCCACCGGTGCACCACCTTCCGTGCACGACGACTCTACCGAAGATATGGGCGACCATTTCGGTGGTGGACCCACGTCGCCCATGGGTGGAACGAGGTGAGATCTCGATGAACCTTAGTTATCGTAAAGTTGTGAATCGCGATGACTGATTATTTCGTATTTTGCAGTAGCACTGACGGTTCCAGACCGCCGACGCCTCTCGCTCCCTGTGAAGAAATGGAGGGTAGAGCGAGCGTCGCCAGCCGGAGATTCACACCAGCACCGCCGGTTATCCCCGAGGAACATCCGATGGACGTGGCCGAAGAGCCACCGCCCCTTCAAGAGCAGACGACGTTGCTTCACGATGAAGAGGAGAGCTTCGCTCTCGCGCCAGTCGACGCGTCCGCCTTGAAAGGTGCGCATTGCCACAATTTCATTTATATTCACCACCATCGTCGACAGCCTCTACAGTATCGTCGAACACTTTTATCGTAGGTTTCACGAAGGCGAAGCGTAAACGCAAGCTGATTGTTGACGAGGTGAAAAACATATCGGGTGAAGAGATGAAGGCGCAACTCTCGGACACGAGTGACATTATAACTACATTGGATCTAGCACCGCCGACGAAAAGACTGATGCACTGGAAGGAAACGGGTGGTGTCGAGAAACTCTTTGCCCTGCCGGGCAGATCGTTGCCCGCGCGCGTTTTGTTCAAGGTTATTTTCCGGCTGCTTGTGTCACGCAAAATGAGAGGCAAAAATGGTCCCTCTCTAGATTTTGTTTCCGGCAGTCCGTAATTTTTTGTATCTTAATCTCCGTAGAACTATCAGAGACACTTGACAAGCAAGTCGTACGATCACGAGGACTTTGGTCGTCTGGGCGTCGAAGAGGACGGTATGCCTTTAGAACAGGTGCGCGACGCGCCTGAGGGAGAATTGGGGCCTTTCGAGCAGAGTCTGCTCGCTAAGCGAATGGGTAGAAAGAGGAAAGCGCCGGACGACGAGGTAACTTCTTCCTTCCCGTTCGTGGGAAAAAAAAACTCTGCCAGTTACGAAAAGAAAATAGATCAAGCAAATCGGGCTAAAATGTTTTTTTGGTTGTGCAGCAACCGAGCATCCCGCAGGCTTTATCCACGACGCAGGTGGCATCGGTGGAGGAACAAGCGGTAGCGGCTGCGCCGTCCGTTACGGAAGGCCAAGAAACACCGGCACCGTTGACAGCCCCGACACCCCTGCCCGCGGAGGAGTCGTTGATACAAGCGGACGTGCCGATCCCGGTGGAACCCTCGGTCACCGATATCAGTAGTATCCTGCCATCGGTCGAGAGTTCCGAAGTCAACGTACCACCACCGAGCGAAGAGGCGCCCACGTTGCCACCGGAAATGCCCCAGATACCACCGGCCGAAGTGAGCACTCTCCTCGGCGTACCGATCGAGGAGGAAATTCCACCACCTCCCTCGGTTCAACCGGAAGCCGAAGTACCTGTACTGCCGAGTTCCGAGCTCCCGCAAATGGAAAATATGGGCTACGATCAGGTATGCCAGGGTCTTTTTCCTCGTCACTTTCCTCGTTATGACTAATCGATTTACTTAATTTCGTGGATATGGCCGACAGGCGCTGCCACAAGTTTCGTACATGGGTTACGAGGACCTTCAACATCCACCGGCGCATACGCCTGGCGCGATATCCGAGAGAGGACCGGCCACACCCTGGAATCACGAAGACTACGAGTTCCCACCATCCGTTGGACCGGTAAGCGCGAAACTCAACTTTCCGTCTCACTCAATCCGAGACTTTGTCGTCCAACATTTATTTCCGAGCTAAATATTTGCAGCAAGAGGAACAACAAATGGACGAGACTTACGAACAGTTCGAGGAACGTGTGCTCAATAAGAGAGCCGCGCACATGTATCACGTTATCAAGAGCAAACTGGACGGCAAGGACAGATTGACACTCGCGGAAATGTCATACAAAAACGGTCGCAAGCAGGTGATGATTGGTTTATTTGTAAATAAGTTTTTTTTTGAACCGCCACTATTTTAAAATCGTTTCCCTCTCTCGCTCCGTTTCAGGCTGCCCAAAAGTTTTATACGTTATTAGTCCTTAAGAAGTTCCAAGTGTTGGAATTGAGTCAAGAATGCTCGTACGCCGACATTGTGGTTACCAAAGGACCCAAGTGGGAGAATCCGTCGTTATAAGGGCGAAACGAAGGACGACGTAGCGTAAGCATATTGCCGATTATTGTTTCACCTTTGTTATATTGGACAGGGGCGCAAAAGAAAATGGAAAAAAATACGAAAATACGAGGGAAAGGAATATTGGGACAGTGGTCTGTTCGAGTCTCGCGACTGTTATGGACAGAAACAAAAATACGTGAACTTGCATTCACATCAACGACTGTAAAACGAGATCGACTTTGCTTTCAAATGGACATGAAAGAGAACGTATTGTGCGAATATTTATTTCACATCCAATGTACTATTTTTTTTTCTTTCAACACGTAAAATTCACAAAAATAGTCTCTAAGGCTGATAAAAGAGAGAAGAAAGCGGGGAATCTAGGGGGAAAGAGAAAAAAATAATTCAAAAAACGACAAAAAAATAACAAAAAGATTATATTTCTACATAACGTCGATTAAAAATCTTCTCCGAAATGGCAGAATTATTCTTCCGTTTTGGAGATTGCCGGACGAGAGTTGTGTGCGCGTGAGCCTTTTTTTAAATCGTTTTTGCGTGCATGCGACGAAAAAAAAAATTGAAAGAACCGAGTGCGCGTGTCCATCGCCAACTTGTCGCCAACTTTTCTATCTATATAGTCGAAGATGCCTTCACTTTTTTTTCAAGCATTAACACAATACGTACTAGCATCCCGAATACATATCACTTCTTCTTTGGGGATAATTTAAAAAGTATCTACGGTCATTGAAAATACAAGTGAGGAAAGAGGGAGAGAATTCGTTGTCAGAACTTGATGAAATCACTTTTTTTCTGGAAAATTTCCGCTAGCAGGATGAATAAGGATATCGATAAGCGCTCCAATGTCATCAATACATTTTTACATCTTTCGCGATTATCGTAACGAAAAAGGATTTCGTTCCTGAAAAGAAACTTTTTCTGCTTTCTTTCTGGGATCGAATTATCATTCCTAGGACGAAAAATCCGAGAATCCAGTCCATGCCCTTCATTGTTTGTAGTATTGATCAAGTGCATGAACCCTTTTTCGGAAATCATGGTGAAAAAAATGAACGGAGAAATACGGCTGTGACCGTGTAAATTGTCAAACGATAATTTTAAGGCTTTTTCCGTTGGAATATTTGAAAACTCGATACGACGCATTTTTTTTGCAATCGAAAGCAAGAAAAGAATCGTAATACTGCGGCTTTTGACGCAAAATCGACTCAATTTCGAACAAAATCAGTGTCAAATAGAATTGAAAAAGATATATATTTTAATGAAAGAGAAGAACCGTTACAAATTTCAAGGTTTGTTTTTCTCAATTTTAGACACTATCTCTGATAAGTATATCTGTACCATCCCGCGGGATTCATTGGCAATAAGTTGAATTTATTTTTGTCTTATCGAAGATCACCAATATTTTGAGAATGCTGTCCGTTTTGATGTATCAAATGTACGGTCCGATTTTCCGTTCCTAACTACCCGTACTGTACCGAGCTTGTTTAAAAATTCGTCACGTTTGAGCGTCATTAGTTTTGTGTTCGTATCGCAATGTTTTCTCATTAAAACCACGTGGGCCAGAGGTGGTATGTATTCCGAAGAAAACAATTGTACGTACATGTGTGTGTGCGTATATATATATATTGGATTACTGGACAATTGAGTTGCGTCTGTAAGAGATGAGACAAAAAAGGAAATTATGTTGCATAGTGTTAATTACAGCTGAATCATCTTCATCATCATTGGACAAGAGACCTCGTTACATTTGAATGATTTATATATTATATATGTATAATTACGTACCAGCTAATGTAGAATAGTTCCCATGAGAAGAAAATCCTTAAATGTAATATATTATGAACAAAAAAAAAACAAGTTCAGTCAGATCAAAAGGATGATAAGAAATATGTGTTTCTTCCCGTTCCCAAACGAAAATCACTCGTCTAATGTCGTTTTTGTGGAAAAACCTGAGTTGAAAATCCGCTTTCACCCTTTCCTCGCGTGCGGTAGTTGTTAAAATTGTCATTGTGTTGGTAAGGAGAAAAAATCAGTAGATGCGAATACGGTGAAAAAGCCTTTATTTCTGTTCTTTCTAGCAAGTTTAAGTTCGAACATTATAAATACGAAAGAGCGTAGAAAAACGAATGTGCACGTTGAGACGATACCGACGCTGGGTCCGATAAATCATCGCGAACATGTGCCGTATTGTTCGTCAATACTGCTTTCGAAGGAAAAACAAAAACGAATTTAACGCCAGGTTATAATCGAGAAAAAATTCACTTTCGTCGATGTCCCTCGGCTCTCCGATCTATCGCGAAGACAGCTGATGAATGAGAATAGTGATTAGAAGGGAAAAAAGAGCGAAACAGTGAGACGGTAAGGGGTGATAACGAGCTCAGCCGTCCAATTCGCCGGCGGCGCAAGCGTCCTGATAAGACTTGCCGCCTTGACGCTCAGGATTCAATTTTATCATGTCGTCGATTCGCAAGATCGTGATGGCCGCTTCCGTCGCGAATTTCAGAGATTTAATCTTCGATATGGCCGGCTCCAAAACTCCGGCTTTCCTGTTGTCCTTCACCGTTCCCTCCAGCAGATCCAAACCGACCCTGTTGGAAGACGAAAAGGTGGACGTTTTTTTTTTTCAAAACCTTGAGGAAGGCACTAAATATAATTCAATAGCTTTGATCAATTGAGCGAATTAAATTTGACCGGATTTGACGCGAGCGTTGCCTGCCAATAAATTGTTTCTACGTCATTACCATTTGAGATTAGCGTGATCGACGGTGGTCTGACTGGAGTTGTGGTAGGCGCGTAATTTAGCGACGAGATCGGTGGCGTCCTGGGCGGCGTTAACCGCGAGTACCTTCGGTATTACGAGGAGGGACCGCGCGAATTCGGCAATCGCCAATTGTTCCCTTGAGCTGAGCGAAGTCGCAAAATTCTCGAGATAGATCGAGAGTGCGGCCTCGACGCTGCCACCGCCGGCAACGACATTTTTGCTCTCGAGAACGCGCTTGACGACGCATAGGGCATCGTGAACCGAGCGCTCCATCTCGTCGCAATAGTAGTCGTTCGGACCCCGGAGAATAATTGAGCTGGCGGTCCTTGCTTTGGGTCTGTTTGAAAGATATCAAACGTGCATCAAATTTAATATTCTGTAGAAAATATTCAATTTTTCGCATTACGATAATTACCCCTTGATAAGGATAAGCTCGTCATCGCAAACATATTCCTGTACGACCTCGGCGGCTTCACCGAGGAAATTAGCGTCGAAACTCTCCTCGCCCTCCATGTTCGTGAGTGACGTGAGGAAGTGAGCACCGGTCGCCTTGGCGATACGTTTTAAATCGCTTTTCTTGCACCTGCGGACGGCCATTGCCCCAGCTTCCACGAAATACTGACGAACGAAATAACCGAAAAGTTCGTTCAGAATTTTCTTACGTAAAAACCTATATACGCGTTCGATCGAGATAATTTTTACCTTGAGACACAAGTCGTCGATACCACCCGAGAGAAAAACTACGTTTGTTCCGGCTGCGAGTATCTTCCGTATCCGCTCTTTAGTAATGTCGGCCTCGCGCTGACGCACTCCATCGAGCTTTTCCGGATCGGTTATCAGGACCTCCACTCCAAGCTTCATCTTCGCCTTCTGGAGAGAAAAATCAAGGCAGGCGATCCTCGCGTTCGTTATCTTCTTCGGCATCGCCTGCGACGCCACCGTACAATTGAGAGCGTATCCCGCAACGAGAACCGACTCCCGAACGCTTTTCCCGTGAGCCTTGAGGACATTTACGGCCTTCACGGGATAGAGGTGACCGCCCTTGCCGTCGTTGATTTTAATCGCGTTCGCCGCGTCCACGACCATGTTACCGAAGAAATTCGCATCGCTGTATGCTCGATTGGTCAAGGACTTTTTTTTGGATTAACGAACGGCCATGCATTATAAACGTAAAGCTCGAGAAACAAATGAGTTACGCAATCTACGATTCGCGTAATTGTCGAATAACATTCGAAAGGATACGCCCCGATTATTTTGCTGGACATCGACGTTTTGGCGACGTTCACGAGGCAATCTCTGCCGAGCTCCTCGACTGTCACTGTCAGGTGTTCCTGAATGTACTTGCATGCCTCTCTGAAATTCAACGAGTCAATGTAACGAGCGCTTCTGGATTTTTCACAAGACTCAATAGCAAGAAAAATACTGACTTGCATGCCAGCCTGTATCCACTTATCACCGATGTCGGGTGAATCTTTTGCTTGACGAGTTCATCCGCGTTC
Organism: Ophion costatus; assembly: GCA_951751655.1. NCBI lineage: Eukaryota > Metazoa > Arthropoda > Insecta > Hymenoptera > Ichneumonidae > Ophion > Ophion costatus. Next base: position 4,021,880 of record OX632367.1, read on the forward strand.
TTCAGCAGCTCAGCCGCCACGATAACCTGCACACGTCGGAAAATTCGGATTGATGTTTGGAGGGATCTAAAAAAATTCCCTTGAGTGTGTACGTACGACTGATGTGGTGCCGTCGCCGACTTCCTCATCCTGCAGCTGCGCCAACTCTACGAGCACGCGAGCCGCTGGATGCTCCACGTCCAGAAGACGCAAAATGGTCGCTCCATCGTTTGTCACCGTAACATCCTTTAAAAAGATTGTACAAATTGGAAATTGCCTGTCCCCGAGAACTTTTTATTCCGCAAAGTTAAAATTCATTGCGTATATTTACCCCGATATCGTCAACTAGCATTTTGTCCAGACCAACAGGCCCCAATGAACTTTTCACGATGTTGGCAATGGCGCATGCGGCCATCACTGAAAAACGGTGATTCAATTGTCTGGGCGACTTTTTTTTCTCGTTTGGGTTAAAAAGACCGTAGAAAAGATTCGAAGAGGCTTGGAAAGGGACGCATTTTGAATCGAATTGTAGATAAATTTCGTGAACAATTAATTTACCGAGTAATTTTGTAATCCTAGATATCCGCAACAAAATCTATATCTCCTTTTTTCAATGTATTTTTCATCGACATTAATGTAAAATTATTATTACAAAAATCGGCGTCCATAGACGCCTCCAATTTCTATTGAATTTGCGATACTTTCAGCGGAAATCTGAGAAAACTTTGCCGAAAACATATATAGCGGACATTAAAAAAGTTCGAACTTGGACTCCAAAAATGGATATATTTGTGTGCGGTTGAAATATTAACGATGAAAATGACAATGCCGCAGCTGATGTTCCGATTATTCATGAAAAATGTCGCAGAAAACATCCAAGACAAAATCGATCCATGCATATTTGTGCCTCATAAGATTGTCAAGAACACGCGAGCGTCGCCAAACGTGCGAAGGTTAAGCACGCTCGGGCCTTACCATTTTGCGTGCGAACCGGGGCTCCGGACTGCCGATTACCGCCTACGGCCAAGGCGCTCGCTAGAGTCGACATTTCGTTGATACGATCACGACTTGACAAATTCGTTGGTTTTTGTGCACCCGAGAGGCTTAACGCGAAGATGAAATGCGAACTACACTTGAATTGATCGAAATGACGAAGTAACGAGCGATCGGGGTGAGGCGAATCGAGAAAGCCAGGGAACCTCGTGCGTGTGGTCGCGGAGGCGTTTCTAATGTGTACGTGAGTGGTCAGAAATCAAGATTTCCTTTCGTTCCGAGTCACCCAATTGGCGCAATCTATCCTCAACTTCGCGCTCCCATTCGTTTGTTCCGGCCTACCGGGTGTTTCATTGGACGATTCCAACAGCACGACGACAGGCGCTACGCAAAATCATTGGTGAGTCATTGGTGAAGTTTTTCAGTTTCACGTCAAAATTAAATTAACCGGCCCTTCTTTTGTTGTCCTTCAACAGCGTAGTGTCGTTCAAGCGGAATTTTCGGATTTTTATCCTTTGGCAAATGATTCGATGCGAGAATTAAAAAATGATACGAAACGATCGTCAATGAGGCCGGTTGGGACGGAAATTCTTACCTTATATGGCCATGAGAATGTGAGCCGCGGGTTATGCCCCATTGCGTAGAATGGCCTTTATGCCGAATAACATCTATCTCATAATTCGCTAGTACATACATTTACTCAAGATGTTATCTTTTTATTTCAAATATATTTGGTATCAACTGTTCCATTAATGTTATTATCAGAAGAGTAGTTTTTCGAGGCTCCAGTATACGCGCGAATATCTTCCCCAACCTTAGGATCATTGTTCAACGATTCATGCTCCTAATTTATACATCTGAAGTCCTCTAATGCAAATATCATGCAACTTCAATCTTGCTTGACGATAGAATAATGAAAACAATAATAATAAGAGCGGTGTCATATACTCGAGGGGACGGGAACGAAGAAACAAGGAACAAGGGATTCATAGAAATAAATCGATGAGAGGACCAGAGGCTGCTCACTAAATGATTTTAGATGGAATCGATTTTTTCAGCGAGCTGACAAAACTAATACAAACCTTATCACATAAACCCAATAGCTTCTAGATTTCTATAGTAATTTCATTTTATTATAGCAGTAAGTCCAGCAATGAATCCGGATATTACGCAGATAGGATAAATGTCCAATTGACGCCGATAAGTTACCGTTTTCAGGTTATCTTTAACAATAAGACATTACCGTTAGATAAGTATTCGACATCTGTCAAACGACATCCCATTTAATGTGCTCGTTATCTTTTTTATATCTTTTGGGGGTGAAAATGGATGTCTGTAAGGTATCACAAACTGTTACCCAATTGATGACTATTTTCAGGTATCACAAAGTTATCTGTCTGCTGTTATTTATACCATCTAATTAAACATTGTCCGAAGGATATTCTAAAGACTATATAATCACATAAGAAGTCCTTTTCATATTATTCGAACATCGGTGAAGAGGGATTTTGTGCACACGCATATTTTAGGGTGACTGCAATTTGGATCAAATCCAAATTTTCAAAGTCCCCTCGTACAAACATAATCACGATATATAAAAAACTGATGTGCACAGGTTTAAGGGGCTCGGAAAATTTTCAATGGTCGCTGTGAGGATTTAAATGTTCAGGATGAAAAAACACGTGTTTTATCAAGTTATTACTTAATTGCTTCTCATACATGTGATATTCGTGGAAATAATCTGAAACTTGGCACACATATTGTGCACATCATGAAGTATACGACCAAATTTTTACAGATTTATCCAGCAATAGTTGTCATTATTACTAGCTTTGCAATGACAACCTCGTTATCATTCTCTAAGTTTTTTTTTCATCAGACTGAAAAAAGTCTTTGATGAACAAAAATGTATTAATTTTTTCTAATGCAATTGTCGACTTGACTATAGACTGCATGATTTGATTTACGTTGAGGAATGATTCACAATTCGTAAATGGTGTTCCCGGTAATGATTTGATTTTTTTTTAAACAAATATATGATTACCGGTAAATACATTCCCATGTGAGCGGAGTTGATTTCAAAAAAGGTCGTATGATCTTTGGTATTTGAACGTTGAAAGTGCTGCGATGGCATTTCTTTTGTGAAGGCATTCCCGCTGATATTAAAAGAAAAAAAGGCAAAAAAATTACGGACGAGCTGCTACGAACGATTAAGTTCATGTTTTTTGTCAGGTTAAAAGTTGCATTAAAATATCAATAAATGGTCTTTGATGATTGAGCTAAAAAAGGAAAACGAGGTTGTCATTCCTAAGCTTGTAATAATGACAATTATTACTGGAAAAATCTGTAAAAAATTGGACATATGCGTCATAACGTGCGCGATATGTGTGCCAAGTTTCAGACTTTTCCCACAAATATCCTCAGCATGAGGAATAATTAATAACTCGTAATACAGCATGAGGAATAATTAATAACAATACGAAAATACACATGTATTTTCGTATTGAAAATTCAAACCCTCACAGGCACCATTAAAAAAAATTCGAGCGCCTTGAATCTTTGCACACCATTTTTTTTTTTTCTTGGGGACTTTGAAAATTCAAATTTGGCCCAAATTGCAGCCACCCTAATATATACGTATAGGTTACGTTTAAAAAAGGTATAGCCAGATTTTCGATAAAACTCTAATTATCACAATGATATTAACTAATTGATATAGTTTATGTGATACAACAAATAGTTGTAGGAATTAATTTGGTCTCTTATGACATATTTGCGTCTAAGATGCTTTAAACACTCGGTAGCGTAGAGGCAGCGTGCGTAGCTTTAAGTAACTAGGTTGTAGGTTCGATTCCATGTGCGGGCAAAATTATTTTCTTCGTAAAGTCATTCTCAAAGGCCAGAGTATGACGAATTAAAATCCAAGATCATCGTGGCGTTACTCTAAATTGAGTGCTTCAGTTTATTTTGGATATATGCAATATTTTATGCATGTAGTGCACTTGGGTTTGCAGTGTATATTGTAAGAAATTAAAAATTTATTCGAATCGAATCTTTATTTATTTTATTTGAATATACTTAACCCTAGAATGGTAACCTTATTTTTTTGACCCATTATGGCCACCTGGGGTTATACACAACCCTAATTTTCAAAATGTTATATCTCGGGTAAAAATTCACAAAATGGGTTCAACTTGGGCTCATTTTTTTTCGTTTTTTAATGCAGAAACACGTGAGCCTAAAGCAATTTTGCTTAAAGTGGAAAAAGTTAGTTAAAAATGGGGTAAAACGAAAAAAACGTGAAAAATTGATAAAAATGACTTTTTTTTAAATTGAATTTGCAATATCTCCGTTGATTTTCAACGAAATTGAATAAAACCAACGCCATTGTAAAGTCAAAATATACAGTTTTGAGATGGGTCGGTTGGTTTTACTTGATTTTCGAAAAAGTCTATTTATTCCGGGAATCGAAGTCTAAAAATTTTGAACAAGTTGGAGTATTGATTTTTGGTACAAAAATTGGTATAACAACGACAAATTATGTGAAAATCGAATGAAACCAACTCCATTTTTTAGGGGAAAGGTAATTCTAAAAGATGTGTATTCATTTTTTTTGAAATTATATATTTTACTGTTCGAAAATTACAAAAATCTTAATGAATAATATTTATACGTCGCGTTGCACACAATTTTGACACAAGAGGTGCCTATGTTTTTGACACAAGGGTGCCTTACATCGTTGGCACATGGTGCTATATTTTATGTCCGGTGATCTCGGACAAAGGACATACCTTGCGGGCTTCGTAGATGTAGACGTAGGGTTCTTGCAAAACTTGTTCTATGCACCATACAACATTTCGTGGCATAGTAGTTATGGGCAGCCTCCGTTTTAGGTGTGGAAATATGAGAGACTCGACCAAACTTTTCAAAAAATTTCTCCTCTTCAGTGTTTCGTTTCGGCTGGTCGAGTTATAAATAATCAGCGCGTTTATCGCCGCTTGGTCCAGCATACCTGTGAAGACTTAAAACCACACTATACTCACCGAAAAAGTCCCTTTCGTTGTAATAAAAAAAATTTGACTGCTGACGAAAATAGAACGAAAACGGCCGCCTGGGGTTAAAATCAACCCCAGCCTCACTTTCGACACTTGCTACTCGGAGAGACGCACGTAACTGACGGGGCCAGGCGGCTCTCGAGACTCTCCGAGAATGAAATTGAATTATGGATAGGGTCCCGGTCCGTTAACTTTACGGAGGAGGAAAAGGCGCGCGATTTAAAGTCGCCTGGGGTCGTGTTTAACCCCAGGTTACCATTCTAGGGTTAATATTTAACAATGTCTGAAACAATTTAAAAAAAATAGATCTCAAACAAATAGGATCGTAGTAGGACGTCAGACAAGGAAAAAACCTCTTTGATTTAAATTAAATATTTCTTTTGGCAGTGTATAGCGTGCCTCGTTTATGCCGACGAGGGAGTGTTACAGTGTTCCAAATATTCCGGCAACGGAAGGTCACAGCGTGCCTCCAATGTGCCTTCACCTTGCCGGACCAACGTATTCCAAATTTTCTGTCTCAGTGCTGCGATAACCTACCTTGCTTTTACCAGCAAAGGAGCATCACAGCGTCCGTCGTTGAGGAAACGACGAATTCCAAATTCTCTGCGATAACCTGTCTCGTTTGTACCAGCAACGGAGCACCATAACGTACTCCAAATGTACCCCTAATATTCTCTATTTTGGTACTGCAACATTAATACTAAGATTCGCGCGCGGATGCACAATAGTGTGTTGCTAATGCGGCTACAAAAGATGCCATTTCGCAGTCGAAACTTGTTCACGCATGGAGTAGTGTTGACAAAGGCTGAACATTGACGAATCTTAATACATGGTTATTACTTTTCGGAAAGATAACTCTAAACAATGTCTCATAAACATTTTTTGCACTTTCAATGCTGCGATTACTTTATACCGCCGACAAAAGCTTTCAATTTTGAAGATTAGAGGCACGGCCGTTAAGTTGCACGTTCCCTATATTTATTTCCGCTTTGAATACTCTCTCACAGAAAGTTTCAATTTTGAAAGCTCCCGCAAATAGAATGGACACTTTGCCACGGTTCACAAAACGAAGAAATCCAATGACTGAGATCTGTTGAATAATTGTGATCTTGAGAACTCGATTCGACGAGCAAAATATCTTAGCAATAAGCCCAAGTACAATATTTTTGAGGGGTTAAAAATGTAATAAAAATCGATAATCGCTTGAGGCAACTGAAACTGAAGAGGAAGATCCACCCATTTATGATGCAGATATCGCAGATCGAAGGTAAAAATATTATTACAACGATAAAACAGCTTGTAAAACTTCAAACGCGTTTTTCTCGAAGCTGTTTTGCAAAACGGTGTATATGATTTCTCGATATCAAATGAATGGATTTACTTGAAATTTGGTACATTTACTCAGTGTATCAGTTGTTTAGTATTGACCGATGTTTTCCTTGACACTTATTTACATTACTTATTAACAATGTCAGTTTTCCTAAAAAAAATCGAAAGAAAATCAATTTTTTTTCGATTATCGAAACACGAAAGCAGAAAAAGCTCGGTCAAGTCCTAGCCAATATTATCTATTTACAACCCGTTTTTTTTTCTTGGTTTCAGATCAACTAGGTGACCGAAATAAAGTAGATTCTCTCACGGTCATAAGTCTTTTACGAGATTGTTTACCACTTCTTCAATTGATATTTTTAATGATATTTCGTACACAATTTTATTAATGTACGCATCCAAATAAATGTCAAAACGATTTTTCAATCATTGTACGTTTTCCTTCGAAATTAATTTTTTTAAATAAACCAGCTTTTTCAGTAGCCTAACCCCTCAGACCTTTTGTACTATGCAATCGGCGATATAATATGCATTATTTGCTTCCAACGATGGAAATTTAATAAGTAAAAGCATACAAATTGGAGAATTGCGCTTACCAGAACAAAACTCTATAATCGATGACGATTCAACGTCATTTGGCAAACAGTTAGTAGTTATGCTGGCTGTGGCAAAATTTCCATGAAGAAGGCAATACACGGCCCACAAAACTTGCATAGCATTTTTGCCAGTTTACCTTACGAATTAATTTACTTGTCGAGTGAAGGTTCACCGATTATTGTGGTACATCGAGTATTTCATGTACAATTACATTATTATTATCGATAACTACTATACAATATATTGAAGATTATTAATCCTTTTTCTGCACTGGCGGTAGAATCATCTGCTCCATGTAAGCTATACTTGCTTGATCCTCAGGCACAATAACCTTGAACACTCTGAAGTACTCTAATATGTTGACTGTGAACGAATAGAAACATTTCATCGCAACATCATCAAGGTAATATGGAATGCCCGAGTGAAACAACTCACCAACATCTTTGACGTCCAATTTGTACTTTCTGGCGATATTTTCGGGGGAATTCTTTAAGGGATCTTCACTATAGTCGGAAATGAAGGCCAAGATGGTGCGAAGACTGCACCGTCCTGGAGAGGTGTGCTCCGGCTCCCAAAAACCATATTCGAAGCTCTCCGGTACACGTGTAAGTATCGGCAAAGGCCTGTCCGGGTTCGACTCCACATCGGGCACCTGTACTTGTTTTTTGTTAGATTGCAAATACATTCGCGTTGCACGATTTGTGAAATTACTCCGACTATCCTCACCAGAGGGTCCTCAGATTTGACGTAAACATTTTTCAATCGTTCGTCCAGTTGCGCGTCCTTCCTGTACTGTTCTTTGATAAAGTTTGGAGAGACTGCAAACAAAAGTAAGAACGAATAAATGCCGAGACCAATAATGCTGGAAAAGATCATTTTACCTGAGCGTGCAACCTCCAATTGTTTCTTGGATGCTTTGTGCATCGGCGCGGCGAATGGTTTTTCACGACTTATCACTTTTTCGGCGCGACCGTCAACGTTATATTTTTTCACGGGTCTCGACAATAGCGACCGGACATTGCCCATTTCACTTTCAGTTGTCGCTGCTGGGTAAAGAAGTAAAGAAAAAACCACAGTCGAGGTCAAAATCGTTTTTAGGGAAGTGAGGTTAGGTCACGGACACTTGAGATGTAACAATGTCCGAATATGTGACGCAACATTGACGATACGCGATTCAAATGAAAAATGCCTTGTTTCGTTGCGGTCGGTTAATTATTTTTTGTATCAATGCTATTTTATAATCGCAACGAGTAATTACTAGATGTTCCGCTAGCAGACAATTGGACAATTCTCAAATAAAACGAGGTTATGTTCGGTGCCGGTTGAATCGTTTTTTTTTTCGCCCCAGGTAACGACCTTTCACTACCATTTGAGGATAATCGGCGAATAACGCAGCTAATACCTCTCATATAAGTTTAAAAATAGCATATTTCGTAGATCCGTACGAACAGAAACGCTCCGAACTACCTGTACGGTTTGATCAAACATTTACAAGTATTATTGTAAAAATTGCTGAAAAAGTCACCACCAACGAGACTAGAGAGAAGGAGTCGACACTCCCTACTCAAACAGTTCTTTCAATCGGTCGCAGAGATGTAGTGCTCAATTCCGCCGCAGGCGTCGCTAGTGTTCTTCGGGAACGATAATATATAGCAATACAAAACTGCATAAGGTGAAAATGACCGTGTTATCGCGGCAAAATTGTTTGCGCCTGTCAAACACAAATATATCTGTCGTGTAAACCAGCACAGCATCTATACAAAACCTTCGCGAGCGAATTCTTTTTCAGCGAATTTAATTATTTATTTGCGACGGCAATGGCAAAGGAGCCGGGAGTATTTCAAAATTTACTGTTCAATTACTCGTGTTATACATATTATATAATTATTATATCTATGCTTATTATATAATAAGCCCACGTGAATAAAACAACACGAGTTGTTTCATTAATATGTGCTTCGTTGATATTATTTTTATTTTATTTATTATATATATGTACACAATATTATTATATATTATAATGGAACGAATCCCCACTTGAGTGTTTATCGTTCACCCCAGTTTTGTGATTGGTCGTTGAGGCGGAGCTCGGACCTTATGCAGTTTTGTATTACTATATATTATCGTTTCCCAAGAACACTAGCGACGCCTGCGGCGGAACTGAGCACTACACCTCTGCGACCGCTTGAAAGAACTTCGTACATACGGGCTAGGATAGGGAGTTTGGACTCCTCTGCTCTAGTCTTCTTGGTCGAGTCGCATCGCGGCGAGATGTAGAGCCGCCACGTTGACCCACCCGATGGCGCCATCTAGCAATCTGCGCTTATTACTGAATTGCCCCGACAGATAGTGCCAGTAATATCGTTCTACAGTGGACCCGTAGGAGGCGAGGCATCCCCGTTTGAAACCGGATCCCAGCAAAGCTTGACACTCTGACTGATCAATTGGTTGTCGAGGTTATAATGCGAGACCAGCCATCAAACAAGCCTCGTTATTAGGCATCAAAGACTTATCCTCATCACAATAATCATAACACCAACTGTAACAAAAACAAAAAAAAACAATAATGTTTGTAACTCGAGACATTGAGAATAAAAAAATGTGCCTGCGTGGAATGTCTCGTGCATATGTTAAGGGTCGCGGAACTCGTGCGAGCGTGTGTCCGCCCCGCGGTCGGAAAATGCACAGACACGGCGCGTACGGATTGAGACTCGTCACGTCAGCGACTCGGATCATTACAATAAGTACCGCGGAGAGTGTGCTCTTTGTCAAACATTTCGCAATGAAAGAATCGAAACGTGCATGAAAAATGCTGGCGAGTATACGCGCAAAGGAGAGATCGCGCGCATATCCGAGGGCAATTGCACGGCTGTTAACTTATGATAAATACAGAGAAGGTGATGCGCGCACCGCGTCGAGCGGTGCGCGCACTCATGACAGAGCAGCGCGTACAGTTTGGAAAAATGTTCTTGGGCACGTCAAGGTAAAATGGATTCGTCGTATATACATATGTATGATGATCACAGAGCGCGCGTCGGTCATCGCGTGTGACACATTTTTTTCCTCATCTGACAATTGTCGAGTACGCAACGGCCTTCTATATATCGATCGATTATTCGCCATTATGGTTCTATCGGATTTTTTTAATTGACACATGCACACATATGGACATTCCATGGATTAAATTTTTCTTAAGCCACATAGTGTCCTAAATTCCGCGAGCTTTTCGACGAAACACATCGTCCCCTCGTCCACCTCTTATTTGCGCTCTTATCACGGCCCGCAGCTGATTCCGTAATTCGCCTTTACTCCGCTCTTTCTCTCTCTCTCTCTCTCTCTTTCTCTTCGCCTTGCTTGCGCAGAAATCGGTGTTATAACGGGCCGCGTTGCAAGCTCGCACGTTCCCCTCGCTCGAGGGGAACACGGAGCAGCGGTGGTGCAACAAGTCACGATTGGCTACGCGACTCTACCAATCGGCGAATACTCCCATTCATAAGTTTTTACCTCCCCCGCCGCGCGTTTCACAGCCCGTGGAGTGGGGAGGGTGAGGGGAAAGAAACTGTGCGCCTTAAACTCGACCGCTCCAGCACCCGAAACACACACAACGCACACTTTTCATGAGCGTGGCTCTAGCATAGGCAATGTATCGCGTATTTTTCGTCATTTCAACCGCGAATTAAACGCGCCTCGTCAATGCGAATTAATTATACCCACAATGAGAAAAAATAATAATAAACGGGCATACAACGTTTTTCCGAAACATGGCTTAATACAAACCCTTACGATACAAAAAAAAACCTAGTTTTTCCTGAAAGCGTTCTTTTCCATAACTTACGCGTCACATTAGTTCGAGGAGGTTGGAGCGGTTCAGTTGAGTCGAGTGACGGTTTATGATTTTTTCTTTTCAATGAACCTTAAAAAATGGATACGAGGTACAGATTTATTCCGTAGATGCAAATTTCTGCAGATGCAGTCTTGATTTTAAAAAAAGTCAAAATTGTGCATTTTCATATCTGTATTTCGCGAATGAAAAAAAAAAAACTTTTGTGTGACTACCAACTTGAAAAAGTATAAAATAATCGATGATTATAATAAAAATTTCAGAGTTCAATTAAAAAATAATCAATTTTCGAGTCGTTTATAGTTATGCCTATTTATATTTATGTCACGAGATTATTTATTATTACTCTTATGAAACCTCGATGGTTAAAAATTGGATAACATGGCTTAAGATCAGTGCTGGGCAAAATTGTAATAAAAAATTAACAATTACAAACTACTAAAGGTAATTTGTAATTAAATCGTATTCCATTAAAATTACTTTTAGTAATAATAATTGAATCGGAGTTCATTAAAATTACTTGCGATAATTGTAATTGAATTAGAGTCCATTGAAATTATTTCCAGTAATTGTAATTGAATTGGAGTTAATTAAAATTACATTGAGCCACTCTCATTAAATCGAAGTTCAGTAAAATTACTTTCAGTCATTGTAATTGAATCAGAAATCATTACAATTATTTTCAGTGATTGTAATTAAATCTGTAATTATCAAAATTTACTTTCGGTAATAGTAAACCACGCAATGTGGTTTCATTAATTTTTTTTGCTTGAGAGAATTCTATGCATCGAAATGAATATCTCGTTTTTTTTTTCTCGTGAAAACGAAGCTTTTTTATACAATATTTTGCAAAAATACTGTATAAAAAATAATTTTAAGTTTATTTTTGAAGGTTAATCGTAAGAATTTAAGGTTAATCGTAAGAAAATTGTTATTGATATAAAAAAGTAACAATTTTCCCAAGTAATTGTAATGAATAATACAAAAAATACTATTTTTTCCAGTAATTATAATTGACAACGGAAAAATTACAATTCTTCCAAGTAATTGTAATTAGCAGCAAAAAATTACAATTATTTCGAGTAATTGTAGTTGATAATCACAAAATTACAATTGTTCATAGTAACTGTAATTGATAAATAAAAATTTATAATTGTATCCCGTAATTGTGATTAGTGACTAAATATTGCAGTTATTTACAGTAATTGTAATTTACGGGTAATGAAATTACAAAAGTAATGTCTGCTGCCCAATTCTGCTTACGATGTGCAAGCGGGGTTTCTTTCTAAATGTTTACAAAGGTTTACTTTGCGTCAATCCGTTGTTAGAAATTGTTAATCTTGGTGCTAAATAGCCCAAAAAAAAACATAAAGTTACATACATCAAACTATTTTTTATCTCTGGTATTTTGTGGTGGATAATTTTTTGAAAATTCGCTAAGACGCAATACAGTCTCGACAATAACATATATTTTTTGTTTCGTGGATTGTATTCGATGATTCATCGATCGAGTAATAATATATGTAAAGACGTAAGAAAAATAGGACAGGAAAAAAAAAAACGATCCGGTCCGATGGTGTGTTTGCAGGGGGGAACGCTCGATGTGAGTTTATCGCAGCGGGGGTATAATGCAATGAAAGGGCGGTGTTTATCATCCCCCGCGTGGAATTCCCAGCTGAGCTGGTGCGCATCCGCGAGCTTTCTTCGCAGACCATTGGCTCTCTCGCGGAACCGCCGGATTGAGGTTTATTTTTTGTCTAGCCCCCCCCCCCCCGCCCCGCCGCCCCCGCGCCCTCTCGGGGTAATATTTACTACCGTTGATTCCATAAAGTGGTGTCGGCGGGGGGAGTTTTTGTACAGTGGTCGGAATCGCTCTTCCTCACGTCACCCATAAGTAATATGGATTTATGGCAAGGAATGGACAAACCATAAAAACGGATTAAACAAACGTACACGGAATACGGTAGAGTTTGAGGGTTGAAACGAGAACAGAAATGTTCTCGTTAGGTATCGCGACGTAGAAGTTTGCATCGGTCGAATGTTACGAAAAATCATTTCTTTCATTTTTTTTCCATTTTTTTGCTGTGAATATCGCTTAAGGGGTTACACCCACTTGCGATTTTGAAAAAATCGATTTTTTTTATTGCGTTTTTTTGAAGTATAAGTATCTGAGAATATGTCCTGAAAATTTCAAGTCGATCCGAACAACATTGACTGAGATATGAGCGTTGAAGGAGAAGAATCCGTTGTGTAAACGACCGCCTAATTGAAACTTTAAACGCGTTTTTCTCAAAATGGCATTTCTGAAGTCGGTGACCAAGATTACTCGAATACTAATGAACCGATCTTCTTGAAACTTTGCAGGCTTATTTAATACATAAAAATGTAGTCTTTAATCGTTCGATTTTTTTTTTTCGAAAAAAAATGGCCGCTTTATAGCCAAAAAACGGCCGTTTTTTTTCGTTAAAATCGAACCTTTAACTTTGACTGTCCGCCATTTTGTGAAAAATGAATATTTTTTAAAATCCTTCGATTAAAGACTAGTTTATACTTATATTTGACTAAATCCATCCGCATTTTTTTTTCAGATGATCCACTTCGCCGCAATGTTGGTCACCGCAAACCGTGTATATAAAAACATTATTTCATTGACGGCCATTTGCCACTAAACAATGTAATATTTTTCAATAAAAAAATTACCGAAAGTTCTTCAAGATGTGTTCTTTAAGATGGTATATTGATCAATTAAAAAAGTTTTGTAGTTTTCTTTTAAAAAATTCATGAAAAAGGCCTTTTTTTGCGCTACAAGTGGGGGTAACGCCTTAAACGTTTTTACGTATTCCCAGTAGAGATTTACGACCTCAATATGCGAAAAAAGGCTTTAGATCGGCCTAAAAGTAAAGAAATGGAAAATGAACGAAGAAATCGTCGAGTTGCAACGACGCGGACTTCAACGTCGTGGAATATGGTTGTTCGCTGCAATCCATTATGCAAAAGGTATCGTACCGACGTCACGAAAATTCCAACCCTCATCATCGCAAATAACCCCAAATAAATTTTCTTACGAAGAACAAAGCTTAAAAGAAAGTTTTTATTTTTTTTCAATTTATCTTTTTTTATTTTAATATAAATTAAAAATGTCAATAACATTAATAATTCTAATAAAATTAATTTTAACAAAAGTAAAAGGTCTTTTTTCAATTTATATTTTTTATTTTAATAAATTTAAAATATCAATAAAATTGATAATTCGAATAAAATTAATTTGAATAAAACAAAGTTTAATAAAAATAAAAATTCTTCTTTCATTTTATATTTTTTATTTTAATATAAATTAAAAATTTTAATAAAAAGCAATAAGGCAAATAAAATTAATTTTAATAAAACATTTTAATAAAAATAAAAATCCCTTTTGCCATTAAAAAAAAAAATTTAATATAAACTCAGTTTCATTAAATTGCCGAGGTTTTTTTCTTCTTCATATTCATATCTTCGGCGAGAGAGTAACGGAGTTAACGCGAAGGTTTGCAATTTATTTAACTCGCGGAGAGACGAATCGCGTGTTCGTGTCACTATTAAATGGGGGCGCAGAATCGAGAGGGAACGGTTATTGGTGATACCTCGCCGTAGGTTAAAAAAAAAGTGCACGTGCAGGAGAAAGAGAGAAAGAGAATTCAACGCGGGTGAAGGTCATGTGAAATATTTGCACTTTGTTTGTAATCTGCGTAACCTATTACAGATAATAAATCCATGAAGCTAAAAGTCTGCCCCCCCCCCTTCCGCCCCCTCTCTTTCTCTCTTCGTATACCCTTCGTGGCAGTCCGCGTTTCGCGATAGAGAAGTATCGTTTCACAATCCCAAAGAGAAAGGGAATCTCCCGCGTACATGCAGCAGCCCGGAGAGCTCTCCTATGACTTTGCTTAACTCGGCGCTCGGTTAGCTCTACGATCACTTGCATCGCAGTATAGGAACGTTTTACGACTGTATATCATCTTGCTCTCTCTCTTTCTCTCTCTCTCTCTCTCTCTCTCTCTCCCTCTCTCTCTCTCTCTCTCTCTCTCTCTCTCTCTCTCTCTCTCTCTCTCTCTCTCTCTCTCTCTCTCTCTCTCTCTCTCTCTCTCTCTCTCCCCCTCACAAAAATAAAAAATACAAGAATCCCCGTAAGAATGAATTTTTAAATTATCGTCACTAATCTTCGATGAATACATTCGTTTTTCTATGGTCGGTATGGATTCTATGGTCGTTTCTCTATTCGGGTTTTTTTTTCTATGGTCTTGAACTATTTGGAAGAAATATTGCTTTTGTTCTTCATTTTTAGTTAACAAATTATTATATTCCTCGACAAGGGCTACTCCACGTTCAGCTGAATCATTTGTTACTTTCATTTGTACGAAAGCTCTTAAGGACGTTCGAAAGATTTCAATAGATTCCCATTTTTCGAGAGGCTCATCCAGGAAATCATGGGGCAATTCACATTGTTGAAATAAGCGTCTCGACTTTTGAGTGACGAAATGACTGATGTCAATTTCAGGCAGTGTTTCACACTCGCTACCACTCAGAGAAATGTGCTTTTGATTTTTCGATGTACTCTCACGTGTCCTTAAGGCTATTAACATCTTTCGTTTCACATCTATAGGAACCATTGAATCGAAAGATGCGTTTTCATGAATAAATATTTCTTTCTAAACATCGGATGGTAATAATAGAATTATGTTTTAAATGAAAATCATTCAAAAAAATCATTTTTACGGGGATTCTCGTGTTTTATTATTTTTTTATTTATCGACGTATATATCGACGGATAATTGTTGCTCCGATAACCAAGACCGTTTTTTTTTTAATTGTATATTCAGTATCCATACATAAGTTTAGAATATATTCATTACTTTAGACCAAGAAAAATGTATGTTCCATTCATGCAAATTCCTTATTCACGTATTGACTCGCTACCACTCAGGGAAATGCGCTTTTGATTTTTCGATGTACTCTCACGTGTCCTTAAGGCTATTAACATCTTTCGTTTCACATCTATAGGAACCATTGAATCGAAAGATGCGTTTTCATGAATAAATATTTCTTTCTAAACATCGGATGGTAATAATAGAATTATGTTTTAAATGAAAATCATTCAAAAAAATCATTTTTACGGGGATTCTCGTGTTTTATTATTTTTTTATTTATCGACGTATATATCGACGGATAATTGTTGCTCCGATAACCAAGACCTTTTTTTTTTAATTGTATATTCAGTATCCATACATAAGTTTAGAATATATTCATTACTTTAGACCAAGAAAAATGTATGTTCCATTCATGCAAATTCCTTATTCACGTATTGACGAAATAAAAAAGACAAAAGTCCGATGAGGCACCTCTAAATCTTGAAGGACCGGCCCCCCCTTTCGCGACGATTATTTTTTATGTCCAAGTATAGTTTAAGATTGTGTCAAGCTAAAAAAAAATTATCAATTTATCTTGAATAAGTAACGGGTCGGAAGAATAGCTGATTTACGCGATTTTTTTCGAGGGTTGAAATATACGGTAATGGGTCCGATTTTCTTAATGTCAAATTGGAACACTCATAAAGAGAAGAAAATAATTTTTGAAACGTTCATTTTTATTTTTTTCACATTTTTTAACGGTTGCAAATGTCTTCCAAGACAGATGTCGCTATAAAGGTTTTTCTTTAAACAAAAATGACAAAATGGCGGCGGTTTTAAAAAAAGTATCAGATTTAGCCTGGATTTCGAGTTTTTCGTTAAAAAAAATGAAGATTCAAAAAATAAAAGCTTCCATAGCGAGATAAAGACGTGAAGAATGTTGTGTCAAAATTTGAGACGGATAGCTTGAAAACTCTCCTTTCGAGAGTGTACACCATTTTCAAAACCATTTCGAGAAAAACGTGTCCGTTCTGCGAAAGGCCAGAACGATTCGAATTTCGCCCCAAAAATTTGGCAGCATATTTATAACCGTCTATGCTTCCGGATAATGCAAAAAAATCAACTTTTAGAAAATTTGACACTGATAGTCCCTTAAAGTTTCTCGTTGTCTTCGAATTTCATTCAAGCAGTAAAGATTTAACTTACAAATTTCTAAGAGACATTCTTAAGACCCCAAACTATAAGAATCAGAAGAAAAAAAAAAGGAAAATGTATTTATTCCCCATTCGTACTCCAAATCTCGCCGTCTCGCTCCTCAATCCCTGCGGGAACCACAGGCAAGGGGTAATATTACTGGCTCATCCTCCCTCGTGGCCGATTGACCACTGTCATTGAAAATTCCCATTCCCGAAGTCTCGGCAATCGAACGAAGCCCGCCGATTGAAAAAGGAGCAACGGAGCGCGGTCGTCACTATCGGATCGGTAGATCGCGAAGAGCCGCGTGCTGCGAGTAAACGTCGAAGAGTCAGCCCGATACGGCTGTAGTCGCGAAGTAGAGTGGGGGCGGAAGGGTGTCCGTGGAGGGGGGTACGCACTCCCGATAGCCATAACGTTCGCGCGGGATGACGTCAGAGAAGCGTTGGCGTTACGGCCATAGCTATCGCAGTGCGGCAAAAAGGCACACGCGCTGCTCCGAGACGCGGAGCTCCCCGCCTAGAGAAGCGGACTTCGGTGGTGGGAGATGAAGAACGGAATAAAAAGCAAAAAATTGGGAACGAAGCGAAAAGAAAGCCGGGTTGCGATGAGACAAGAGAGCGAGAGAGCGAGGTAGAAGCAAATGTGCAGCGACAGGGGTGAGGTGTAGAAAAAGTAGCGGGAGACGCGTTAGGATGGTGGGGGGTACGGCGGCTAGGCGAGGGGCCCGAGGGGTGTGATGCGGGTACGAGGTGTGCTCGATGGCCGCCTAGGCATGTGCTGGCGCTCGTGTCTCGGTTGGCATCACGCTCGCGCCCGGGGCGTGAGCAAAATCCAGAGGGAATATCCGAGAGGAGGCTCCGACTCGTGTTTGCTACATTCGCCGTTTCCCTCTTTCACTCTCTCTCTCTCGCGACCTCTCTCTTCTTCTACTCCCTCTCTGTTTATTCTATCTCCGTCCGGTACTTGTCTCTTCTTTTTCTCTCTTAGCCTGTTTTATCTTCGTCTTCTCTCGATACGATAGTCGCGGGTGCGAAAGCGGTGCCAGTTACCGCGGAACCGTTGCCTCGGCGACACGCATGCCTCTTTTTTTCTCTTTCTCTCGCTCTTTCTCTCCCCTCTCCAGCCTGCCTCCTTCCCCGCGTCGCATTGTCGAAAGAAAATACGTATGCGTAAAATTGGCTGTTTTTTTCTCGTTGTTCTTCATCGAGGATTTTATATTCCACGATACGCAAAAGTACACGAACCGGTGTAGGCGCGCACTTACGCCAGTAGATGATGACTCGTTTCTCTCGCCGGGACACGCCGATCATTTAACCCGGGAATCCGTGAATATTTCTTCAATTTTTTTCGTCGAAGACTCGCTCTCGTAGCGCTTGAGGCGAAGTTTTTCGAATTTCGGGGGTCGTTCCGTGTTTGCGCAAAATTTGACAGGCCGGATCGTTTCTCTCGACGAAGCAGGCCTTACATTGAATTCTCGAGGAGTATCTCCCTCCCACACGGCGTATCGCCGTCTCCCTCGCCCGTGCGGTCCCTCGTGGCGCCGCGCGCTCTCGCGGGCTAACACACGCGCTGTCGTTTCGAAACGTCAGTTGGGCCCTGCAGCGTGGATAGCGCGTCGCTCGAGATCTCGGCCGCGCAATCCTCGACCGGTCGGAACTTTCGTGCGTCTCTTTCTCGGTTCCTTTTTTTCCTCGCGCTGCCAACAAACGAAACAACAAAAACACACGCCTCGCAAAGTTCCTCCGATACGTCGTGTCTCGATTGCGCGCGCGCACGTTTTTTTCTCTCTCGATATACGTTCCGCGCCCGGCCGATAAAGGCAGCGACGGGCGCATCGCGTAATACTACCGGGCGCCCGGCGCGCGCGTGTGTGTCGCCAACAGCGACTTTTGCATCAGTGATCGAACGCGTGTGTACGTGGAGTTGTGAGAAAAATAGCTCTTGGTGAACTTTGGGCAAAGGCGATCGTTGACGAGGAATAAAACAAACACCGCGATTTCGTGCGTGCGTGCGCGCGGGAACGTCAGTGATTCTTTCCAACCAAGTGTCAAGTGCGAAAAATCGTCGTCACGTTTCTCTTTCTCTCTCTCTCTCTTTCTCTTTTCCATTCGTTTTCTCGTGTGCCTCGCGATGGCGCGATCTACGGGCTAACGAAGTTACCAACATCCGAAAAGAAAACTCGCGTGTGATCAGCCGCGATGCGTTTCGGGCCGGACCAATGAGCGAATATTTGCACCGCGAACGGACGAAACTGTCGCAGCGGCGGTGGCGGCGGCGGCGACTGGATCTTTGATCTCGACGTGCTCGAAGGAGTTGTTTTTCCGTATCGCGAGAAGGGAAGTGTTCCTCGAGGAGCTTCGCGGGTGTTAACGGGAAGAGCGACGAGAAAAAAAAAAGACTCTCGGGGTTGATTGAATGGTTCCGCGGGGGCTCTGCCTTGGGAGGTCAGACTGGGATCATCCGGAGCCGGAACAACGAGGCTTTTACGACTCGTCGCCCCCCCGGATGGACGCGAGCGTGTGCTGTTTGCCCACTGCCGGCTCGGGGCCTCAGCATCAATCGCACAATCAGGCCAGTTTGCCCAATATCATCGGGCAAAATGGCCTCTCGACGCCTTATCAGTATGCCGATCAAATAGTACCGGATCGCGGCCAGCCCGACGCTCTCGGTATCGTCGTAGCTGGCCATCAGGACAATTGGCAACAGCCACCCACCGTCAATGCCTTAAATTCTGTCGCAACCGCGGCCACCACCACCACCACCACCGCCTACATCGATTATTCTTGGCTGCAGATGCAGGTGAGCCTGTCAAAGGGAGATACTTTTTTTTGTGTTCCTCGAATCTTTCTCGTACGCGCTGCATTTTTTCCATTATTTTGCTTCGAGGAAAGAAAAAAAGCTTCGAAACACTTACGTGCGAGTGTAATCCGAAGAATCGGACAGCCGACACTCGAAAACGATAAAACGTATAGGTACACGCGTAACACATGATATTCTTACGCCAGGGATTTCATACAGATAGGGGGGTATACATGCGTGAAAAACGATTGTGAAAAAAAAAACGAAGAATAGCCGGAGAGCATTCTACAAACGACAAATGTGTCATTGGTAATGTCTCAATGTAGCGTGGGCTTAGAAGAAACATTTGCGGAATGACAATGATTTCGATCCACGCTTGAAGTCTACGGGGGGGGGGGGGGGCGGGGGTGGGGGGGGAGAGCACGCGAAAAAGATTTTTCCCTTTGTAGGTGGCTGGGGCTGCTGTTCGCACGAGAAGAGAGGGAGAGAGACAGAGAGCTTAGATTTATCGCATTGCATGCGATGCTGAACGTGAGGTTATTTGCACTCGAGTGTGCCTCGCGCCGAGACTATCGGCGCATTTTATTCTTTCTTTTTACTTAGTCCGAAAACTCTCGTAACTTGTCAAACGTACGAAATACGAGTGAGGAGAGAAACAAAAGATATTCTCAAAATTCACCACGAGACTGAAGTTGCATCGTTGGAATGCAAAGGAGAATTTTTTTTTTAATTGCTCGATTTTATTTTTGCAAATTAATTCTAGATTTTCGTCACGG
The DNA here is from genome assembly GCA_951751655.1 of Ophion costatus. NCBI lineage: Eukaryota > Metazoa > Arthropoda > Insecta > Hymenoptera > Ichneumonidae > Ophion > Ophion costatus. Next base: position 4,042,326 of record OX632367.1, read on the forward strand.
AAATTTCTCATTAATTTTTCGAGTCGCTTATTTAGCGATCTGGAATTGAATTTTGCAAAAAACGTTTTAGTAGAATAATAAAAATGACACAATAAAAATGAATCTCGGTGGCATTCCGACGATGCAAACTTCAAGACCATAAATCACCGTATCATATTGGGCTTTAAGGGGCTACGTCTACCTTGAAGCCTCAAAGAATTGCCAATTTCGATTTTTTTTTCTGGAAAACGTTTGGTGAAGAAGAAACGCATTTTTTTAACACAAACATACATATTTTGAGAGCCTTTGAAAAAAATCAGCAAAACAACAAAAACATGGCCGCCGGCAGATGATGGAATTTTTTTCGCAACGGTTGGCGGTGGGCACTGTACAGCTTAAGGAAGCTTTCCAGTGTGACAGCCCGAAAAATCGCTGTTTTTCGCGATTTTTTTTTTTAAAGAAAAAATAATCTAATCGGTCTGGTTTTTTTTTGTATATTAATTGGGTATTGAAGAATACAAAACAATTTTTTAAAGATCGATTTATTTATTAATTAATATCTATAAAAATGATGAAACAATTGTTGCAGAAAATGCACTTGGATGTGGTGTCCACGTTGGGGGTCACAATTTTGATCTGAAACAAAAAACACAAAAAGATTATTGATCGGTATATAATTGGCTTTCGTGCTATGGAGGCTTTTTTTTTTTTTTTTTGCAAAAATGGCGCCGGTTTGAACAAAAAGTATCGATTTTAGCATTTTTTTTGGCAGTTTTTTTTACAAAAAAATAGGAAGATGTCAAAAAAAAAAAAAGCTTCCATAGCACGATAAACAATGACGTTAAGAATATTGTGTAAACAATTCAACTCGATAGCTTTAAAACTCTGCCCTCCAAGTTGGACACCGTTTTGAAAAATGCTGTTTCGAGAAAAACGCGTTCAAAGTTTCGCTGTAGCTGTGGCGCTCCGTTGCCTTCTTCCAAGAAATGCTGTACAGTAACCGAAATAATCTGAGTTTCGGCATGAAAATTTCAGGGAATATTCGGAAGAGTGTATACTATTCGATAAAGCAAAAAAAAAAAAATCGATTTTTTGAAAATTTCACACTGGAAAGCTCCCTTAATCGGTCAATCCGGAATCTAAAAACCAAACAGAATTTTGGGAACTCTCTGGAATTTTCTCAGAATTTACTTTTCTCAGAATTACGAAAACTGAAAACGACTTGACAAAAAACTGAACGGTATAAAAATAAATGTTTTTGTATATCTTTAATATTTATATTATTCCTCATTATACACAAATGAAAGTTATGTCAGTGCCAAGCATTGAGGACTAAAAAAACTGAAAACTAATTTACTGTGAAGCTACGTTTGTAAATTAAAGTAAATTAAAAGTAAAGCTACAAAAATACATTTGCATTCGATCTGTCGATACACAACCGCATCATTATCATTATAGATAAGTATTTATATCTATTTCTTGTTCATTCCCACCGGCGTACAAACTTTTGTTTATAATGAAGAACAGATTCTGTATTTGCTTTTAATCTCTTTTTTTACTTTGTAATGTTTAAATTATGTTTCGAATTTCAGTTAAAAAAAAATAAATATCAATTCTATCAAATCTCCGTATACTTGGTTTAAAAAAAATTATATTATCCAGTTCAACATAATTCTTCAATAGAAGGATCCAGTTGAGAATTTCCTCTGTTTCTTCAAGTTAAAAATGTTGGTTTTTTTCACAAAAATCAGTCATTGCTATTTTTACGTATATAATTTTCCCGTATAGTTTGTAACGTTTACAAAGACGTAATATCTCTCTAACTCAAAAAATATATGTTTGATGAAAAGAAAGTGTTCTTCATTTGAGCCTAATCCGGCTAGTCTGAAAAACCTGGAATTTTGCAAAACCTGTATGGAAAACCTGGAAAAGTCCGGGAATTTCTGACAAGGAACATCCCTCAGGTGACACCCTTCGATTTTGTTGAAATTTGGATATGTTATAAAGCACCGAAAAGTAAGCGATACGTATTTTTTTTTATCGGCGGAAAAACGGTTTTAAGGGGTAAAACCACCCCTCGAAAAAAGGCATCTCTAGAGGTAATACGGCAGTTTCACCCACCAGGAGTTCACCGATTTTAACGAAACAAAAACGAAAATTCTTCTAATTCGAAGCAATGAAAAATCCACTATAGTGACATTGCAACAAAAAAAAAATTAAGGGGTGAACCACCCTAGAGATGCCTTTTTTCGAGGGGTGGTTTAACCCCTTAAAGCCGTTTTTCCGCCGATAAAAAAAATACGTATAGCTTACTTTTCGGTGCTTTATAACATATCCAAATTTCAACAAAATCGAAGAACCTGAGGGATGTTCCTTGTGCGTCAATAACGCGTAACAACCCTGTCTCCTTTCGGTGATTTTTTAAAAGGCTCTCAGCATATGTACCAGTTTTTCACCAAACGTTACCGAGAAAAAATATTCGGTATTTGGACATTTTTTTTCGTTGGAACGCACCGAATTTTTTTTTAACGTTTCATTTTCTATATTTTTATTATTATACCAGATATTTTTTCAAATATTTATATTGTAGATTGCGGAATAAATTTCTCCAAAAATAGTTGAAGGATTATTACAGGCAAAATTTGCCGTATGAAATTGAAGAGGAATGTAGAAATATTAATTTTCATTACATTCCGACGATGCAAACGTCATCCTCGTAACAAAACCACCTAAATTAATTCCGAGCAATTGTGATTCAAATGAATGGCCAAATCGTTACGACATTCGTTCGCCACAATTTTCGATAATTATTCCGGCGTTCGTGAAATCAATTCGAACGCGAGTATTTGGGAGGATCTTCGTCATGTATATGTATATAGATAGACGAAGGCGAATAATCGAACATACACGGGGAGAAAATTGATAATGTCTGAAAAGTGAGGGAGTCAATATGGGCGCGGCCATGCGGCGAAGGACTCGAGAGGGAACCGTAAAAGCTACGTCAATCATCCAAACCTTGCACGAAATTTGTACACAGTTGCATACGTACAGTGTGTTATTACATAAATATATACGTGTGAAGTTTTATACGGCAGGGATGTGGAACGGATTGTCGTGCAATGTTTACAGGACATACGGAAGATGCGATTACTTGCAAATAATGGAAAAGTCAAATACCCTGTACAATTTTTTTACCGCGTCGACCAGCTCTTCACGACTTACTTGACAAAACGAAGAAAAATACCAGAAATGCAGAAATTGTCGTACGGATCCAATTGGATTCTCATACTTGTCCCTAAACTGAAACGTCACGCTCGTACATTGGATTGTAATCGGGATTCCCCATTAAAATCCAATGTACGAATTCAATTCCAATTCTAAACGATCGCCACATTATCGAAAAAAAAAAATATAGTTCGAACCTTACATCGTTGGAATGCAACGATTTGTTCTTATACCGTCATTCTTATTATTATTCAAAATATTTTTTTTCTTTCAACTTGAGGTCGCACGTCCGTAATAAAAATACATAAAAAACTTTGGAATGATTTCTCTAGCATGAATGGGCCAAAAATAAATTTTATTGATAGAAAAAAAATCATTTTCGTTGCGTCCCAACGATGGATACTTCAAGACCATCGCACGGCTCGGTCGCGTACATGATTCCGGTAACTAGATGCATCTAAAGTAAAAAATGGAAAAATATACTTTTGGTACGATGAAACTACAAACCCACCGGATACGGTTTTCGAAATTTTGAAATTCGCATAAATTGCACTATTTTGCAAAAAAAATATCGATGTTCGAAAAAAAAAAAACGATTTTAAACATTTGTTATTAACAAACGGAGGAACCTCTGAAAAAATTATCCAGTCTGTCGATTGAATATGTAATAATATTTGTTCAGTCCAAATTTGAAGAAAATCGGACGATTAGATTTTGACATATGACGTACGCCAAATTGCAAAATATACTTTTGAGATAAACGCAAGAGAAGAAATAACGTACTAAATCCACTTTTTCCGTATACAATTTTCGTATAAATGTTTGGGTGTGCTCAATATTTTCGGTGGTTCTTTATCGTTTCGGGTACTGGCAATACGAATAGGAGATTTATTTTGTTCTAGAATTGTTCTTTTTGTTCATTATAAACAATTTAATTGTTATAATGAAATTGTGGCGAGAATTTTGGTTTTGAGAGTTCCCACAAATTCCGCTTTAGAATTTTGAATAAAAAAATTCTCAAACGATGCGAATCCGGAAATAGCCGCGAAATGAAGGCTTCCTTCCCCGAGCAGAAATCGGCGATAGCGGATTATCGGGTATCTAAAGGAGAGTACAATGTTTGCAAGTATCATGCGTTAGGGCCTCCGATGAACCTCCGGAATGGCAGAAACTGGACAATGTCACTGAAAGGAGACCAATGGGGACCACAACTGCACCTACGGAACCTCAGGTGGGCCTACTTTGAGCGCTTCCGCAGAACATTCAGGCCCTTCTTTCGGCCTACCGTAGGCGCACTGTAGTCTCTCTGGACCCTCCATTCAGCCTATTAACGGTATATGTAGTGGAAAAAAATACAAATATGCTTCACACATACACGTGGAGATATTTTTTAAATGTTCAACGTACTAAAAATGACAATAACGAAAAATCAAACATCTTATTTGAAATCGACCGTAATCGACGATCACCATTTATCGATTCATTATTGAATGAACAAAAAACCAAAAGAACAAAAACAAACGGAAAAAATAAACAAAAAAATCGTATTAGGTTGAATTCCAAACCGACAATTTCAATCTTTTTGAACATAAAATAGACTATAATTAACACCCTAACGTTTTATATCGATATCAACATTGTATGTTATTTAGGTATACACTGCCGCACTAAAAGTTACATAGCTTGGTAAAAAAAAATATAACCAAATTTAACGAACGGCGTTTAGAAAGGAACAAATTCAGCTTTATTTTCCTTGATCGAAATATTTTTTTATGATTTTTTTTCGACCCGGTATGCATGTTTGTACGTGACTGGTTTTCGGCTTTTTTTCAATCATCGAGAATTGGGCGCATGACTTATGGAAAATCTTTTTGTCATGTATATCCATGATAAAACTTTAATGAGGTAGCAGGAGCTCCATTTTCGTTTTTTGAAAAGTTTCGTACGACTTTTTTTCGCAGTTATGTCATTTTTCGCTAAAAAAAAAGACTAATTCTGGAAAATTAAATGTAACTCAAGGACTATAGGGTTTAGGAGGAAATATCAGAGATGTAAAAAGTAGCGTAAGTTTATAGTGGATAGCCTGGAATTTTAAAAGAATTTTCCTGTGAGATTTTTTTTCTCACAGGAAAATTCGTGACGCCCATAAATCCGAAGGAATTCGAGTAAGACTGTATTTACGAGCATCCTTTTATGAATCGCCTATAAAATAATAATAAACCGATATTGAGAAAATTTGATTGTTTTCGTATATTAATATTGCACTAATAATTTGATAAGGTGACGATGTATCTTTATTAATTGTGTAGTATTTATTCATCATCTGATAACGCATATTTACCATTTTTCGGGCGATAATCAGGGAAAACGTATTTTTTTTGTTCGTCATCGAACGGGTTACCGAACAGGCCACAATGGAGTGATGATGAAGGAGATATCGAATTTGGGCCGAAAGTAGGTTAGGTAGGGTCGAGGCAACGAATTTGAGATCAAAAGCAGGTTAAGGGGAGGCACGTGTCACTGAAACTGGGGGTCGAAAGAAGGTTTGGGAGGTCCAACAGAGGCTACACTGGACCAAGAGGAGGTCTCTTCATGGCACTGAACTCGACAGATAGGGTTCGGTAGGTTCAACGGAGGCTGGCGACTTGTTCATTACAAAAGAAATGGGCCCTGCGAGGGTTCAGAGGAGGCTAAAAATTTCGACTCGGGTATGTCGTCGGTTGAGATGCAATGACGTCTTTTCCATATTCTCTTTTCTCCCTGTTTTGTGGGCTCCAGAATTCATCTCGATAAATGCAGGCATTGTGGGTCTCCAACGAGGATATTGCGAAAGTTTGCCGCAGCTGCGATCTGCCGAAAGAACAATTGGCTTTCAGGTGAAAAATGATTTCGATGCATTCCAACGATGCAAACTTCAAGCCCATGGGAAGCCGTATTTTTCTCAATTCCAAAATTATTTGGACCGATGCGAAAAAAAAACTGCTAGCGCTGGGCTCCTCGTGAGTATCGAGACGCAATCCCCCCGACCCGTTTGATCGTCGGTTCTGAATAACCTTTTGTCGCGCGCGTGAAGTAAGTGATCAGGCATTCGCGGACCTCGCCGTGAGGGAGATGACCGACGACGTACGAGAATCTCGCGATGGCGAAAAAAAGCAATAAAAAGGAAGAAACGACGGGAAAAATAATGACAGAGTAGGTACGGGCTCGCGTGTGTCGTGCACACGGGCGCGCGCGCACGCGGGTGGTGTCACTGCTATTTTTCACCTCTCGGGCGCGGGGAAGCGAAATAATGTATTCAAAGTTTCTTACCGTAGGTGCATGTCTCTCCGTGCGCGCTGTTCTCTATGGTAATCGGGAAAAAAAGAGAATGGCCGCAATTATGTCGCCTCGTGTGTGCGCTTCGATCACCATCCCCCCATAGGACATATTAACAATTTCTCGAAGAGAAACACACGGTAATGCGACTGTTTCGTGGAAGTAATAAAAATAATGGAAAAAATGCGAACCGATCGTATTTCCCCTCGCGGCAATATGAAGTAATATGCAATCAATAATAAATGAAGCAATAAGTAAGACAAAACAATGCTATTAAACTTTGTAGCCTTGGTATGCAACGAGTTTTTTTCTTCGTATTGCCGTATTTTTTTTTTATTACTTAGGCCACAAAAGTTACTGAAAAACTTTTGAGGATTCTTATCAAGGCCTTAGACCACAGTGACGGGTATAAAATCGTGTGCGAATTTAACAATTCTTTTCGTATGAAAGAGTGTTTCACTCGTAAAATTAATGACACGTCTATTTAGTATGAATATCAAGCTGTTAGAAAGTTTTTTTTCTTTTCGATGTACAAATTGTTATCTTTTTTAGGCGCTGCGCGGCGTGACATTTAGCATCCACAATTTCTTGCTTAGAACAAAAAACAAAAATTCTCGTCAATCTACATTATAATACCTAGAGAAGTACGTACGGAATTTAAAAAATATTCTTTTATTCAAAAGTTGTAAGTATTTGAACTTAAGAAATGAATTTTCAGTGAAAAATTTCGTTATAACTGCTCATAAACTGCTCATAAAATGAAAAGTTTTCGATTAATCAGAAATTCCGAACGTACTTCTCTGCGAAAAGCAATCAGGAACATAACTTTCAAATTTGAAGTAGATCGAGTGAAAATTGTTGAAGGTATTTGTCACGCCAGCTGGAAAAAAGGTGTTTCGAGAAGTTTCGAGTAGCCGGCCATTTTGTACATCGAAAAAAAAGATATCTATATTTCCTAACTGCTTGATATTCATACTAAATAGATGTGTAATTAATTTTGTGAGTGAATCACTTTGCATACGAAAAAAAATCATCAAATTCGCACATGATTTTATACCTGTTACGGTGGTCTAGGGCCTTAACAGTACATAATCAAAACTTGCGAAAAAGATTTTAGATGATAATAGAAAAAAAAATATGAGGAAAATCAAGAAGAATTTCTCGTTGCATCTCAGAGATATTAACTCCGACACTAGGAAAAAATATATATGCGCATAAACCCGAGCGATTTTACCAGAAATTTTTCAAACTATTATTGTCTCGTCCTTTTTCCTAACTCTACTACTCTAAGAAGGATTTATTGCCTACCGGCGAAGTATAGGGGAGTTGTACTTAAGGAAGCTTAGTGTGACAGCCCGAAAAATCGCTGTTTTTCGCGATTTTTTTTTTTAAAGGAAAAATAATCTAATCGGTCTGGTTTTTTTTTTGTATATTAATTGGGTATTGAAGAATACAAAACAATTTTTCAAAGATCGATTTATTTATTAATTAATATCTATAAAAATGATGAAACAATTGTTGCAGAAAATGCACTTGGATGTGGTGTCCACGTTGGGGGTCACAATTTTGATCTGAAACGAAAAACACAAAAAGATTATTGATCGGTATATAATTGGCTTTCGTGCTATGGAGGCTTTTTTTTTTTTTTTTTGCAAAAATGGCGCCGGTTTGAACAAGAAGTATCGATTTTAGCATTTTTTTTTGGCAGTTTTTTTTACGAAAAAATAGGAAGATGTCAAAAAAAAAAGCTTCCATAGCACGATAAACAATGACGTTAAGAATATTGTGTAAAAAATTCAACTCGATAGCTTTAAAACTCTGCCCTCCAAGTTGGACACCGTTTTGAAAAATGCTGTTTCGAGAAAAACGCGTTCAAAGTTTCGCTGTAGCTGTAGCGCTCCGTTGCCTTCTTCCAAGAAATGCTGTACAGTAACCGAAATAATCTGAATTTCGGCATGAAAATTTCAGGGAATATTCGGAAGAGTGTATACTATTCGATAAAGCAAAAAAAAAAAAATCGATTTTTTTAAAATTTCACACTGGAAAGCTCCCTTAAGATGACATAGTCAGATAAGACGACGCACCCTCAACATCTTTTCAAATATTCGCGCTGTACGAGTAACGATGACGTTCTATGGTCGGCCAATAAGTGTTCCTAGCAGCTAAATCTAGCATAGCCGTCAGTGGATGCGAGCTTTTACGTGGTGAACATTTGCGTGATTTTGGAATGCAAAAAAAAACTGACCACGTTATTATCTGATGCTAAAATACACCCGGCGGGTAGGATTTTCCTAAATCAACTAATTTATTCATAACCTAGGGTCATTGTACTTCACAAAAGATGCACGACGGATATTCTAACTGCAAATTTATTGTCACAACGAGAGAACAAAATCTGCACTCACTTATGGGTGAGTTGACGTTACCAGACGTCGGTGTAAGATGACACGCTATGTCATCTTACCCTGCTGCGTATAATACCGGATATAAGATCTGATTTTTCGCGCTTACCGTTATAGGATACCTGCCTATCATTAATGAATTTCGACTCGTCAGTGCCGGTCACGAGAACATACGACCAAAATGATAGAAGCTGTGAAGAAGAATCGAATGGATTGGCTTTTAGCATCCAATCATTTTAACGTGCCACAGGCAACACTTCACCGCCACTATAACAATATTCCAATAAATATCGGTTGCTATAAACTGACCTTTAACCCAGAAATTAATGTATATCTGAGCATAATTCGGTTGACTTGTGTGAGATGTCATGCCTATGTCGTCTTACAGACGTCGATCTACATGTGGTTTTTCATTTTTTTTATCGAAGTACCTAATACCCTGAAACTGATTCTATTTCGTTACAATAATAAACCTTTACGGATATACGCTTGGCTATGAATTCGTTCCTCGTCATTCGTTTCAATATTTATCGTAAAAGAAAAAGTATGTCATCTTAAGGAAAACTCCCCTGCACCCTCAAGCCTATTTTCCCTCAATGGACATCTTCATCATGCGTGACTTTTCGCTTTGCACATGACCACTGCACGGGGCAGATGGTAAAATATCTTTGCCGAGCGACACACGCGCGCTCGAAAAGAATTTAAATGAGAGAAACTTGGAACTTGTCGGAACTCATGTATACACGTCTTTCGCTATCTTCCCGCGCGATATATTGATAATGTGTTGACTTTATTTAAAGGGGCGAACCGGCGCAAAGAACCATAAAATAACAAGCAACGTAATGGTGCTCATTACTACTATCATTCGGTCGTCTGCACCGAGGCGTTTTTCATCCTCCCATTTCTTTTTTTTCACTAGGTGCGCGTGAAGATGTGTGTGTGTGTGTGTGTGTGTGTGTTTGAGGACAATTTACTATGAGGACGGTCCTCGAAATCACTTTTCCACATATAGATATAAGACGTGGTGACCGCCCCCTCATCACTCTCGTGGTCTTCGACACACTTGCCCGTGTCCCCATCCCCTCTTCCCCCCCCCCCCCCTTTGGGCAAAGCTATATAATGTTGACAAGGTAAATATCCTTTGATACGCCGTCGTTCCGGGGACACGCGTCGCATATTACAAAGAAATATATATGCACGTACACACTTACATGTATACCTGCATGTACGTATATGTATGCACACACATTACTCTCACTCTCGTTTCACTCATTTTTCTTCTCTCTCTCTCTCTCTCTCTTTCTCTCTCTCTCTGTCTCTCCCCCCCCCCCCCCCACCCTCACTCTCTCTATTTTTTCTGACGCTGCCACTAATTCACTCGCTGGGCCCCTTTATAGTCAGGATAACTGTGTGCCTTCGTGTATTTGTCACCCTGAGTACATTTTACTATATACTTTCACGGAATGGCCCTCCATCTGGGAAAAGCCAAAGATAAATTTGACGAGTTCATTCGGTAATGTCATCTCTACGAAGAATGACGTTCCGGGATGAAGAAAAAATGAGCGGTTTCAGATTATCGTCAACGTTTCGAAAATTTCCAAATGTAAAATTGGGAAATCCCATTTTTGAGGTCGATCTCCGACGCGGAACGATAAATAAATGAACTTTTATTAGATTGGCAAATAATTTTCCATTCGTTCATTTTCAATTGCTAGCACGAATGAGATAATTCGATTTAAAGAAATGAGCTTTGATCCGGCCTCGAAATAAAGAGGAGGCTCGTTGGTGGTCGACCCCCCCCCCCCCCCTCCCCACTTGGCACCCTTCGTACCTATACGACTGCCTTCCACCCTCGACGCTGGAAATCCCTCCACCGAGCATCGGATAATTCATTAATACGTCACGGCAATTCCCCGTGAGTGTGCGGCAATACCGGTGGATTACCGAGTATGGGGAAAGCGTGTCACGAGTGTGTCAACCATTATTTAACGACTGTTGACCCACGGTGGGAGAAAGGGACTGTTGAGGATCTCGGTACGTAATGCACGCCGTGTTAAATTCAGTCACACTTACCCCGAACGTTGCGGGCTATTCTAAATGCGACACATGCAGTATATGCATACGCACGTGTATATATGCGGGGCATGAAAAGTGACCGAAACGGAAATTCACAATTACCATGTCCGGAATAGAGGGGAAAAAAAGTGTACCTGTATACGTGTGACGTGAGAGATTGATCGGACGAAGCGTTTCCACGGTTCGCTCTCCTTTGGGGAATATGTCCCGTCCCTTCGATTTTATCTTCTACTCTATTTTATTAACTCCCTTCTTTTAAAAAAATTAATAACGGATTTGCCTCGTCTTTGATATTTGAAGGTTATTAATTGATGAGGTTGCAGTTTGCATCGTTGAAATGCAGTGAAAATTCTTGCCATTTTCATTTAAGGAGGTACGATCATTACTACGAATCCAACTTTCGGATTTGAAATTTTCTATATGATTTTGACGAATACTTTTTGCGCCTTTTGCCAAAATTTGAGCTATTTTGACCGTTTAGTTATTTCGCAATAAAACTGCAAAGTCGAGCACTTTGAGTTACCGAAGCACGTCGTCTTATGGTGACGGTCAACCGGAAGTGCGGTGATCGTGGTTTTTCTGCTCACGTATCCAACTGAACCCGTTGGAAAATTGAAATTCGATAGATTAGATATAATAGATATTGTCAAAAATAAGAAAATCAATCTTTACCGTGTAGTTAAAGCACTACATTACAAGAAAGTTTCAATTTCCGGTTGAAAATGGTCAGAACGACGAAATAGCACCCACAGACTTAGCAACGTCGCGAGTGACAGCTGATGCGTTTGGCGAACATAACCCAGCTTTGTTTTGAAATTAATTTGTATAGAAGCCGCCACAAAATATGTAAACAACAATTTGTGGAGTTTTATCATTTATCACGTATCAATAATATGTATAATTATATTCTGCCTATCGCGTTAATTCCGCTGAAGTAATTCAAGCCTATTTCAATAGGCTTGCATTTTATTGCGTTAATATTATTACGAAGCTAACTATCGAGTCGTTGACAATCAAATTTTTCAGTTTTTATTTGTTCATGGGCAATAAATTCATCATTTACCACAACATTTGGCACACTATAAACGATAATACGAATAATCAACATAAGTAAGCATCAATCAGAGCAGCTGTGGGTAAAATAAATTTAGACTCTTTTTTGACCCCGTGGAAGTGATCGTACCTCCTTAACAGCATACTTGGTAGATTTGTAGATCGCTAAATAAGAATCCTAAAAAATGATTGCGTGATTTTCGTAGCTCTAATCTGTCAAAGGAAATTTCGGAAATAAACAAAATCCCTCAGACCGTATTTTTGTAAAACTGATATTGATTTTTCTCGTCTCGTATCGTTGATGGTTATTAATTGATCGGGTTGAAATTCACATAGTTGAAATGCAACGAATCATTTTTTCATTTCTCACTTTCATTATTATACGAAAACATATTTTGCAGATGCGTAGATCGCACAATGCGAATCCTAAAAAATGTACGCGAGATTTTCGTAGCTCAAATTTGCCAACGAAAATTTGAAAAATAAACAATCACTTGGTTCGCTTTTCTCAAATTGACAACGGATTTGTCTTGTCTTTTATCGTTAAAGATGATTGATTCATGGGATTGGAGTTTGCATCGTTGAAGTGCAACGAACATTTTTCTTCCTCTCTTCTTTTTATTATTATTATTCGAAATCATATTTCGCAACTTTGTAGACCGCCTAAATAAGAATCCTAAAACCGCTTCTGTGGTTTTCGTAGCTCAATTCCGCCACAGGAAATTTGGGAAGTAGGAAGAAACCCCTCGGTCAATTAAAAAAAAAGGATAATGGATTTTTCTCGCCTTTTATCGTTGAAGGTTATTGATTGATGGGGTTCAAGTTTGCATCGTTCAACTCAACGAAAATTCTTTCGAATTTCCTATTTCCATTATTATCCAAAACCATATTTTGCAGATTTGCAGATCGCTGAAGAAGTATAGCTCAAATCCGACGAAGGAAATTGGGGAAGTAAAAAATAAAAATTATTCCGATTGCAACGATGCGAACTTCAATATCATATCAATTGGTTTTATCAATGATTATGATCATTATAATTGTTTTTTTTCGTTCCTCAAAGTTTTATCGCGAATTTTGAATAAATCGAGAAGAAGTATCTGTTCGCGTGCGAAAGAAATATGATGGCAAATCCACCCGCGCGAGCCACAGTGAGTCACGTAGTCTTCTCTCCCGTCGTTGAGAAGACGCCCGCCGACGAGAGTGGGTGTACGCGTATGTGCTCGGGTCACTCGTTTCGAGTCCACGCGTACCTGCGCTCGACCCGCCGATAACGTGCCTCCGCTCCATAATGTACACGTACATTAAAATTTATTAATGCAATAGAATCGGCCCAATAATATTAATTTTACAAAATATACGTATATCATACTATGGCCAAGACGAGATTTTGTCGCATCGGAGAAAAATGTACGAGATTGACGTTTGCATCGTTGGAATGCAACGAAAATGATTATTCTTCAATTGCTCGAATTTCCTTTGACGTGTCATCGTTACGAAAATTCGTCAATTATTATTCAACTCGCTTAAAGAGCGATCGCAAATTTTCATCTGCGAAAAAAGATTTATCAGAATAATAAAAATGAGAAAATAAAAGTGAAAAAGGACTTTTATTAGATTTCAACGATGTGAGTTTTGAGACAACGACGAGTGAGGGTATTTCGTGGCTTGCAGAGACGTTTGTGACTCGATTACTCGGTGATGTTTGCACGTATATCGGTCCCCCGTAATACACACATACACGCGGATATATTCGTACGCTCGTAGTAGCCCGTTTTACTAGCTCTCCTCGCGAGAGTGCACCAAACCAATGTTCCGGACAATTTACTCACGAAATTAGCTACAAAACGCTCCGACCTATCTACCCATCAGCCACTTCCGCTTCCTTCCCCGTGGCCCCGGGTAAACGCGATGGACGGGCGCGAGCATTAAATGGCCGAGAGTTGGAGAAGAGTTATTGTGTTCATGGACTGCCATAATGGATTTGAGAGCAACGTAGTTATATACGCGAGCTCGAGAACACGAGAACGAGACGGAGATAGATCCTCCGACTCTCTCTCTCTCCCCCCCTCTTTTCCTCTCTACTTTGATAGTCGCCATTTTATTATATTTTTATGTCTACACACGTATTGTTTCATAGCGATGATCGCCGTCCAGACTCATCGTAAATCATCTTTTTTTATATCGTTCACAAACGTATAAATAACAAAAGGGCTTGTTTCGGTTTGTTATAACATTGGAGTCTCCATCGTTAGAATTCAACAGAATAATTTTTTTTTATTTCGATATTTTTAATTTCGAAAAAAGAAAATCACACAGACATTTTTTAGGACTCTTATTTGGCGATCTACGAATCTACTAAATACGAATTCGAAAAATAATGAAAATAAGAGAATTACGAAAAATATTCGTTTCTTTTCAAATATGCAAACTTCAACCCCATCGACCAATAACATTCAACGATAAAAGAGCAGAAAAGTGCGTCATGAGTTTTGAAAAAACGTACCAAGGCGATGTTTTATTTCGCAAATTTCCTCTCTGGCAGATTTGAGCTACAAAAATCTCGCGGACGCTTTTGGCGATTCTTATTTTCGGGATCTACAAATCTACTAAGTACAATTTCGAATAATAATGAAAATAAGAAAATTACAAAGAATTTTCGTTGCATTTCAACTATGGAAACTTCAACCCCATCGATCGACAGCCTTCAACGATAGAAGACGAAAAAACGTCCGTCAAGATTTTTTTTTAACGTATCAAGGTGTTTTTTTATTTCGCAACTTTTGTCGTTGACAGTATTGAGCCACAAAACGTCCGCAAACATTTATGCACGATTCTTATTTCGGGATCTACAAATCTACTGTTTAATTACGATTTCGAAAAATAATGAAAATACTAAAATTACGAAGAATTTTCGTTGCATTTCCGCTATGCAAACCCAACCTCATCGATCAATAACCTTCGAAGATAAAAGGCGATAAAAATCTGTTATCGATTTTAAGAAGCGACGTATCAGCGTTTTTTTCTCCAAATTTCTCACAGCAGATATAAGCTACGAACACCACGCAAGCATTTTCAAAATTCTCGTTCATCGATCTACAACAAACCTGCAAAATATGATTTTGGCTAATAATGAAAGTGAGAAATTAAGGATGCTGAGTCCCTATGAAACATGTTAATGTTAATTGTTCAATAAATAGCTTTTTAATCGTCATGAAATTTTTACACGACCTCCTGAATACTTCATGTAAAAACATACCAAATTTTCAGAATTCTACCATCATTACTTCAACCTCCTAAGGATTGAAATAAAAAATGATAAGAAAATTCTGAAAATTTGGTATGTTTTTGTATGAAGTATATAAGAGGTCGTGTTAAAATTTCACGACGATTAGGAAGCTCGTTATTAAAAAATTAACATTTTGTTAAGAACAATTTTTAAAGGAAATAAAAAGAAATTATCAATAAACTTCGTTTTGTTTCTGTTGCTTTCAGTATATTGTAGATATTATAAAATTGAGAGGTCAAAAAAAAAACTTATTGCAAAGTTACATCAGTTTCCATAAAACAACATTTAATTTGTGAATGTTAATTGTTCAATAACGAGCTTCCTAATTGTCGTGAAATTTTTACACGTCCTCCGAAATACTTCATACTAAAACATACCAAATTTTCAGAATTTTATCATCATTTGCGATTTGGGACTCAACATCCGTAAAAAGAACTCCCGCTGCATTCCAAAGATGCAAACTTCAACCCCATGGGTTTGTTTGGGTTCCGGATCAACGCACATCTATGACTCGCCATTGCACCACGTGTACAATTAACCCATCACACGCTTCCAAGCAATCGAACGTATATGAAACGAGCGCGTGAAAGCTCACGAGATGTGCATATCAAAAAATGTAGCAGAGCGTGTCGGCATACCCGTGTTTAATATACCCCTAGCACGCGCGTGTCTTCGGAGGCTGCACTCACGGACTCTTCGACTTGCAATTTTGAAATCCACGACGTTTCGAGCGTTTCGTCTTTCCCTACATACATATAAGCATAAATATCCGTAAGACGCCTTCGTTACTCTCCACATTGTATCACAGTGCGAACTACCGAAAAATCAATGAGATGCAATTATCGGGTTGACGTAGCGCAATAAATACACAGTGTCGGCAACCGGCAATCGGAGAAGACACGAGATGTCTCTCCCTCCCCCAGTATGAACCATCGTGGGAATAGAGTGAATGGTTGGACTTACGAAATTTCTGCATTACATGTGCACGCGTACATACATGTATACACATCAAGCGGGGGGTGGCTGGAATACGCGAGAAACGTACCAATTGACTATAGAAATCGTACTGGCTGCTACGAAGATTGAACAAAAAATAATAACATTAAGTATTGTAATCCAACATGAGAACTATTCGTTATAATAACAATATAATAACAATAAATTATAAAATCATAAAAATCATATAATATAGTATAAAATAATGTTAGTTATTATTACGTATAATACAATTATTATCATTATTATTATTATTAATCGTATACTGAATTGGTACGTTTGTCGCGTATTCCAACCATCCCCATTCCATAATAAATACGGATCATTCCATAATAATTATTATTATTATGAAATGAATTATGTATTATAATTAATAATAATAATAATAATAATAATAATAATAATAATAATAATAATAATAATAATAATAATAATAATAATAATAATAATAATAATAATAATAATAATAATAATAATAGCAATAATAACAATAATAATAATGGTCGGTATACCATAGTGGAGAGTCCGACACACGGGAGATCATTCTCCATCAGTGCATAAAGCATTTTTACTAAATAAAAAAAGACAATAATAATAACAATATAAACAATATAATAATAATAATAATAATAATAATAATAATAATAATAATAATAATAACAACAATAATAATAAATAAGAATAACTATTATTATGAAATGGCTCGTTTTTATTTATTATGGAAAACGTACTCGGCGATACGAAGATGAAAAATATCATTGAAAAATATGACCTTGAAGTTTGCATCGATGGCATGCAACGAAACCGATTAGGTTTTATTTCGCAAATTTCCCTCGTTGAAGCTACGAAGTCGGGCAAATATTTTTTTAGGATTCTTGTTTAGCGTTCTACACATATTTCCAGACAAGATAAATAATATTCCGGAATAATGAAAAAAATCACAATAATAACAATACCCATCAATAAATTCTTATCATAGAATAAAACATAAGGTATGTTGAAATAAATAATAAGTGACTTGACATAAATAAAATAAAGTAGTGGAAATAATAATAATAATAATAATAATAATAATAATAATAATAATAATAATAATAATAATAATAATAATAATAATAATAATAATACTTACTATTATTATTACCAATATATGATTACTATTATTATTACCAATATATTATTACTATTATTATTACCAATCGATATACACGTATAATGTACATTATATACACACACACATATATATATATATATATATATATATATATATATATGTGTGTGTGTGTGTATGTATGTATATGTATATATATGTTTATATAGATAATTATGAACGATTAGCCACGACAAACGAGTGATTCGAATGGCAAGCGATTGCGCGCACACTAAACACGAATATAAAGACTATGCGAGAACTCGCACAGGACCCAATGCGCGCAATGATCGCCAGGAAACAGATATGATGCGCGTCACGAAGCGTGAAACACCGAACGCGCCCACCGATTATGCGCATACCCTTGCACACGTTCGATACACCAATCGGATATCTCGTACGTATACACACGCGCACACGTAAAAACGCATGTGTGCGCTGGCGCAACGAGCGTGGGTGAATTTACGCGTGGGTGAGATTCGTTCGCGTAAGGTCCTTCCTCGTGTGTTGCTCCTCGCTTTCGTGGTAGCGACGATGCGCGCGAGAGGACGCGACTGCTCTCGACCAAAGCCCTGTAAGCTTTGACAATGTAAAATTCGGTTTTTTTCTCATTTTTTTCGTTGCTCCAGAAAACTGAGGAACAACCCTATTCGTAACGTATTTCTGGATCGAATTTTTTTGTTGCTACTTTCATGACGGCGAATAATAATAATAATAATAATAATAATAATAGATTCCTTAATTCTTTTTTTTAATTATTATTTAGAGCCTTTTTTACGCATGAGGGACTTAAATTCAATCATTATATTGAGATGGTTAGAAAAGAACGATTGTTTATACTATTTTATTTTTTAATTTTATTATTCAGCGCCGTTCCTTACAAATAACGGTCCCGAAATTCTAATACTCGAATTGGAATTGTTAGAAAAGAACGATTTTTCATTTTATTTTATCATTATTCAGAGCCTTTTTCAGAATCCGAGGTTCTACTTTTTTTAATGATTAATTTGGAATCATTGAAAAGAAACGATCGTTTTGTTTCGTTGTTTTTCCGAGCTCTCTAATTTTTCCAATCTTATTATCATTCAAACCCTTTTTCCGAAATAGAGGTTCTAAATGTCGGAAGATTGAATTGGAATTATTGAAATGGAACGATTTTTTATTCTACGTTATTCAATTTTTAAATTTTATTATTTAAAGCCTTCTTTCACAAGTTGAGGTCCTAAATTTCAAATAATCAAATTGGAATCTTCGGCTAGGGACGATTTTTTTTTCATAATTTTATTTTTGGTTTTATTATTGTTTACAGGGTTTTTCTTTACAAATTGTGGTCCTATATTACTTATCATTCAATTGGAGTCGTTCGGAAGAGATGATTTTTTTAAATTATTTTTTTTCCTTTTTATAATTATGCACAGCCTTTTTTAGGGTTCCATGCTCAAAGGGCAAATGGAGCACCATCAATGACACTCTGCTGTCTGTCCGTCCGTACGTCACGGGTCTCTACCTCGGAAACGGAATAATTTACAGACCAGAAATTTGGATATTTTGCGTAGAATGTTGACCCCAAACTGAATATTCAGTTGGAAATTCAATAGAATTATCTTTGACCTTATACGTGAAAAAGGAGTACAAAAAAAATTACCCCGGCATGTGGGGTGTCATCTTTTAAAACTCATTGAGTGGAGTACAAATATATTTTTTTCTTTTTTATTTTCCAAAATAAAGAAATTGCGGGCCGTCAAAGTTGTCGGTTTGAGAACATTTTTCATACGGGGTCCATCTCAAAAACTAAACTAGTTACGAATAAGGAATTTCTGTATATTATGTACTATATATGAGGGATTCTCCGTCAATTCAGCCACTTTTTTTCGACCATCTCATATCTGCCCCATAATTGGTTATATCAAAGTACTACTAAAAGGCATTCTATGTAAGATTTTTCCGATTTTTTTATTCGACATTTTAGAAAATGCCGTTTTTTTTAAATCAATATATCTCGGAAACTAGAAGTAACTGAAAAAAATGTCTGTACATAAAAGTTGTAGTTTCGTTTTAGCTTCCGAGCGGGCGACTTGAAATAATTTTTACGTTCCGGTAACGCTGATTTTTTACCAAAAAAGGGGGAAATAATTTTAAAAAATTAAAAAACGGCCATTTTTTTTTGGCTGAAAAAAATACAGTCTTCCAGTACATCTGACAATATCGCGAAAAAAATCGCCAGAGTGGCACGGATCGAGGTTGTAGGGTAAAAAAAATGAAATCACACAAATGAATTTTTTTATATCGGAATCTCGCTCCGTGCTACTCTGGCGATTTTTTTGCGATGTCGTCAGACATACTGGAAGACTGTAATTTTTTCAGCCAAAAAAACGACTGTTTTTGAATAAAATATAATTTTCCCCTTTGTTGGTAAAAAATCAGCGTTACCGGAACTTAAAAATTATTTCAAGTCGTCCGCTCGAAAGCTAACACAAAACTACAACTGTTATGTACAGACATTTTTTTTCAGTTACTTCTAGTTTTCGAGATTTATTCATTTGGAAAAAAACGGCATTTTCTAAAATGTTGAATCAAAAATCTGAAAAAATTCACATAGAATGCTTTTTAGTAGTACTTTGATATAACCAATTATGGGGCAGATCTGAGATGGTCGAAGAAAAGTGGCTGAATTGACGGAGAATCCCTCATATACTGTTTGTGAACAACACATGCTGAAAACGCCGATCCTACGTCAATTGGTAATAGGTCGAAAATAAGTCATTTGGTATTGTAAAAATCAGATAACAATAATCTTATATATTTTCATTTTTACATTACAGCAGGAGTATACAAAGCTTTCTTTAGCTGTCATCACCCCATATGGTTTCAGTTCAATACTACCTAAGAACTGAGATCGAAAAAGTGCAATACCGAATTAAATATTTAGTTTGAAAAAAAAGTTAGTTGGTCACACGTACGGACCCCTAATACAATGAGGCCCGACTCGCACTTGTTTTACTAATTGAGGTCCTAAATTTCCAATAGCTCCATTGGCATCGTTGAAAACATATAATTGTTTTGTTTCCTTCATTTTCGAAACAAATTCATTTCTATACAGGCTCAATTCCGAATTGAGGCTCCATTCGTTCCATTGGAATGGAACGATTTTTTATTTTACTATTATTCAAAGCCTTTTTCCACAAGTTGAGGTCCCAAATTTCCAATAATTAAATTGGAATCTTCGGCAAGGAAAGATTTTCTTCATCATTTTATTTTTATTTTTTTATTGTTCAGAGCCTTTTTTTTTACACCCATCGTGGTCCTACATTTCTAATAACTACAGGTATCATTGAAATGCCACAATTTATTTGTTTTCTCCAGTTTTCGAAAAAGCCACAGGGCCTTTTTCGAATTGACGCTCGAAATTTCTAATAATGAAATTTCATCATGTATCGTTCCGGTTACGAATAATCATGATGGGAAAGATCGTTCGATAGTGATTGAAGCTTCAATAGGAACTCAGTCTAATTATCGACTTCGTGTATACACATATATCGCATTATGTACGAGTTTTCTCGTTAATTTCTTACTTGAAAAATGTGGGCAGACCGGTTGGAGGTTTGATCATCCGGCGATGTAATAAGCCCGATAATGTGATCAGTCCCTGCTCTCACACGGCTCCATAAGTATTTAGATATACCCACGTGTGTGCGTTTACACATGTATACAGGCATTATAATATTACGTCGTAGCCACTTAGTCCACGTGTTTGTAAAAGCTTCATAATGTTGTATCCATACACAGCGCAGGGTCACTGTAGCGAGTCCACCCTCCATCGTTCGCAACTCCTTCATTTCCCACGGAAGGACTGTTCCATCATCCTGACCACTTCTTGGGACTATATACGTATGTGTATACAATAATGTGGCTACTCAATCCACCGGTGAATTATAACGAGGGAGTCACAGTCGGTAAATACCGTCCTGTACAATTTTCTCGACCCTTTATTACGATGACTTTTTGACCCGGGCTTTCGCGCACACTCCGCGAAAGAGACCGGCCACGAAGACTCGCCGAAAAAATCAAACGATCGAATTTATATAGTTCGATTCGTGAGGGTATTTTGAGGGCGAAAACGCGATCGCCAAAGTTTGACGGAAACGAATAAATTTCACTCATACGAATGTATGATAACGAGCAGAAAAAAAGCTCGTTGAGTTAATTGAATGTTTAAAAAAAAATTAACGCGAGGTCAGAGCCGCTCGTCTCTCGTGAGTACATCTCCCCGGCGGGGAGCGCAGTCATCGTTAACTTCGCCTCGTCGTTGATTATTGCCTCGTTACGAGTGGCGATCCTTATTCTCGATTGGGCGCCCAAGCGTCTCCTGGATATCCCCGCGGTTCGGATCTTTGAACCAAGGATCATGCGAGGATTCTCATTGTCGTGGCTTAGAAAATGCGCGTTGACTCCGCGCGACCCCTGCTCGCCCGGAGAGCAGAGAAATATGAAATCCTGCGCCACAGGTACCAATTTACTTCAAGATTGTTTCTCAATGTACACCTATGGTAAAAGTCATCGCTATGAAGACATTATATCGTTCCCCAACGGGCGATGCCAAAAACAACGACTACTCAACTACGAGTCTTCGAAATGTGACAATATTTTCCAAATGAACTCCTTTTTTTTCATAACATTCACTCCTCTCCCTTTTGGAGGGCAACGCAATTTTTCAATTACTCCTTCAGCTCCCTATTCCGTGGAACTTTTTTGTATACCTTACAATTATAAGTGGGCCATCGTCTCGGTGTGCGCCGCGAGGTTCGGCATCCAATGAACGAGTGACTTTTATTATCGTTGTGGAAACGAGATGACACCAAACGGACACCGGACAGAGTCCATGTAGCACACGGCTACATGTAATACAGTTCACAAAGACTGTACGCACACGTAAGCCACCATCAGCGGTGGCAGATTTCAGACTACAACAGCCAACCTCGAACGTTTGGCTGTTGATGCACGCCAGACCGGAAATTACCCACCGACCTTATTGTGTATTGCCTCAGATATATAAATGTATACATATAGATTTATACACGCGCGTCCGTCTGTATTTGCAATACTTGCTGTACATGCGTATATCGATTTGTGTGTGGACATGTCCGGCATAAGTCGAGCTATACGGTACTGTAATTGCAACATGTATACATGCATAGGCGCTTTGCAAAACTCTCTACTTGTACACGGAGAGAATTAAAAAGTAATTTTTGTGGTGAATTTCACGGTAAAAATTACCGTGATATATTTCAATGTGGTGACAAGTGAGAAAAACATAATACTTCGTATGCGTCAAATTTTTTTTAACTCACGTTACAGAAAATTTCAAATACGTATAGTTCAAATTTTACTATACAAGAAGGGTAAAAATTGGAGACAGTAAAATTTAGCATGTATGTTCGAAAATTTACCTACTGTCGGTTAAAAATTACCAACCGCGCCGTACGTTATTTTTACGGTGCTGCACAGTAAAATTTACCTGCGTCAACCTCGGAAGAAAAATTCCCTATAAGGCTGGTAAAATTTAAATTCTTCGATTGAAGAAATCCTTAGTAAAATGTATTTTTTCTTCAAAAACTGGTGCTATAATAATCATAATACTAACCGAAATAACAATAACCATAATAACAATAATGAATATTATTTACTATTGAAAAATTGGTACAAATTAATGCTGTTTGTTTTTTGTTGGGAACATTTTTTTCTTCCATATAAATTGGTATAGTCAACAAACGGATAAGGAGACAAATCAAATCATTAGAATTTATTTTTCGTTTATACTAACATTTATTTATAATACATTTTGTACCATCGTAGGCTCGAGTGATGTGACTAATTTGCGCACATATTACTTCGTCATCATTTAACACGATCGCTACGTTTCACTTTCTCGCAACGAGACACTGCATGCGACTGAGGCTTCAGGCTAAACTGAACCGGCGATGTACGCAGTTTAGACGAAATTTTTTTGGGAAGTCCCATCGTGCCACAAAGAAATCGCGCTCCCCTACTTACCCCCACCACCATACCATTCTGAAGTGAAAGGAATGAAGGGGAATTTTTACAATGCAGTGCCTCAAATTTCCCGTACCGTACCGCACGATAATTTTAACCAAGCCCGCACGATAATTTTTACCGAGAGCACAATACATTTTCCTATAACATTCATTAAATTTTATAATAAATCTTAAAATAACTTTTATAAAGACGATACTTTTTTATAGACATTTCTGAAAGGCATAAAATACTAAAGTGCACAGTAAAATTTCGCTGATATTATATATTTTTCAAATTTAAGTTTTGCGTATTTTGTTACACATCGAAATTTACTAGAAAATCTGGTAAAATTTTCTATCTGAAGAAGACATTTTATTTTATTTTCGTGAAAATCTGTGTTCTACCCAACAATAATAAGCGAAGTTTCAGGGTTGTCATCTGGTTACCGTTACTGCACGGTAATTTTTAACATTTAATTCTCCGTGTATACGCGCACACCCGTGCAGACATTTTCGTAGGGATCCAATTGGATTCCCATAATTATCCCTACTTGCTGATAGGGTTCCAATGGATCATCCCATTGGATCCCTTATCGGAATGTACAAATTCAATTTCAATCCCAAAGGAGTCCCACATCATCGAACAGAATCCGATACGACTCGTCATAAATCCCATTGCATTCTGTACGTTGAATTTTCTTAACAAAATATATAGATATGGAAAACTAGTCAATCTTGAAAAAGTAAAATCTTATTCGTTCGTTCTTGCGCTTCGTGCCAAATTGACCCTAAACTAACAACTGCAAACAATATTACGCACGCTTCGCATCTAAAGTAAGCTGAAAGTGACAGCTGTCAAATGTCAAAAGAAAAACGTCGTAACGTCGACAAGAGGCATTCAAAACATACATCCACGTGCAGAAATAGGGAACCTTACGCGAAGCTCAGCGCAGATGGCGCCACGTAAACATGACGCAAACAAACGAAGCTATCAACGCGCGCGGTTCATTTTTGCGGTGTCGGCCCTGTGTTAAAATTATACGCATGGAGTATAATAATTGTATGCAATTCTTCACAATTTCTTCACGACAACTGGAATATTTAAGGAAAATTCGATATTAGTGTTAGAAACGCGGGCATAACCGAAGCAAATGTCACTAAACGTCATGTTCTGTTTACGTTAGAATACAATATACCCTCTTGCGGGAGAAAGTGGTAGCGGGGCTCCCTATTGTCATAGGGATTCATTTGGATTCCCGTACTTGTCACTTGACATATGAATATTCAAAAACAAAATGTATACAGTGGGTGGAAAAAGTATTTGTACATCTCACACGTAACTGTTGTTAATTTGGCCTTATTTGTTTGTTCGTGTTTACTTAAGATTTTTGTAAACAGACACCATGTACATTTTGGCTAAGCTATCGAACACAAAAAGTTGTCTCCCCATCCGGTTATCGGACGAACAAACGTATGTTATTCGTCCGGATAGCGGCTCACAATCAGTTCACGCCGTATATCCACTAGGCTCTCATATTATTGTGATTCGTGTAAGCTAGTATCCGGACGAATAACATATATATAATTGTCCGAATAGAATGTGTTGAATTGTATTATCCGGAAGAATACCTTACACGTAGTCATCCGAATAAAGTCTTTATAATTTTGTTTGGATTGGTTTGGTTGTTTGGGTTTGTTTGGGTTTGTTTGATTGGTTTGGGTTGGTTGGTTGTATTTGGGTTAGTTTGGTTTCGGCTACTTGGTTTTGTTTATTTGGGTGTGTTTCTGTGCGTTTAGGTTTGGTTTCTTTGGGTTCGTTTGTGTTCGTATGTTTGGGTTTGTTTGGGTGTGCTTGTATGCGTTTGGGTTTGTTGGCATTTGTTATTTTGTGTTTGTTTTTTGGTTTGATTTGTTTGGGTGCGTTTGTTTGGGTTTGTGTGTTTCGGATTGTTTGTTTGGTGCGTTGTCCAGCGTGAACTAAGCCGCTATGCGGACGAATAACATACGCTTATTCGTCCGATAACCGGACGGCTATACTTTTTTTTATCCACTGTAGGTATACAAAATGAGTGGTTCTTAAAAAAGTATAAATCGCGTAAACGGGAACATATTAAAAATCTGTTTGAATCACATCACTGAAAATCCACTATAGTTATCGTTTGTTATTCTCTTGACTGCACCTGACATTTTTCTGATTTTTCTGGTCACTTCACATATTTTCGATTCAAACATGGTAAGGATTCTCAAACAACGGTCTGCGGCGTACAGTGCAGCAGCCAATTGGGTTCCCACTGCGGCTCCCGATGCGCGGTGTCCCTAACTAATCCCTACAGGAATATATGAGTGCATCTTGGGACCCTCTAGCAAATTTGTGGATGGGATCACGAAAGTATATTTTTTTGGGTGATCCAACAAATTCCGCTCGAGAATATCAAATTAAAAATATTCTAACGACGTTAAGGGGCACCACTAGTGTGACACTTCCAAAAAAACGTTTTTTTTTGTGCATTTTTTGATAGTCTATACCTTCAAGAACAACATACTAAAATTTCAAGTGCGAATATCAAATAGTTTTCGAACTACAGACATGCAAAGAGCGGCCGCTCATTAGAAGGCGCAGAAAGCTGCTCTTTTATCTTTCAAAGCGTTTCTCTCAAAACAACATTTTTCAAATTTGCTGTAGTTCTAACTGGAATATGAATCAACCGATCGACTCGAATCTTGTTTTAGCGTATTTCGTATTTGTTTCTTCATACAATGACCTTCCAGTTTTTCGATTGAATGAAAAATTTCAAATTGCCATGCAAAAAGCCATCAGATTTTTAAGCGTAATTTGCAACTTTTACTAAACTCCACCATTTTGTTGGATTTTAATTTTTTTTCGCAATCTTGCGTCATTGTACAGGTAATATCGTCTAGATTAACGGACTCGTTGAATTTTTTCTTTCAAGCACTCTGAAGGCCGCAATCGCTGCAGCAGTGGGAGAACTTTTTTTTGAGACTTAGGAGACCGCGCATGAGTCGCTAAAACTTGAATATTTGATTACAAAAAAATTACTGCATATACATAATTTATACAAAAATATATCCTCGATATTTCAAAAAATTCGATGCAATACTTTTCTTTCAATAAATTCCCGAAAACTACCTTTTTTTTGGGCAGCCACCCTAGTGGCGCCTCTTAATCGCGAAACGGTGCGGAATTCACATGTTCCAACGTGGACTTCTTACGCGCGGCCTTCCTACCAAAACCCTCTAGGGATGTGGTCGGATCTGTGAACTCCCCAACAAATTTTCGCATGGGTCTCTTTTCCTATACGCACATATCGACAACATTGCAGATTCGGAAAAAAAAAATTCTCTTTCGAAACCAAGTGTTGATCAAAACGAGAAAATACAAAGAAAAATAATTCAATTTAATACCGGAAATTTAACAACTTTAGGAGAAACGTAAAATTAAGCCGGCGAAGCTTCATTTCTCGCGAGTATTAAAATTGAATTAAATCGTTTTCTCGTTAGCTCCATAGGCGGTGGAGTGGAAACTCGAGAATACTCGAGTGTGGTAAAACTTTGGCAGCTGCACGCTCGGTAGGGTTGCGCGGAGAAAAAGACGACGGAAAAATGAGCACGAGTCGAAAAAAAGAAATAAAAAAAACTGTCATTGCTAATAAACGATGACTCCTATGTATGTATATGTATGTACGAGGCGAGCAATACAACTTTCTGCTCCATGAAATCGTATATGCATTTCACGGCTGAGTTCACCTCGATAGTTTTTCACCAATATACATATACGCTGTATACGTGCACACGTATACGCGTAATAGTGTAATCGCGTATCAACAAACATTTAAATTCGCGATTTACGCTCGAAAAGACCGTGACAGACGAGAAGCCATATTGGCGAGGAAGAAAAAAGAAGAAAAAAAGCAGAAACGACGAGCAGACACATCTTGCTCGTTCGGCTTGTCTTGGAATCTAACGAGAGAGAGAGAGAGAGAGAGAGAGGGAGAGAGAGAGAGAGAGCGGAGATCGTGTCTCTTTTTCGTCTCGTCGTAAATGCATACGCGTACGTAAGAAAAAAAACCGAGTCACCAATTTAATGGACGATTAGCCCTCGAATGACAGAGGTACATATTATAGCCTTTTGTCGCGCTTTTGCCGCTGGTAATCCGAATCCGGTATGTCTCCCCTAGAGGTCCGCATCCGCGCTCGTAACGAGCATGTACGAAAGTACTTATTTGCGAGTAAAATTGAGAAAATAACAATAACAAAAACAAAAGATACGAAAATAAATAGATAAAACGGTTTAAAAGACAAACGTTATTTTTATCCTCTTGGGGCCTTTTCCGGAACCGCCAAAATCCCGAAATTTCAAACAGCCGTACCTTCGATTCTTCTTGAGTGACATGAACCTAAGGATGTTGAGTCCCTATGAAACATGTTAATGTTAATTGTTCAATAAATAGCTTCTTAATCGTCATGAAATGTTTACACGACCTCCCGAATACTTCATGTGAAAACATACCAAATTTTCAGAATTCTATCATCATTACTTCAACCTCCTTAAGGGTTGTAATAAAAAATGATAAGAAAGTTCTGAAAATTTGGTATGTTTTTGTATGAAGTATCTAACAGGTCGTGTTAAAATTTCACGACGATTAGGAAGCTCGTTATTAAAAAATTAACATTTTGTTAAGAACAATTTTTAAAAGAAATAAAAAAAAATTTATCAATAAACTTCGTTTTGGTTCCGTTGCTTTCAGTATATTGTAGATATTATAAAATTGAGAGGTCAAAAAAAAAACTTATTGCAAAGTTACATCAGTTTCCATAAAACAACATTTAATTTGTGAATGTTAATTGTTCAATAACGAGCTTCCTAATTGTCGTGAAATTTTTACACGACCTCTGAAATACTTCATACAAAAACATACCAAATTTTCAGAATTTTATCATCATTTGCGATTTGGGACTCAACATCCTTAACGGGGGGAAAATTGAAAAGGATTTTGATAGACTTACAAGGAACATCACTTAAGTCACGTGGGAATTCGTTGAAGCTCATATATGTGATACAGCATTTGAAAGGATTAGACACGTATTTTTTGTTATCTACGGAAAAACGTTTTTGCGGGAGGGGGGGGGGCTCAACGAACGACGTATCACCCCTTAATTTCATTTTGTTTTTTAATTATTTTACGATTGTATATCGCTTTACGTTAATAGATTTTTGGTTTTTGTTCCGTTCAAATGGGCGGACTGTTTGTGGGTGAAACTGCAAACCCACCCCTCGACACGCCTTTCTTTGAGGGTCGGTTTCCCCCCTTGAAACCGTTTTTCCGCAGATAAAAAAAATTCGTGTCCAATAGATTTCAATGCTTCATCACATATATGAGTTTCGAGAAATTTTTTATAATTTTCCCTATCGATGATAAAGTCCCTATCGATGTATATTTACCCCCATGCGTTGATTACCTCCTTATCCGGCGAAATGCAAAAGTACGTAAACTTCAGTTTTATCTCCTTTTCAAGTGTTATCCCTTCCATTCAATTTAATGCACCCATTTAAAATGTGGCGTGGGAGAAACAAGAACAAAGGGGTGGGTTACGCCTTCGAATTCTTTTTTATGTACTCATAGTGAATTTGTGATAGTTTTCATTGAAAAAATTAAGGTTACCGTTTCGCCGGTGGCAAATCGGTGGACTCCTGACGGGTGAAACTGCAAAATCAGCCCTTCGCATGTTACACCGCATGGCGTGGTTTCCCTGCAAAATCGTGCATCCGCCGATGAAAAAAAAAAATACGTATCTCGTAGTTTTTAACGCTTTACCATAAACACGAGTTTCACCAAAATCGAAGGCGGACACCAAAGGCATGTTTCCCGTCAGAGTCGCGTCTTACTAAACGCTCCATGTTTACGACTCGTGGAAGTTAGAGAAGACAGCACGCGGCGCGCTCGAATCTGGCCTAGCATTTAGTAAACACGGCAGATCACTCGTAAAAATCGGAGAAAACGATTTTTACCGGTGAATTGATTCGACCTTGAAATTTGCCTGAAATCGTATTTTATGTAGCCTCAAACGAAATAAAATGTTGTCGTACATAGTATGTGGTTGTGCACGTGTAAGGACGATAAACCTCAAGCTCAAGGATGGAGCCGTCCAAAAGGGTAAGTAACGTTTTTTTTTAAATCTTTTTATCGACATGATATACGTGCGTATGAGCGTATGTGAGGTTGTCGTATTAGGTGTGTATCCCCACTGACTGAGCACTATTATTATATATACGTAATGTCACCGTAAAGGAGCTCCTTGTACAACCGTCGCGAAACATTTGGTCGTTCGCTATCGCGTGGTAAGAAAAAACAACGAAAAAAGTCATATATATATATATATACATTATGAAAAATAAAAATAAAAAGGCACACAAGCACGGAAGTCTTCTCTCTCCTCTGTCTCTCTCGCCCCCTCTCCACAGCTCTATAACACATTAGCATTACGTACTAGCACCGAGAGACTCGGATTGTAAAGCATCGGTATCTCTCCTGTAATAACTGTGAAGTGGCGTCACGCCATCCATGCTAATGAGGTTCGATTTAATGGTGCGCTATGAGACACGAGACTCCCCGTATGATTTTTTTCTTTCTTTCAATATGTTGCTTATTTTTTTTTTCTTCTCTTTCTACGGTTTTTTTTGTCGTCACAGAGAGCTAGAGACGAGTTGCCGCGGTTTTAGGTCTATAGCAGCGATTCGTTTTTCCTTTCTCGACGAATTCCACGATTTTTCGGGAATTTCCTGTTCCAGTGTCACCACAGAGCCGGATCTTTTTTTTCCATTGGTTCTTTTTTTCCATCCGGCTGCCTCGATATACGAATTTTTCATCGCAATTTTTCAAGTCCAAACGTTACAAATATTATTTGGCGAATGGCTAAATTAACCGAAATAAATCTCTCACGACACGTATAATCGCAACGTGAATTCTTCCGAGTGTACATGTCGTACATTAGTGTATACGTATAAGCCGACGTCGGGGAGAAAAAGACACGCGAGCCGTATAATTTTACCTTCGGTATAAAACAACACAACCCGAGTACACGCACATCCATACCGTGCATTCGTATACGTATATATGGGTGAAGCGACGAAAGGATTTACATGCGTTCCAACGTGCGGCGTGCGTCGCTGACATGATTGCTACGCAGTGAAGGAACCATGTCGTCGTCGTCGTCGTCGTCGTCGTCGTCGTCGTCGTAGAATGTGCGTCGGTACGCATCTTAAAAAAAAAAGAACCGAGAAAAAAAATTGTCGCTGATCTTGCTACAAGCCACGTACCGCAAGTATATTCAACGTCACTGTGTACTCGTTGCTCTCGTCCACGATACGAAACGAAAGAGCGACAAATTTCCAAAGGGCTGGCCTTTGCTCTGTCCGCACGCCGGGGAAAATAAAATAAACAATAAGCAACGTTCCAGACCGAATAGAAAAGAGAAGCAAAAAAATGGTCCGTTCAAGCACGGAGGAAACAATCGAGAGCTGCGCGTGTTTTGAGTAGGGCAGGGGGCGGGGGGGGGGGGGGGGGGGTCCAGGGGCCGCTTAAACACACCGGTTTCGCGCAAATCGTGTCTCGTCGTAGCTATAGTCAGCAGCGAGTGAAAGTTGGACACATTCGGGTTGACGGACCCTTTCTTTTTTTTCTTCTTCTTTATCTCTCCTCTTCTTATTTTATTTTCTTCTCGCTCTTCGGATCAATCCGAGAACCGTTAAGAGCACACGCCTCCACGATTTATCGGAATAATCATTATATTCACGTCTGCCGCGCGATGATCGAGCCGTTTCCGTTCGTAGAAATGTGAGCTCGCGACTCAATCGATCGTCGAGGATTACTTTTTTTTTTATTTAACTTTTGTTTTTAAATGGTTATGGGACTTTTTTTTGAGACCCTTTGAGGTAACTTTTTGTCTCTTCAACCACAAAAAATCCAGATGGCGATATTAAAAAAAAAATCATTCGTGTTTTTCCATCGGACGAGGACCTCCGATCACGCTCTGTCGGTGATTTGGATGCCCTCGTTGCACAATTGCATCGTGATTTTTTTAACGCTTTACTCAGCATGAAAAAAATAAGGACGATTACTGTGCAGATCTCTGTCCGATTTTCTTTTTTCCCCCCTTTTATTATTATTCTTATTATTATTATTATTATTATTATTATTATTATTATTATTATTATTGTTATTATTATTATTATTATTATTATTATTATTATTATTATTATTATTATTATTATTATTATTATTATTATTATTATTATTATTATTATTATTATTATTATTATTATTATTATTATTATTATTATTATTACTCCTCAACCGTTCGTTGATCGTGTGTGCCAGGAACCTTCGCGCCCACTCGTCATTATCAGGAGCTTTCTCTCTATACCTTCCTTTCTCCGGGCTCGCACGAGGTAATGCACACTTCGCGCGTGTGCCCGGTAAAAAAAATATACACATGCATACGTCTATATAGGCGCACGGATGGAAGACTGTGTATGGGGATTTCCAGGTCAAATCAACAGAGCGATAAGCTCTGCGCTATTTTTCGTTTGCTCTCCTTCCCGCTTGGTGCCTCCGATTTTTCGATCTATAATTTATCACGGAAATCTGTAGAGAGAGTCCTTCCCGGACGTTGATTGTTACGAATATTTGACAAATTCGCCATTTGTAGACGCGAATAGGTATTATCGTTACTATTTTTGATTATACCACTATTAATTGTCAGTTTTTTATTTTATTTTTTAAATTGCATCACTATTAATTGTAAATTATCATTTTTTTATATTGCGTTACTGCTAATTTGAAATAGTTTTTTGAATTTACGATGAGTCTAGCCGTCCGGTTATCGAACGAATAAGGGTATGTTATGCGTCCGGACCGAACAAACAAACAATCCCAAACACACAAACCCAAACCCAAAATGACAAACGCAAACAAACCCAAAAAAAAACCAAAACCCAAACAAAACAACCAACCCAAGCCAAACAAACACATCAAAATAAAACAAACCCAAACGAAAATAAACCAAAAAAAAAAATAAAACCCAAACAAAACCAACCAACCCAAACCCAAACAGAACCACTAACTCAAACCCAAACAACATTATAAAGATTTTCTTCAAATGACTACGTGTAAATTATTCTTTCGGATAGTTTGTTTAACAATTTAGCACAATCTATCCGGACAATTATATACATGTTATTCGTCCGGATACTAGCTCACACGAATCACAATAATATGTATGCCTACTGGAAATACGGCGTTAACTGAAAATGAGCCGCTATCCGGACGAATGACACACGCTTATTCGTCCGATAACCGGACGGGGAGACACTTTGTTAAAATTATTTTACCATTAATTCTAAATTACTATTTTGTTATTATATTAGTACTAATTACTGTTATTAATTTCTTGAGCTCCAACGTATTGTCGTAAAACGGGGCTGAATTTACATTCAGGGAAACTTTGACAGTTTTTGGGGGCTGCTTTAACAGAGCGCTATAATACTATTTAAATAAGTGCGCAGCGAGTCCGCGTGGCCTTCTGTGGCGGGTGGGGATGCGGACAATAAACGTGAATAATTAATTTGTTGTTGAAGTTTATTATGATATTGTTCAAGTTGATTTTGATCTCAATGATAATTAGACGTCTGATTGAGTGCCTATAATAGTATCCTCGGTACTTGACATTTTTATACAAAATGTTTCCTTAAGGGAGGACACCACTGCAACTGCCCGTTTTCGACCGATTTCTTTAGAATTTTTCAAAATAAAGGAACAAAATAAATGGTCAAGAGAACTCTTACGTTTTATTAGGTATTTATTGAAGTATCTAACAAAATGTATTTGTCAAAAGAGTACAAAATGGCGGCGCACGCTATAGCACTACTGATTTTCAGCCAACCGTCTCCGCGGCACGCAGTAGAACTCGTAAACATCATTCCGAAGCTATTGTGAAATATTTCCGTTAATTATATTAGTTTTAGCAGTCCAGTACGGGGGGAAATAAAAAAATAATAGTAATAAAAAATTAGACAGGAGTTTGGAAAATGTTCATTTTTGCTACCACAATTTTCATATAAAAAGTGATATATTTTTTATAATTTTCAATGAATTGAAAAAGAAGCGCGCGTACTTGACTGTTAAAGCAATCTAAGAAGCAACAGTTAAAATTTCAAGTCAATTGGACGAAAAAATTTCGAGTTCTGCTGCGTGTCGATTTGAAAGCCGGGGCTTTGAGAAAACCATTTTTTTAAATTCTTGTGTAAATGTTTATTTTAAATAAAGAATGAAGTTCAACGTATGCTTAATAACATACCTTATTTCCAAATTCTAAATAAACAATCCAGTGGACATAATAAGTCGGAAAAAAACGACCTTTTTTGGGCCTCTCACGGTGGTGTGAGAGCCTCCCTCAATAAAGATGACAGTTTGATTGTAAAAAAATCCTTTTTCATTTTATTCCATGTATAATGTATAATTATGATTATTATGAAATTATAATATATAATAATAAATATTACAATTATAAAATAATATAGAATTATGAAATAAAATAAAATGATAATTATAAAACAATTATACATTTTACATTCCATGTATAATGTATAATAATATTAAATTTTTCATCAAAATGATGTCAAAGTAATCCTGAACTATATTGACATAAGTTGAATTTCAATGCTTTGTCAAAGAAGTCCCACGCTCGAGGTTACTTTGGCCCTTTTTTTTAAATATAGGATTGTGGGGGGTTGGTTGGGCCTAGCTTTTTTATATATTCGATAGCCAAAGGACACATTGTTCTATTGGCGCAAAAAAGTTAGCATCGACAATGCTAAAAAAAGATACCCACAAAAAACTTCCAAAACCTGTCAAAAGTAACCCTATTTTCCGGTACCCTTACCGATCACACCCTACTGGCACTTCGCTAATCTAACCTAACTTCCGTTGCGTCCACAGCCGTCGCATGCTACACTATACCGCATGTGTCGAGGGTACGTGGAAAGTGTGGAAGACTCATACCGGTAGAGACGGCCATCATATTCTTCCGATTCTCCGGTGTACAGACTTTTTAAGGGTAGGGGTTTCAGCGTGAAAAAAACCACTTTTTTGCGAATTTTTTCCATCTATATGGATAGAGTAAATTTATTGAAACCTTTTGTACATTGTTAAGTGTCATTTCAAGAACATTTCGTGAAATTTGTACGCGAAAATATCCACAAACAAGCCGCGGTGACGAAGCTTTTCCAAGAACGCCTTTGGAAAAACACGATTTGCGGTGTTCACTCTATCTCAGCTAGAAATTATCTGAAATCAAGTACCATTAATATTTAGTCAAAGTATCATCAAATCCTCCCCCCAACGGCCTTTGATAATTTTTTTTTCATTTCCAAATTTTTGGTGGTCATGTAAAGTGAAAAGTGATATTTTTCACGAGAAATTCCGCCATTTTGGGGGTGGAAAAACCCCTCGATGTAAAAAAAATCTCAAACTAACCGTTGGGGGAGGGGGGGGGGGGGGGTATTTTATATGTAGAAAGTGTGTACCAAGTTTGAAATAAATCGGTCATGTAGTTTTCAAATGGCAGTGAACACGGACTTTGAAAAAGTGGTTTCGAGAAAAAACGCGTTTGAAGTGTTAGCTACAGTTTGAAACGCGAGCAGTGTTAGAGGAGCGGGACTAAATAGTCAATAACTTCGAGAGTTTTGCTCTGATTGACTTGAAATTTTGGGATTATATTCTTGAAATGTTTATCTATAAGAAAAGAAAAAAAAATATCGATTTTTAAAAAGTGCGAACCGCTACCCTCCCTTTAAGGGGTTACCCCCACTTGCGATTTTGAAAAAATCGATTTTTTTATTGCATTTTTTTGAAGTATAAGTATCTGAGAATATGTCCTGAAAATTTCAAGTCGATCCGAACAAAATTGACTGAGATATGAGCGTTGAAAGAGAAGAATCCGTGAATTGAAGAACTGAAATTGAAACTTTAAGGGAGCTTTCCAGTGTGACAGCCCGAAAAATCGCTGTTTTTCGCGATTTTTTTTTTTAAAGAAAAAATAATCTAATCGGTCTGGTTTTTTTTTTGTATATTAATTGGGTATTGAAGAATACAAAACAATTTTTTAAAGATCGATTTATTTATTAATTAATATCTATAAAAATGATGAAACAATTGTTGCAGAAAATGCACTTGGATGTGGTGTCCACGTTGGGGGTCACAATTTTGATCTGAAACAAAAAACACAAAAAGATTATTGATCGGTATATAATTGGCTTTCGTGCTATGGAGGCTTTTTTTTTTTTTTTTTTTTGCAAAAATGGCGCCGGTTTGAACAAAAAGTATCGATTTTAGCATTTTTTTTGGCAGTTTTTTTTACAAAAAAATAGGAAGATGTCAAAAAAAAAAAAAGCTTCCATAGCACGATAAACAATGACGTTAAGAATATTGCGTAAAAAATTCAACTCGATAGCTTTAAAACTCTGCCCTCCAAGTTGGACACCGTTTTGAAAAATGCTGTTTCGAGAAAAACGCGTTCAAAGTTTCGCTGTAGCTGTAGCGCTCCATTGCCTTCTTCCAAGAAATGCTGTACAGTAACCGAAATAATCTGAATTTCGGCATGAAAATTTCAGGGAATATTCGGAAGAGTGTATACTATTCGATAAAGCAAAAAAAAAATCGATTTTTTGAAAATTTCACACTGGAAAGCTCCCTTAAACGTGTTTTTCTCAAAATGGCATTTCTGAAGTCGGTGACCAAGATTCGAACACTAATGAACCGATCTTCTTGAAATTTTGCAGGCTTATTTAATACATAAAAATGTAGTTTTTAATCGTTCGATTTTTTTTTTTCGAAAAAAAATGGCCGTTTTATAGCCAAAAAACGGCCGTTTTTTTTCGTTAAAATCGAACCATTAACTTTGACTGTCCGCCATTTTGTGAAAAATGAATATTTTTTAAAATCCTTCGATTAAAGACTAGTTCGTACTTATATTCGACTAAATCCATCCGCATTTTTTTCTCAGATGATCCACTTCGCCGCAATGTTGGTCACCGCAAACCGTGTATATAAAAACATTATTTCATTGACGGCCGTTTGCCACTAAACAATGTAATATTTTTCAATAAAAAAATTACTGAAAGTTCTTCAAGATGTGTTCTTTAAAATGGTATATTGATCGATTAAAAAAGTTTTGTAGTTTTCTTTAAAAAAATTCATGAAAAAGGCCTTTTTTGCGCTACAAGTGGGGGTAACGCGTTAAACTTAAGTATCTACAGCAAGATCTCAGAAGCTTTGCCCTCCCGCTCACTGGTTGACGCGTCAATCACCACTGTCTATTCTTGTTTAAAATTGTTATAATATTCCTATTAATCTTAAACCTTTATTATCGGACTACTATTAATTATGAATAATTTCCTTCTATTATTCTACTATTAATACTAAATTATTACTTTTCTATTATGCTCGATACTAAATTATTATTTTTTCATTGTATTACTATCAATTCTCAACACCGTTAATGTCATATTATTATGGTTATAAGGATTATTGACCGCAAGCCGTCAACGGCGTGTTGGCGCGCGTATACCGGGACCCGCGCGGATTATTATATTAGCTCTTGACGCGTGCATTCGCAAATGCGCGTGTACCAGAACAATGCGCCTATCTTCTCTGTCCGCAAGCGTATTTTCCTCTTAGGTATACACGGCCCCTTGAATTGCTGGAATTCCCAGAATACATATACTTGCGAGGAGGAGGAGGACCGCGCAAAGTTTATTCGCGCGGCGTATAGGGCGCATCGTATCATTACGAGATCTCGTGCATTGTATCGCCCGTATGCGCGCGGCCTCGTATAATTCCTCGACGCGAGATCATACACGTCACAGTCCATATTTCTCGCTCACATGCATGCACATTGCGAATTTCCCTTTGTCCAACGCGTGACCCAAGCAAACCCAAAAGAGCTGCCTCTGCGGTGCCTGAATTAAGAAAAATCGATTTACCGAAGGTGCGAAACGAATTTGTAAAAAAAAAAGTCATTCAACCGGACGCAAAAGGATTTTGAAAGTAAAACTCTCCGCCGGTTGTAATCCAGGTGACGGTTCTCACGTTCTTCGCCTCTCGCGGAGATCGATCAATTAGAATCGATCGCACACGCGGCCCAATCGCATACTCGTATACGTACGGGTACGTATGTACGGGATGCACAGGAATCGCGGTATAGTTATACCCACGCTCTTACAGTCCGATCGATCGCGACACACGCTCACACAGACATAGACACGATATAAGGCAAAACCTGTGTCCCGTGGCTGGATCATTCATAAAAAAAACGTATATACGGCTACGTGCACGCGCCGTGAAAATCGAAACTTGCAAACGCCCGTTATTCCGTAGATTGCAACGCCGTTGTACAAGTGCAACGAATTGCCGGGGCTACTTGATTACCCACGGAGTCGCGACGACGAAAAAACTTGCACTTTTCGTCGCGAAGATTGAAGCTCGATAAACGAAAGCGAAAAAATGTTTAAAGAACGGCGACCAAAAAAAAAAAATGTCCGAAAAAAGAATCCGGAAGTGTGGCGCGTAACGGTAAAGACGTCTCGCGCGCTCACGATCGCAACGAGAGTGAAGGTTTTTTTCGCGAAGCGAGCGCGCCCTTTTCCCCTCTCCCTTGAGCGCGGCCGCCGCACGTAATATGGGCTATAAGGGTATCGGAGCGAAGACGATCGTGCGGCAACTCTTCGTTTTTTGTTTTCTTATCTTATTTACTTTTTCTTCTTTGCTCTCGTGGACCTTCCCGCGCGCAAGGGTCTCTCTCACTCTCTCTTTTCGCTGTGGCTTCGGGTGCAGCACACGTTGCGCGCGCGGGGCACGCGTGCTGCTCAAGGTTCGCCCCAGAGCCTCCAGGCTCCGTGGTCAGGGCCCCTTGGACCTCTATCCGCGCGGTCCATTGCGATGAAGGGGTGCGGGGGAGGGGGCGGCCAGGCGGAACGAGGAGTGCGAGGCAACCGGTGGCTGCTCGTGAAACACGCGCGCACACACACACACACGTATATACGTGGTCCTATAGGTATATATCACGTATAACGGTACTCTCGGCATGGAAAGCGCCGCTGGTGTCTCGCCCGAGAGTATCGAAGAGAGCTGCGGAACAGGCCAGGGCGCACACGTACACACGCTGCATAGCCGCGACTGCTGCTGCTGCTACTCCACCCAACGAAAACGGTCCATAGTGACACGCGTTTCGCCCGCACGTGTATTCGATTTTTTAAATCTATACATTAGACCTGTCCTTAAGGATGTTGAGTCCCTATGAAACCGACTTGACAAAAAAACTGAACAGTATAAAAATAAATATTTTTGTATATCCTTAATATTTATATTATTCCTCATTATACACAAAAGAAAGTTATGTCAGTGCCAAACATTGAGGATTTAAAAAACTGAAAACTAATTAACTCTCAAGCTACATTCGTAAATTAAAGTAAATTAAAAGTAAAGCTACAAAAATACATTTGTATACGATCTGTCGATACACAACCACATCATTATCATTATAGATAAGTATTTATATTTATTTTTTGTTTATCTTCACCGGCGTACAAACTTTTGTTTATAATGAAGAACAGGTTCTGTATTTGCTTTTAATGTCTTTCATTTTACTTTATAATGTTTAAATTATTTTTCGAATTTTAGTTAAAAAAAATGAATATCAACTTTATCAAATTTCCATATATTTGGTCTTAAAAAATTATGTTATCCAGTTCAACATAATTCTGATATAGAAGGATCGAGTTGAGAATTTCCTTTGTTTCTTCAAGTAGGTTAAAAATGTTGTTTTTTTTTCACAAAAATCAGTCATTGCTATTTTTACGTATATAATATTCCCGTATAGTTTGTAACGTTTACAAAGACTAATATCTCTCTAACTCAAAAAACATATGTTTGATGCATAGAAAGTGGAAGATCATAGGGTGCCAAGGGATCCAATTGGATTCTGCACTGTTCCCCGATGAGCACTGTTTGAGCGTTCTTACCATGTTTGAATAAGAAATATGTAAAAAGTCACTTCCGGAGCGCGTACGTGTGTAGTGATGTTATGCCAGAGTGCAGTAATATAAATAACGAGCGAAAAGTACAGTGGATTTTTAGAGATTCGATTCAAATGGATTTTTATGATATATTTTTTGAGCGATTCGTGCTTTTTTAAGACCCACTCATTTTGTATGTGTATATATTTTGTTTGGGAAATTCAACGTACAGATTGTCATTGGATCCATCCAGAATCTTATCGGATTCTGTTCAGTAATGTGAGAATCCTTTACGATTCAACGTGGATTCTTACATTCCAATGCCGCAATCCCGATGGGAATCCAATGTACGCGCGTGACGTATTAGTATAGGGATTTAACGCGATGACCCATTGGATCCCTATCAGGAAGTATGGACAAATACGGGAATTCAATTGGATCTCGACGACAGTTTCTGCACGGGTATGTTTGTTTCGTTTGAAAAACTTTTGTCGATTTTATGTTTTTTTCCTTTTGTCATTTCATAGCTGTCACTTTTAGCTTACTTTAGAAGCCAAGTGTGCGTAATATTCTTTCAAATGTTAGTTTGGGCTCAATCTAGCATGGAGTTCGAGAACGAACGGTATCGGCAGATTTGACTTTTTTTTGGTTAAGAATGAACGCTGCTGAGGCGCACAACGAGACATGTGAAGGCTATGTTGTTGATTACTTAAGGGGGGATTGTCTTTTTTTTCGAAAAATTTACCGCTTTTTGGGAATTTTTTTGTGAAGAAAGTATACAACGGAAAACTTGTGAAACTTGGCATATAGTTTTATTGATCTGTTTACTACATACAAAAAATTTTTTAAACAATTTCATCAAAAAATCCGCCTCCCACCTCCCTCGACGCGCGATGGTCCTTTTTTGATGGTGTGCACGATTACAGCCTTCACGTTCATCTTGCAACAAAAACCCAAAAAGCATTTTACTTTAGACACATATAGCTATCGTTCGATGAAGGGAAAAAAAAATTGACGATTTGGTGACGTTTTCAACTTGAAGTATCGATTTTTCGAAAAAAATTGATCGATTTTTTGTTATAAATAAAAAACTATTAAACGTATTGCTTTTTTGCTTCATCAAACGATAAAAGGATGTCAGCTGAGCATTCTGTCCAAATTTGAAGGCAATCGGTTGAATAGTTTTTGAGAAATCGTGCACACCATCAAAAAAGGACCATCGCGCGTCGAGGGGGGTGGGAGGCGGATTTTTTGATGAAATTGTTTAAAATTTTTTTTGTATGTAGTAAACAGATCAATAAAACTATATGCCAAGTTTCACAAGTTTTCCGTTGTATACTTTCTTCACAAAAAAATTCCCAAAAAGCGGTAAATTTTGCGAAAAAAAAAAGACAACCCCCCTTCACAGAACACACGTGTCAGAATGGGTTTGAAAATGTCTGCTTTGGAAATGTTTCATTTAAAGATGACTAACCATCTGGTCGATCTCTTGAAGTTCATGATGACCAAATCAAAGCCATAATTGAATCGGATCGTCGTCGATAACTTTGCAAGAGATTTCAGGGCGGTCGTATGTATCACACATAACGATTGAATATCACTTAAAATGTCTTGGACTCGTTCAAAAGCGCGATCCTTGAGTTCCGCATGAATCAAAAGACATTCACTTAATACAACGAATCAATATTTGCGATATGCATCTGAAACGCAGTGAAACAACCTCTTTTTCCAAACGAATCATCACTGGGGATGAAAAATATTATAGATCGTCTATATGATGACATAAATTGAGAATGATCTAGGGCCAAGCGTGATCCCAACAAATGGACAGCGTCATCCAAGATGGGTCATGCCGTCCATTTGGTGGGATTACAAAGGTGCTGTGTGTTTTGTACTGCTTCTAAAAAACCCAACTCTCAATTCAGGTGTTCACTGTCAAGAACTAATGAAACTAGGGATTCGAATAAAAGCGTCCAGAATTGACAAATCGCAAAGAACTCGTTTTCCACCAATGCAATGCAACGCCTCGCACATCTTTGGTAACTCAGGAAATATCATCAGAGCTTGGTTGGAAAGTGACGGCGCATCTACCATATAATACTGACATTGCACAATCGGATTTTCATTTGTTTCGAAGTTTGCAAAAATCTTCGACCGGTTAAAATTTCACTAAAGACTTGAAATCGCACTCGGTTCAGTTTTTTTGCTGATAAGGGCCAGGAGGTCTATGAGCGCTGAATAAAGGAGCTGCCGGAAAAATAATATATAATTCATTAACGTTCATTCTTTGTATAAAGAATTTGGAGTTTGATTTCACATTACAAAACCGAAATCACTTGCCAATCCAATATTATATATTATAAATATTATAAATATGTATAAATATGTGTATGTATAATATTATACATAAATATTATATATATATATATATATATATTCCCAACTATAATTCGTGTAAAAAAATCACAATATTATATCCCTCATATGAATATATTTATATTATATTACGGCCATACATATATGTGCGAAAGGTTACCTGTCCCTCGTCATTCGGAGTGCTTCGATTATGTGAGATACGCCCCTTTCACTCGAAGCTATCGTAGACGCGTGTATATATGTACACGCTCTATTACGTGGGTGTAACGAGGCGCAGGATAGCCGGGGTGGGATTGAACGTCGCAGCGCCGCTGGCGTTTGCGCGACTGTGGACATTGCGGTCGTCCTGCTGACAGGACCAGGCGTATATACTTTTAATTCGTTTGCCGTCGGCTACTCGAAACTCACTTCCGGCCATTGACAAATTTTGCCAGCCTTATCAATCTTATGCGAAAAAGTGGGCATGTACAAAGAAAAGGAAGAAAAAGTATCGTCGCAAACTGCATGCACGATGTACGGGAGGGCGAATTTTTTCGAAGACGCCTTTCGAAGCACAGTTGCGCAAGGATGCAAACGCGGATATAGGTCAAGAAACGAGATTGGTATCTGCGCGCCGTACCTGAGAGCTCACAAGCAGAGGCGTGCAACCGTGCTGTATCTCTCTCGCTCTCTCTCTCTCTCTCTCTCGCTCTCTCTCTCTCTCTCTCTCTCTCTCTCTCTCTCTCTCTCTCTCT
The DNA here is from genome assembly GCA_951751655.1 of Ophion costatus. Classification (NCBI taxonomy): domain Eukaryota; kingdom Metazoa; phylum Arthropoda; class Insecta; order Hymenoptera; family Ichneumonidae; genus Ophion; species Ophion costatus. Next base: position 4,085,040 of record OX632367.1, read on the forward strand.
CTCTCTCTCTCTCTCTCTCTCTCTCTTTCTCTCTCGCTCGCTCTCTCTTGCGATCATGAGCGTCGAGTCGTGTTGCGCCGTTTCTGTGCTGCTGTTGAGCTCTCGCGGAGGCTGGAGCCTCTCTCGCGAGAGTGGAGCAATTCCTTCTTGCCGCTGCTGCTGCTCTTGCTGTTGCCGGAGTGCACACGGTGCGAGGACCGCCGATCCTGCCACCGCCTGCGACTTTCTAACGTGACTGAGCGCATGTTCCTCCTCTATCAACGTGCGACTCCTATTTCGTACGTACAAACGTCACTTTGAAGACGTCGCTCAGAGGACCGTACTTGGTCATTTTGACCGGAAACTGCGTGCCGGTGATTTTTTTTTTTTTTTTTTTTCTGCATCATCCGAACCATCATTCATTCCGATTATTTCGAGAGTATTCGTGTTCACGTACGGGACGAATATCTCGGGCGTACGAAGTAAGAATCGAGGCTGCGCGGATATAAAAATACGAATGTGCAGGAACGTAAGCGCGAGTTAACACTCGGCTGAGATTAAAATTCTTGCTTATGTAGTGTACCAAAGAGCAATCTCTTCGCGAATAAGCATCATCGAGGGGTGGAGGGGGGGGGGGGGGGGGGTGCGGGCTGGATGGATATAAACGGCAAGAAAACTGCACTTTTCCTATTCGATAAAGGTTCCTATATAGAAATTCCCGTGACCCCTGCATTCCCATGATGCTATACATTTACCCGGACATGCACGTGTGTGCGTGTTTACAAATGCACACGCGCACACATGCATATGTGTATGCATGTATAAAAGGCTGAGACTGGCATACGTAGCTGCGCATTTGTATCCAGCGCATATGTACAAGCTCAACCTGTACGACTCTTACCCGTTTGCACGGAGTTCGCCTCATCGCTAACTTTCAGCCTTACCGGAAATATCCAATATTATATGCCGTATAAAAGCGATTCGCCTTGCCCCTCGCCCCCTCCCCGTCTTCGCTCGCCTGTGCTTTTAAACGTGGAAACTATAACTTTTCATGCACAATCGAGACTCCACCCAAATACAATAGATATTGTATCCAGTGTACGTATTATTATTCTACGATCTTATTGCCGGCCGTTTCGATCCCGACGGCTTCGTTACTCGTTGGCATGTACGGTGTCGCGAACTTTTGTACGAAAATTCGGCGACTTGCCTCAACATCCTAGCGTTCGAATGAATAAAATAAGTGACAATAAATAAACACTTATTTCGAAGGCTAATTGAACAAAATATGTTGATTTAAAAATATTAATTTTAAACATCTATGAAGTTGACGCTTTTTATTTTCCAGTAAAATACGTAATACTCAAATAAATCAATTAATAAAATAAAATAAACGAGTAAATAAACAATAACGGAAATGAATGAGTGTGCCCGCGCATGTGTGTGCGTGTGTGTGTGTGTATGTGTTTGTGTGTGTGTCATTATTATCCATATAAAACTTCGAATCCTGAGTAGAAAATTGATCGTTCGAGCTATTTTATACACAACTTTAGATCTTTATAGCTTGGTATCGAAGTGTGAGAACTGCACCTGAAGTGCAAACAGAAGAAAAAAAAAGAGATGTTGCCTCGATGTCTGTATTGACGCGGTGTTTGCCAATCGACCTCATAGGCACCGAAACATTCCGCACAATTTTTTTTTTCTCGAAACGTGTCCTGCATATATATATATATATATATATATATATATACACACACGCGCATGCCTGACCTTCGCAGATATTGTTGGAGAGTTTGGTGATCGATGGGGTTGTGCGACGAGACGACCGAGATAAGAATATATCGTAGAATTTCATTTATTTTTTTTTTTACAAACGAAATTTGTCTCCACCGATAGTCGCTCTCAGTCATCCAGATTATTCGAAGCACTGAAGAAACGATGTCTTGAAAGCTTATCGTTTCGCGTATTTTATTTTGAAAGCAAAATTGCATTATATTGCATTTTTAATTTTTTCTGCGCGTGCAATTCGTTTTTTCGGAGAAAACAGATAGAGCTATCAATGTTTTTTGTTTGTTTATTGATGTGAGTCTTACGTGTTATCGACTAAAGTTTCTGGTAAACTTTCACCCAATAAATTTGTGTTTTTCGTTGTTTTTAAACACGCGTAACCTTCTATTCGTACGCTGCATGTGTACACACATGTGTATAGGTACAACTTATTCACTGTCACTTTTTCGGACTTTTATTTATGGGCCTGCGTGTGCGGTTCTCTTGTGTATACGAAATAAGTTACATCAGCGAGCATTGAGAATCGATATAATCAGAAATAGAGTTGTTACAAAAGTATATTCCACATTTTTCCGCTGTCGAAGGAAAAAAAATGCCATGCTTATTTCACATCTATACGATATTAACCTCCTTGATATATTTATTCAAACAATTTTTGAATATTTTATTTCATCGTTGTATTGAGCATTGTCGTGTTAATGTTTTGTTTTTTATTTCACTGGAGCGGTATTATTCCTCACGGATGTCTACGTCTCCTCCCTTCTCTCTCTCTCTCTCTCTCTCTCTCTCTTGTTCTTACTCTCTCGTTATATATATATATACAAATTTCAAAAGGTTCAATTCACCTCACGTTTCGTACACGCTCTACCTTTAGCTGCTTCTTACATTGATCCGGGAGTCAGGCCACAACCACTGGAGATATTATACTCCTCGCATGAGCGCGAGAGAGGCAAAATATCGCGTGGGTCGTTATGATCGGCGATCGATTATAGAAGAACTTCTTATATATATAAATATAAATATATATATATATATATATATATATATATATATCTATATATGTATATATATATATGTATGTATGTATGTATGTATGTATAGTTAGCGAATAAGCCCGCGTTGTGTCACACGCAGATTCGCGAGCACATAAAATCAAAGTTCTCGCAGCAGAATCATCCCGCATCTGACTTTTACCGCAAATACTTGTCCCTACTCTCCCCGTTGCACGTTTCCCTGCATACGCAGGTGAAAATCGATCGTGATCGGTACAACATTCCAAGATCCTGAAGTAATTTCGCGACGTTCCAGAGAATCATTTTAAACGCTCGAGTGCAGAATGCTCTGGAGAAAAAAAACATTCTGCAACTTCACACTTTACACTTGAACTAGATGGAGAAAACAATTTATTCGGCGAAAACCTAATACTACCGTATTACGAATTTCGTGGATTTTCTATTAAAATGATTAATTTTTATGAATGAATATTTGATATTTATTAAATATTTACATTTATATAATTTATTTATAATATTTATATATATATTTATTTATATAATATATTTAAAAGAATATTTACTATTTATATTTAATATTCATAGTATTTTTACGGTTGGGATTTGTTTTCGATACTTTTTCTGGCTTTCAGGGAACTTGAGTAAAAATGGCCTGTTTCCGATGGCACGAGTCAAGAGAAGATTTTTAAGTGTTAAAAACGTGATTTTCTTACGCGCAGTCGATACCGCTCAATGTCACATTGAGATTATAATGTTTGAACTCCGTTATTATACGGGTTTCTCTTTTTTACTTTACTCATTCTCTCTCTCTCCCCCCGCTCTCTCTCCCTCCCTCGCTCTCCCCTCTCTCCACCTCCTTTACTCACGTCTGTTCATGCACGCAAGTTTTTCTCTCTCTTTTCATATTTGTACAGATTATCCTCGAGTTCCGCCGGATCTTATCAGAGAGGCGAAAAAGTGTCCCGTAGTCGTCATCGTCTCATTCTAAAGACACTGTTTTTTTTTTTCGTTCCTTTTTTCTTTCGCGTTGAACGAACGAATGCATGTGTCTTGCGAGCGATGGGTGACGTAATCGAGTCTTCGAGAAACCCGAATAATATTTGTCGAAGAAAAAGAAAGTCGAACCAAAATACTGTTCCCTGGAAATCGACAGGAACGAGCGGATCTTTTTGTGCCTCCATTGTCTCCGGTAAGTTCAATGTGGAACTTCGATGTCTGGTAATAGATTTAAAAAAATTCATATTTGGAAAGTTTACGAACGATCGATCTTCAATGATTAATCTTTTCGATTCTCGCGTAGCCGTGATACGGGTGCACACAGCGCGGCGAATTAATCCCCGGGACCTCGTCTTTGTTCTTCTGGCGTATTGAATTCGATTGGAACTCGATGATAGGTGAAAATAACAAGTAACGGGGTCATCCGTGTCGCACAGAGTGCACCTATTGCTCCATGCACTTTTCCATCTTCTGTACATGCGCACATGCACACGTATAATGTTTAACACGATAGTTTTCTTCTCTCTTTCGCCAATGGAGAGCCATTCGCGATATTTCACACCAGCGCGGCAATAATGCTCGCGCCAGAATAGAGCACGGGGGGCGCAGAGGCAGAAATATTTCCTATGCAACGGAGAGTTTATAAATCAAGTCGTATAGTCGCGTCGATGCCATTACCGCGGCAAATGTATAAATCGAGATCAGGTCTCGCACGCGTGTATGCACCGAGCGTTCCCCACATCCATACGGACCACACAATCTTACCTTTTTTATATGCTACTTTACAATACCGACTACACACGTGTAAATTATTTACGTACGTGCGCGCAAAGCTGGCGTGCGCTCTTTGCTCCGCAGCAAGGACAATCGTTTCTGACGAGAGAGAGCGCGCGAGATGCATTGTTGCATCGGCAGAGCTCACTTGCTTTGGCATTTCAAGCATCTACGAAATTCGTAAGGTAACTGTCCAACAAATAGCAACGAAGAAGGAATATAAAGCTCGTCGAGTGTCTCCCGAGATGTCTCGGAGGTGAAACGTTTTTTCGACGATCAACAAGAACTCGCCCAAAAGTTCTACGGAACCAATTGGATTCCCATACTCGTGTCTACTTCCTCACGGGGATCCAATGGGTCATCGCGTTGCGTCACTCAACGTCACGCTCGTACGTTGCATTCTAATCGGGATGCCCCACTGAAATGACGTTATAGTTTGTATCTTTGGGGCGCAACGAAAAATCGTCGCTTTTAACTGTTCTTTTTTGGCTGTGAGAAACGCTCGATTATTCTTACGTATGCTTAGTAAAAGATTTACGTGCTGAATTAGGGCACTGTGCACACGACGGATTTTCTACGCGCCGACGATGCGATACACACTTGATCCACGCGCTTCTTGGACGGAAAAAAAAACACGCGGTAAACGCGGGTTGTCTGCGCGTTTAAAATACGCCGTGTGCACAGGCCCTTGGCAAAAGAGGATAAGTATAAAAATAAAAATATATCGGAAACGTACGAAAATCGAGAGACGGAGAATGAAGAAAAATATCGTTGCGTTCCAGCGATACAAACTTCAACGTGATCCATCGGAAGCCAAAAATACGGCCTCAAATTCTAACACTTGTTGCCAGAATTCTCATACCCAGTGCTAGAAAAGTATAGCAGTTTACTGCCAGTTCGGAATTCTAAGACTTGTTATAGAAGTGTTAAAACGATTCTCACACCGTATAGTAACAACGATACGTGCATATTTAATTTGAAACTATTCTCGCATAGGCGCGAATCCCATATGCTGTATAGTAAGAATAATGCGTGCTTTGTAAAATACCAACCTTTATTACACGCTATATTTTCATATGGATTTTACGATACGTATAGCATGAATCTTTGTGTATGTATAAATTTCTCTATACGCATAGCATAAATCTTCGGCGTATAGCGAAAAATATTACAAAGTTATTAGTCAAATGTGACTATACCGTACTTTTTTTGTAGAATACTGGAAACTATTTGTTCCAATCACGTGGGCAAAATATTGTTTTGAATACTACAAAAAATCACAATATGCCGAATAAAATGTATTATTTGTATCAGTTTACGTGCCATATCGTAGGTTAAAATTTAAATTTCTTCATTATTATTATACCATAATAACAATTTTTATCTACCATTCGATACTTTTTGATATTTAATGATATTTTTTTAGAAGCATAGTATTAATTCTAAACTTCGAGGCCCCTGTTTTCTCCGTGTACGAATTGAATTCGAATCCTAAAGGATTGCCACATGATCGAACAGAATCCCATACGATCCTCCGACGGGTCCCATCAACTTGGATCCCAAAGTGGGCTCCCTGTGTGCGACGTCCCTATTAAGGAAGCTTTCCAGTGTGACAGCCCGAAAAATCGCTGTTTTTCGCGATTTTTTTTTTTAAAGAAAAAATAATCTAATCGGTCTGGTTTTTTTGTTGTATATTAATTGGGTATTGAAGAATACAAAACAACTTTTTAAAGATCGATTTATTTATTAATTAATATCTATAAAAATGATGAAACAATTGTTGCAGAAAATGCACTTGGATGTGGTGTCCACGTTGGGGGTCACAATTTTGATCTGAAACAAAAAACACAAAAAGATTATTGATCGGTATATAATTGGCTTTCGTGCTATAGAGGCTTTTTTTTTTTTTTTGCAAAAATGGCGCCGGTTTGAACAAAAAGTATCGATTTTAGCATTTTTTTTGGCAGTTTTTTTTACAAAAAAATAGGAAGATGTCAAAAAAAAAAAAAGCTTCCATAGCACGATAAACAATGACGTTAAGAATATTGTGTAAAAAATTCAACTCGATAGCTTTAAAACTCTGCCCTCCAAGTTGGACACCGTTTTGAAAAATGCTGTTTCGAGAAAAACGCGTTCAAAGTTTCGCTGTAGCTGTAGCGCTCCGTTGCCTTCTTCCAAGAAATGCTGTACAGTAACCGAAATAATCTGAATTTCGGCATGAAAATTTCAGGGAATATTCGGAAGAGTGTATACTATTCGATAAAGCAAAAAAAAAAAATCGATTTTTTGAAAATTTCACACTGGAAAGCTCCCTTAAGGCGTTACCCCCACTTGTAGCGCAAAAAGGCCTTTTTCATGAATTTTTTTAAAGAAAACTACAAAACTTTTTTAATCGATCAATATACCATTTTAAAGAACACATCTTGAAGAACTTTCAGTAATTTTTTTATTGAAAAATATTACATTGTTTAGTGGCAAATGGCCGTCAATGAAATAATGTTTTTATATACACGGTTTGCGGTGACCAACATTGCGGCGAAGTGGATCATCTGAAAAAAAAATGCGGATGGATTTAGTCAAATATAAGTATAAACTAGTCTTTAATCGAAGGATTTTAAAAAATATTCATTTTTCACAAAATGGCGGACAGTCCAAGTTAGTGGTTCGATTTTAACGAAAAAAAACGGCCGTTTTTTGGCTATAAAACGGCCATTTTTTTCGAAAAAAAAAATCGAACGATTAAAGACTACATTTTTATGTATTAAATAAGCCTGCAAAATTTCAAGAAGATCGGTTCATTATTGTTCGAGTAATCTTGGTCACCGACTTCAGAAATGCCATTTTGAGATAAACGCGTTTAAAGTTTCAATTTCAGTTCTTCAATTCACGGATTCTTCTCTTTCAACGCTCATATCTCAGTCAATTTTGTTCGGATGGACTTGAAATTTTCAGGACATATTCTCAGATACTTATACTTCAAAAAAATGCAATAAAAAAAAATCGATTTTTTTAAAATCGCACGTGGGGGTAACCCCTTAAGGAGGTTGAAGCAATGATGATAGAATTCTGAAGATTTGGTATGTTTTTACATGAAGTATTCAGGAGGTCGTGTAAAAATTTCATGACGATTGAGAAGCTATTTATTGAACAATCAACATTAGCATGTTTCATAGGGACTCAACATCCTTAAATGTCTATAGGGATGTGGTAGAATGCGGGCCTCGCAAAAAAAATGTCTGCACGGGAAACGACGAATATAATAACCCGTTGGATATCAGCAGCTCAATTTGTATAGGGTTGCTATCTCTCGAGCTTGAGAAACTGCTCCGTGCGCAATGCATCATCGCATAAGACGCCTGGCGATCGATATATGAATATCAATATAGAAACAAGGATCATAAAGCGGCGAGAGAGCCGCGATGAGATCTTGTGCACTCAACGTGTGCAAGGTAAACCTCCCACGCTACCGTGCATTTATTCGTTTGCTGGTGAATACGTAATTAATTTTTCTACGATGAATAACAACGAGACGTTAACTGGTTCGTATAGAAAATGAGATACCAACGAGTACACGCGTAAACACGTATACGATCGTGTCTTGTCTCATAGTCGGAGGTTTACTCTCCGCGTGTGTAAGTCTCCACTCACACGCGTGCGCCAAATCGATCGAGTTTGTCCCGTGTAAGGTTTTCCGCGTCATACGTTGTGCAATCAATCAATCTCACGTGCGTCTTTTCTCTCTCCCTCCTCCGCCCCCCCCCCCGAGTCTCCCCTCCCACTTATCTTCCTTGTCATCGTAAAATGAAATATCCATTGCCGATCGACCTTTCAATCGATTGTCCTCTCTGTCGTTACGGAAGAGATTGGCGCTGCTCTTTTTGCTCGACAGCGAGAAAACGCTGCCAATCAATCCTCGAATTGATAGGACGTACGGTGAGATTTTCCGGGGAAAAGACACACGCGACGGAGGCGAGTTCTCGGGGCGTGTACGAGAAGTCCCTCGCGCAAGAGCGCCCGATCTTTTCGCTCCGGGGCTCTCGCAGAGACGCGAGAGTCTACCTACCGACGACCATTAGTATCAGGAGTGGGAGAACAGAATGCGGAATAGCCTAGAATGTGATGTGAGCCCCAAGAGGCTCCGATCTCTCGGGCTCTGTGCTCTCCGTGATCCCTCTCAACGCAAAGCCTCCGGAGACGACTTTTGCGAGAGACTTTAAATGTGCCAGGATTCCCTCGTTCTAACTCTACCCCCTTCCCCGCCCCCCACCCATTCCTGCTGCTTTCCTCCGTCTCTCTATTCACGCAAAACAGACGAAACGACGTACAACCGCGTCTTTTAGCATCGCAGCATCCTTCGCCGGCTCGTTATATATCTTTCCACTGTAATATGTAAATGTATGCATGGGCCGCTCCGTTCGAAATTGACGCGTCCCGCGAAACGGTCTTTGCCTTCTCGCGTACGCAGTGATTCGATCGTCGAGGCGAATCGATGACACGTCTCGCATTGTTTCGTGGCAATTGAGGTGAATACTTGCCCACGTGGACTGGGCCGTCCGGGCAAAATGTTTATACGTAGCGAGCGATTTAGACCGCACATGAGAAGCCTCGACCTTCGTCAGGACAGCTGGAATTTCGTGAAATTTATGAGTATTAAGAGAGGCACGAGCCTCTCTTGAATACACAAAACTTGGACGGCATGCTTTTTTTTTCGTCATCCGTTGAATAACTCGCCGTAGTGCTCGTTTACGTGCTAATGAAGATCGCTCACGCTTTTTTCGATTCGATTAATTAATGACTCGGCGATACATTGTTTATCGTTTCTTGCGGTTGTACGTGGGAAATATCGGCTTGAAAGAAGAATCAAGCGGAGTGAGTTATCAATTTTGGATATTCTCGAGCTGAATAAAGGAGCTGTCAGATTCACGATTCACGATCGAAAAAAAAAGATTGACAACGTTTCATTCGATCCTCTGCGAGTAAATTTATCGATAATTTTCTGTGACCCTTAAAGCGAGCGCAGGGGCGAGGGAGGCTCGACGAGGGATGAGGGATCGTAGGAATTTTCGGTCTCGATACCTTTTGAGATCTTGGCGTATTCCCCGTGTCGTTCACGTTCCGCACTCTCATTCCTCCAATACACACATCATCGCTTTTTCCTTCTCGCCTCGTCCTTCTCCACACACACGCGTACGTATATATCATTTTCGACCTCCGACGCGAGCCAATACGTCTTTCTTGCTCGCAACCGCGAATAACGATCATCAGAATTCCAATAACGATTATTCCCTTCTTCCGCACGCTAATATCGCGATATGTGTACGTGGATATATTTGTACACGCATACACGTGTGCGTCTGCATCCACATATCGATCGGTGCGCAGAGACGAGGAGAAAAAGAGAAGAAAAAAAAAAGAATAAAGTTACCGCTGTACGGGATCCTCGAGAGTTCAACGAGAGTTCAGACGGGAATCCTTATAAATTTTAATTGCCAGGTACACGGTATACACGTCGATATACGATTGAAACGAAGAGAAAATATGTCAAACATTCAACCTCGTCAAATTCGTTCATCGACACAGCCGGTTAATAATTGCTCGTCGGGAGGATCGCCTCGGCGTCGTGGAATCGACGAAAATCACCGTTACGTGAATTCCAATGATCCGGTCAACATTCTCCCACGCACGGCTACCCCACGGATCTTCGCGTGTGTATACTTTTGCCAACGCGTATGCGCACACTTTTTTTTTTACACTTACGTGTGCGCAAGCGTTACGCTGGCTTACCGATGTGTGCGAGACGTTTAAATGCCCTTTGACTGTGAACCGGAAGTACGCTCCGGCGGGACCGTCGATTCAATAGTCCTAATAACAATAATAACGAGCCATCGTTCGTTGCGCATCATCGAAATTTCCGGTCATCTGCCATACATCGCCCGACAGAGACATTTGTCGCAGGAAATTCACGTGGATTCCCAGTGATTGTGCGCAGAGATCGAAGTTTTCATTGACTTTTCGTTATTCCATGGCCATTTTGGAACTTCATGTTTTTCCCGGCAACACGTGGGTCGGGTGAAAATATTCAACGATCCCCTTGCAGACGCTTTAAAAAAGTGCATAGTATTTACAAAAAACGCGCATGGTAAAAGAGAGTCGAATGCCCTATAGTTTATTGTCACCGCAATCATAATATGGTTAACACAACTATAAGCGAAAAGTCTACGTAAACATGCGAATTTGGTAGCGCGTTTGACTATCTAGTATCTCCGAAATTACTATACACTATTGTAAAACGCTTTACAATATCGATATGGTTAATTCAGCTATACCACAAAATCGGCGCCCAAATACTAATGCTGCCCTGAGAGCAGAGTACGTGGTATTTACGAAAGACACCCACGTCAAAAGAGGGAATAGTAAAATCCTGTATAGTTTATTGGCACCGTAATCATAATATCGTTAACACAACTATAAGCGAAAACTATATCTGAACATGCAACTTTGATGGCGTGCTCGACTGTCTATTATCCCCGAAAAAACTACCAACTATTGTAAAAATATTAACTGAATTAACTATATTGATATTGCACAGTTGTTAATAGTTATTTCAGGGATACTAGGTAAAAAAATACCCTACCAAAACGGCATGATTAGATAGACGCTTATAGTTGTGCTAATCATATTATGATTGCGGTAGCAATAAGCTATATGAATTTTACTATGCCCACTTTCACCATGGGCGTTTTTTTTAATAAATACTATGGACATTTTTCTCAGTGCAAGTTTGTATTATTTATGTGGTTGACATTTACACTTGTTGATTATAAACTGTTACAAGATCTTAGAAAAAGTGACTATCCGAACGACATTATGGTAATCTTATAGTGAAGACGTAAATCATTTATGGAACGTGTCAATAAAGTAGAGAAAGCGGTGGCACGCTATGATCGAGATAGATATGTCAGCGCATTCATTTATCAGTTTTTGGAATCCGATATTTCGAAAACTATCGGGCTGCGCCAAAAAATCCATTTAAGCAGTGACATATATTACCAAAAAAGCAGTCTGTGCAAAAATCCACCTATATCAGAGGTAACAGCTATTCGGAATTGCGGCTGGAATTACTTTTATCCGTTATGCCAAATCTACGAGCGAAATAACATAAGTACCCGGTAGCATAGTGGCAGCGTGCGTGAATACAAATAGGTCGGTCGTAGGTTCGATTCTCCATGTTGATGAAATATTTTCTTCCATAGGAATCATTTCAGGAAGTCAGGGAATTGTTAATCATGATAAACAATCATACAGGTAGTATTCTCAACTGAACATTTTTGAATTTTTGCATTTATGAAATATTATATACATTTAGTAGACATACCATTCAATATAGTAAAAACCACTATTTTTTGGTAGTGTAAGGAATCATCCATTTTCTGGAAACCTACTATAATATCTAGCATTGACAATCAACGTATGCTTGAAAGATGGTTGGTTGCGTTTAGCATATGAGCATAGTTAACACAACTGCTAAAATACCATAAGCAGTATTATATTTTGGGCAGTAACCATGACTGTAAAATATTATTGTCCCCTCAGGGTTGTATAAAATACGATTGAAATATGGTTGAAGTTACTATACATTTCTCTCTGTGTAGGGAAATAAATAACGAACAATAATTTAAGTGGATTTTCAGTGATGTTCTACAAATCGATTTTAGGACATACTGTTTGAAACGATTCATACTTTTTGTGGTGTTCTTTTCACGAAGCCGAATATCAAACAATTAACTGATTTTCGTCTTTAATCAAGTAAAAATACATTCCAGTATACCGGTAAAATTTCAAGCCAAGTTCACCGAACTTTTAACGAAAAAATACGACTCTAAAAATCGTCTCATTTATTCGGCGCTTTACGAAGATGACTCACTAGCCACTTTTCTATCGAATAGTCGATACACTAAATATCTCTAAATGCCCGACATAAACTGCTCACACGTGTCGAAAATTCTAAAGATTCCGTCATGGCTGTAAAAACAGGTGGTACCCAATGTTTAAAGAAAACATGAATGGTAAAAGGTCGAAAAATGTGAGTAGCAGAAGAATTTTCATAGCCGTGATTTTTGAGAGAAAATGTAAAAATGTCCAAATCTACTAAATTTGCAACTTGATCGCGACTTATTTTGATTAAGGGACACTGCGTAATTTACCAATGATTCACAAGATCGTCTCATTGTGAATATCTGTATATTTTGTTCAGAAAATTCAACGTACAGAATGCGATGGGATCCATCAAGAATCGTAGGTATAGGATTCTGTTCGACAATGTGGAAATCTCTTAGGATTCGATTTGGATTCGTACATTGAGTTTCAATGAGGAATCTCGATTAAAATCCACTGTAAAAACGTGATTACTTAGTGTAGAGATCCAATGCCATGACCCATTGGATCCCTATCTGGAAGTAAGAACAGGTATGGGAATCCAATTGGAACCCTGCCATAATTTTTACTCGCGAAATATACGTATACAGATATGTGGGACATTTAATCAACGTATAAATTACCATATCTTTGATCAACGATCCCTCAGTCAGTCGAGAATTACCAAAGAATGCAACCGAATGCAAGTTAGAAAAAATGCATATTCGACTAATCACGAATCGGACCATGCGTTTATATTTACGAGACATTTGTTGTCCAGTATTTTTCGTAGGGGACACGCGTTTGCAGGTATACGCAAATGCGGCGGTAAGATTGAAAGAAAATCCTGTAATCCCAAGAGATGATGCTGCTGCCTTATTATTGCGTTGGTACACTCTCCAGGGCGTTTGCGTTGCTGCGAATAGTCCGCGCGCGCGGTGAGACTCGCCAACTCGGACTCCCTCGGGGATATAACCGTTACATCGCTTATTCTTTCTCTCTTTGTCTATATATATATATATATATATATATATATATACGTGCCTCGCTCTATCGCTCGTACAACCTCGCCTATGCATATACATATGTATACGCTCACAATATGCGTAGAGCACGGATACGTGAGTTCTAAGACACCTGGTGGAATTAATCGCGGGTCGCTTCGACTATTATTCGCGGCTATGTTCCCGCGCGCACAGAAATCACGGTTCCGTTTTACATCGAGAACATTTTCGTTAATGCACGCTTCGCTAAATTTATCCTACATCGAAAAAAGTGTACTATATCGAGAAAAAAAATCAAATCACAATTCTGAAAAAAAAATCCTCTACATAATTTGTTTTACAATAACGAGAAAAATGATCCGTTTACAATTAAAAAAAGCGATATCGAAGCAGAAAAAACAACACTGTCGAGAAAAAAAATCGTATTCACTATGGCGAAAAAAATATTGATCCATGATATATTAAAAAAAAATCATTTTACAATATCGAAAAACTGTCGCCGCAGCGTTTTTTTCAATGTTTTTCACATTTTCAGAGGCACGTCCGCAAGACAAATTCGAACGATGACATTGACTCTAATGGCTCAATTAATTACGATCTCTCAGCTGCGTGCGTGATGGCAAATTACTAGCCGCTTTGTGCGTATACTCGCGAAGGGCGGGAAAAAAAGGTGCAAATAAAAAGCGACGCATCGATCGTTCGCGTCGTTGAGATAATGAGCTCTCCCGCGCCGCGATCCGGTTTCAATTCCATTTTTTAAACGTGCGTGGAAAATACTCGCACGAATACCAAGACTGGATCTCCAACGTCGATCGGCTTCCATAGAGCCACACGACGTCTCTCCGTCGTACTTGAGATCTTCCAGTTGAAAAAAAAAAAAAAAAAGTGAAACGAAATGTCAAGAGCTTTGTCAACGTCGCCGGTATAAGTGAATAGAGGAAGAGAATTATTATCGAATGAAAAGAAGAAGAAAAAAATGACAGCGGCTCCTGGGAGAGATTTCAAATGGCAGATATAATATGTCACACGGAATTCGAGGGCTGTCCTTGATAATCCAGCTTTTCCAATTTTCTATTTTCCCGGTGTTCCGTGCATATGTATTACTGAAATACGACAGGACTGCAATTTTCTTGGAATACACAACCACACACATACACACGTGTGTATATCTATATATATACATAGCAGCGTTTGAATAATGACGATACATTAAGAAAATTGCAGGATCACTCAAACTCGAATGGATCTCGAGGACTCACCGCTTAGACACCTGTAGGGCGTTTTTCTATTCCATTCTTTTCGTTTTGTCTCGATCTCATCCCTGCGAGGCTCGGGATGGCAGACGGCCACAAACATGATTAGTCAAGTTTTGGTTCGGAGACTAGGGCGTGATTTCACACACCACGGGGGACAAGGGTTACTTGCTCTCGAGCGACTCCTCCGCTTCTCTAAACATATATATATATATATATATATATATATATATATATATCGAGCAAAACGTACGAGTACACGCTTTTATACGTGGGAGGGAGATGCACGAGAGGATTTTGGGTTCACGAGAAGTCGACGAATAGATGACTCGGGGAAAATTATTCAATCAATTTACACGGAAGAGCCCACGCGCTTTTTTAATCCGACTTCTGTAGATCAGTGGAGGATTCAACATTTTTCAGAATTTAAACAGAAATTTGGCCGAATTGTTATTTTTTGGATGGGTGCGTAAAAAGCGGTTTCCTAAAGCTCGTCACTTGGAAATTTCTCGAAAAAAAAGGGAAATAAATTTAAAAAATAACAGAAACGATAAATCTTCAATCTCATTCACTTTTCTAGCCAGTTTTTTCTTCTTTTTTCCTCCATTATTCGAGAGTCTTCTGGGTGTTCGTGGGCCGCGAGACGGAAAACGCGACAAGAGGTCGCGCGGGGTTGTTACAATATCGGTCCCGTATAACGTTGCTACGAACGGACAACAACGTACATAATTCTCTCCCGCTCTTGTCCGTGGTCTTGAGAATGGCTCGCTAATGGGGTAAAAAGAGCGAGAGAGTCCCGCCAAGAGCGGCAGAGAGCGCGAGAGGGCGGTCTCGAGCCACGAAATTAGTGACCACAAATCAACGACAATACGGTGGGTCGCTCGCTGCTGCTGCTGGAGCCCTTTTATTCTACAGCGCGAGGCTAGTCGGTGAAATAGCGATACTATACGGAGTGACCCACCGCAGGAACTATTCCCTTGTGCTCACTCCGAGAGGGCGTGCTTTACTCGCGCGAGTCTAGCCGCAAGGCCGACCTTTTTTCCACCATTGACAAAAAGAATCACTTTGCGCCTCGGACACTCGTTCCCGACACCTAAATCTCCCCCCTCTCTCTTGGGAGATCTCTGTCCCAGAAAACGAAATAAACACCGCTCTCTCTTTCTCTCTCTCTCTCTGTTTGTCTGTCCTTTTTCTCCCCGAGTCTCTAATCTTGAATTTTGGCCCACACATCGCGTGGCTTGGACATTGAAAAAACAAAGAAAGTAAATTGATGGCGTGAATTCCTGTCGGTTCCTATTTAGTGTGAAATTGCAATTTATGCGTTATATAGAGAAGGCATGTCCAGACGACCGCCGGTGCAAAAATCGCCATAGGTATGCAATTGCATGTCCATACTTGTCCTTACTTTCTGATGGGGATCCAATGGCTCATCGTGTTGGAGCCCGATACTGAAACGTCACACTCGTAGATTGAATTCTAATCGGGATTTCCAATGGGAATCCGATTTGGATCCTAAAGGATTCCCATATTAACGAACAGAATCCGACACGATTCTTCATGGATAACCTCGTATTCTGTACGTCGAGTTTCCCAAAGGAAATATATAGATATAACAAGTTAGTGGATCGTAAAAAAGTATATGAAGAATCGTTTTCAAACACATCACCGAAAATCCACTGTAATAACCGTTTGTTTTTTATTCCACTGCGCTTTGACATAACATCACTAGACAAGGACATGCTCGCGTAACGTGCATGTTATGTTTGAACACGCCAAGTTTTTTTTTCCTCGCGACGTTTCACGAATTTTCGATTCGAACGTGGTAAGAATCGCCAAAGGGTGTTCATCGGTGAACAATGCAGGATCGACTTGGATCCCAATGAGGACTTCCTATGTCCGGTGTCCCTAACAAATCCCTATAGAGCTGTGGGCACATCGTTGAACTCCCCAATATATCTGTGCACGGGATCACAAAAGGATATTTTTTTTCGCAATGCAACAATTCCGGTTGAGAATATCAAATAGAAAAAATTCTTAAACAACGCCAATCGGGAAATAGCACATAATTCACTTGGATTCCAATGTGGACCCCTACGTGCAGCACCCCTATTAAATCCTTATAAGGATGAGTAGGATCTGGGCACTATGCCCACCAAACCTCTGCAGGGATGGATCGATCATATAAATTCATTAACCCCAGGGTTGTAATACCTCAGAATATATGTGATTTGATCAGATCTTTCGACCTCGAAATATCAGAATGGAAGCCCAAAATCCGACTCGAGCATCAGGACCCCGCTGTGCGTCATCGCCCGAGGACCGAAAGCTGAGATTTCGTGTCTCCGCGGCCAGTGCTCAGGCTCGACGTTCGCAATGCATATACATATAAACTGGCTGAGATGATCTGTTGTGATGTGAGCCAAGTGACTCGTGATAAATACTCGAAAGAACGAGGGAAAAAATAAATAATAAAATTCGATCTCCATGGTTGTGCGGCTCTGCCTGGCTCGTGTAGCCGAGCAGTGGCCTGATTGGGTCTTAAGACGTCCCGAGACGCGCTACCGTGTCGCTGATCCATCTCGTATCTTTCTTGTTCATCCGTGCCCCGCGCGCATAATTGTCTTATTGTATCCTCGCGATGTCCGGACCTGTTGTCGAACGGGGATACGATTTTTATATACATGTTCCTCTCGAAGGTAAAGCGATTACGCTTGACACCCCGTGGACGAGCCTTTGTTGAAAAATCTCAATAACTCTGCCTACTCTTCGACATCCGGCGATACTCTCGCGAGAAATGGAAAATCTTGGGATATCTTCCGAACCTTTCCATCTCGTGAAATTCCTGCGGGAAGTGTGTGTCTCTTCAATTTTCATTTTGGAGAATGGGAAAACAAACGTTTAGCCTGCAAAAGAAGAAGAATGCTAAACTGCGAGGAACGAGCTGGGACGTACGAGCGCAGAGGCGAGCATAGAGAGAGAAAGAGAGAGAGAAAGAGAGAGAGAGCGAAATGACTCCGGTGAGCATGTTCTCTGATGGGGTCATCAGCGCAAATTAACATACTGGGTGGACTCGTACGGTACGTTACCTGCTGAACGCACACACGCGTCTACACGTACCTATATGTATAATATTATACATATAATATATGTATAATAAGAGAGGAAGAACAAAATGAGAAAACTCGGGATTGGAGGGAAGCATTTCATTCAAAGACCATCGAAATTAACATCTCAAATCCGCATGACTTGACTGTTCTTCGCATACTTCTCGTTTGTGTATACGGACGTGTGCGATCTCGCGTCAAGCAGGACTCTGTAAAGAAAGAACCGTAGATACGTGTATTAATCGACGTGCCACGATCACTCATTGCCGAGCGCGAATTATATCGTCATATTCGACAATACAAGTAGAGCCGTCTAAGTTTTATGCCTCTTCCTCACTTTCTTTCTCTCGTCCTAGGCAAGGCTATTATAAATTCCCCATATTCCGAGCGCACGAGCGGTATCTTTGAGACGCGCCGAGTACTCGTAATGTTTAATACCCTATCGCGATACCCACCCCCTCCTTGTGTCCATTCGTATTTACTCTCGCACGTTCTATCCTTGTCTCTCTGCGATCTCTCGCGCGTTGCGTCGTTCTTTGTTTTTTTTTTTCGTTTCGTTTCTTTCGTCCCAAGAACGACGGATGGTTTTAACACTGTAGAAAATCGAGTAATACTTCCTGCAGTCTCAATATTTCAGCGACTACGAGTGTTGAATATACACGCGTTCGTCGTATTTTCTTTTGTTTTTTTTCTCTTTCTTTCCCGCAGTCTCGTAAAACGAAACGGTTCGTAGGCACCGGAAAAACTTCTTTTTCTTTTTTTTTTTCGAGAATAGTCATATTGAAGATCTACAAACACGAGAGACGAAGAGAGAGCGGGATTGTTGAAACAGGGATTACACGTGTGCAATATACACATACAGGGTGACAATTATAAGGTCGCCATAGGTTTTTTAAAGGTCTTGAACGGCGACTTTGCGACCGAGAAAATATGACTCAACGGTTTTTCAAGTCTTCGTTGAAAAAAAATATAACGTATATTTGTGTTGAGTAGCGTTTGCCAGAGAAAATATTGAGCATTGTAGAAATAAAATCTAAATTCTATTTTCAGTTCAGCTGAATGAAGATAATTACATTGGAAATGCGAAATATTCTTTAAAAGACTTTTGAAGCTGAAGTTCAATTCCATTGAGCCACTTTGTAATGCATCTCTGAGAATTTTTTTCCTCGATGGCGGGGTGCCCAAAAATAGTTTTTTAGAAGTGTTTCGTATTCGGAATTTAATTATCTTCATTGTGCTGCGCTAAAAATGAAATTTTGATTTCTTTCCAGGATGCTCTATTTTTTCGAGTACTATGCATCTCAAAAAAACACTATTTTTTTTCAAAGAGGACTTGAAAAATTATCAAAAATTATATTTTTCTCGGTCACAAAATCTCCGGGTAAGAGCCTCAGAAAATCCATGGCCACCTTATAATTGTTACCCTGTATATGTATCTATGCGAATGCATGTATTAATATATATATATATATATATATATATATATATATATATATATATAGTCGGTCTCATTTGCAGGCTCTCGTGCGCTCGTTAACGATTGTTATATGGGCTGTTTGGCGAACGGAAATCCCTTCCGGCAGAGAGCCCGGGATTCCATTCTAAAGTATACACACGTGTACACATACAGACGTGGAGAATCTAACCGCGAAAGATCCGTGTCCGATCCTCATAGTTATTGCTCTTCCAGTGTATATCTGTATCCCTGTGTACACGTATACACAGCCGGGTAAAAATTAATCCGTGACGAAGATTCATACGAACGATGCTGATCTCATTATCGCCGAAGATGCATATCGCGCGTAATCCTATTCGTGGATATGACCCGGGCTTCAATCTACTTCGAAGATTCGGTCAGGGATATTACGTGTGGCTGTATATATAACTGCGGGAGGATTATTTTTATTTGTATGATTCTTTTTGACGGTCATCCTCTTGGAATACATAACGAGCTGTACCACAAGACGAACAATCGGCCGAGAGGAGAAGAGGAAGAAAGCGAGAAGGAACGAGGAGGGGTAAAAAGAATGCAAAAGGAAGATGAAACGTTGAAATGAGGAGGAAGATGGAATCGCCCGCACAGAAATTGTCCTAGGGATCTAATTGAATTCCCATACTTGTCCCTACTTCCTGATAGGGATCCAATGGGCCATTACACTGATCCCCTATACTAAAACGTCATCCTCGTAGATTAAATTCTTTTCGGGATTCCCCATTGGAACATAATTTGAATCCTCAATGATATCTACATTATCGAACAGAATCCGATACGATTCTTGATGGATCCCTTCGCATTCTGTACGTTAACTTTTCTAAACAAAATAGGTAGATATACAAAACGATTGGGTTCTTAAAAAAGTATAAATCTTATTTTAAAAAGTATCAATCGCTTAAAAAGGATATCTTAGAAATCGATTTGAATGGCATCATCGAAAATTCACTCTTATTATCGCATGTTATTTGTGGTATTTCGCATCTCTTCCTCGTGATCAATCGTACCCTGGTACCCTTACTGCCACACCGATTTTGCCACAAGCTTTAAAGCTATAGTATCCAATCTGAAGTACTAGCCGTGTACGTGCTGTTTATGCGGCCCCTATATCGCGTCATTCTTCTTTGTGCCGACACGCTGCGATATGTTCAATCAATTAAACGGAATAAAAGTACGTAATATATTTCCGTGCATAAATAAAAGTAAAAATTCAGGCACGGAAAAAAACGAAGAACCATTGGAGAAATAATTATAACCGTTGGAATGTCAGCTAGAGAAAAGAAATATTGACGTAGAAGACACGCTTCGTGGTCTTCAGACTCTGACTCGGCTCGTTTTCGTACCTACGGACACAAAAATTAAAGGGGCTTCGCCACAAATCTGGAAATGATTCGGAATTTGCAAATTCCGAATCGGGAGACAACAATCGTACGTAAATGGTTCTGATTGAGTTGCCGCCATGGCGACGAAAACATACCCATATCCATATATCGACCGATTAAGGATTATTTCTACTCGGGAAATTTTCTTTCCCGAGTCGAAATATTGTTAGGCTGGCCTGATATTTGATCCGGGCCTGATCACGTTGTAGCACGGAGGCCTTACTTAAGGTATGCCTTAGTTTGCCTGATCGGGCTGGTGTCAGGCCATAGTCAGGCAGCTGGATGTACGGTCCCCTCCTGTTGGCTGATCCGGCTACCTTGGAGCTGTGGTTAAGCAACTGGATTTACGGCTCGAGCCAATTCGCCTGACCCGGCTAGGATCAGGTTAAGCAACTGGACTTGTATAGTTTGGCGCTAAACACGTGCCTAACCTCATCTTGTCAAATGCTAGAGAAACACGAGAGAAGCACGAGACATATACATAAATTAGTATAACAATTGATTTTTTTTTCAAAGACTAAAAATTCTTATATCAATAAGTATAAATTAGTTTAAATCTATGACTATGAATTTATTTTAAATTTATGACTATAAATTAACATATGGCTATAAAATAATCATGTGTAGGTTAACCCAGACAGGATAAGCCAAACAAATAATGGTAAGTTGATAGCGTTGTTTAGTTCAGTGAACGTCATGCCATTGGTGCAGGTTAGTCCATTCGAAATGCACTCCGAATAGACATTACATTTACTGAATTGGACTACGCTGTCCACATACCATTATTTGGTTGCCCTACGCTATACAGACTAACCTGCACCGATGGCATCACATTCACCAGACTGAATTGCGCAGTCGACTTACCATCTTTCGGTTGGCCTACGCTCTCTGGGCTAACCTGCACCGATGTCATCATATTCATCGGTTAGCCTACGCTGTCCGGGCTAGCCTGCACCATTAGCATTACATTCATCGGCGCGGGTTAGCCCGGACAGCGTAGGCCAACCAAATATTTTTTATTGAATTTAATTTTTATTTAATTTAGTTTTTATTTAATTTAATTTTTGTTTCATTTAATTTTTATTTAATTTAATTGTTACTTCATATAAGGCACCATTTATAATTTCGTGTCTTTTTCTATTTTGAATATTCGTGGTACTTTTTATTTCACGAATAAATAGGACTTCCTGAGCAAGGCTTCATATCATAATTCTGAGTAAGCCAAGGTTTTTCACTTTGATGAAGCCTTAAAAAATGAAGCGCTGATCAGGCCTTGATTGTTAACGCTGATCAGGCGTCGATATTGTACCCTGATCAGGCTTTGATGTTTTTACCCTGATCAGGCCTTGATTTTGTACCCTGATCAGGCCTTGATATTTTACCCTGATCAGGCCGAAGTCAGGGATTGCGTTTCGAAAATGATCAGGGCTTGATAAAAAAATCCTGATCAAGGCCGGATAATGAAATCGGGATGCCTGATCAGGTCTTTACTGCAGTCGGAGCAATATTTCTACTCGGGTTGCTGCTTGAAGCGAGACAATCGTATCGTCCCGGAACATGAAAAAATGTCGCGTGTTTTTCCGCACAAGGCAAGGCTTTATTAATGGCTGTCGAGGGAAACGGCAATGCCAAAAATCTCATGACAAGCAGACGGTAGTGAGAAGAAGCCTCGTCCTAGGGGTTGTCCATATATTGAGATTTTTGCTCATTTTTACCCCCCCCCCCCCCCCCGCCATAGAATCATCATATCCTTCCTATCGTCATAATACAATTATCGTTACCGTGATCCAACGATCGATCCCCGCCCCCCCATTTTACAACGACGTGATTTATGGACGGCCTTCTAGCAGCAACAAAAGTTTCCGTGAAAGTTGCGTTACAAGCTTTCACGATCGACGGGTAATTTGCGGTAAAGTTTCGGAAGATCGACTCGAATCGGCGAAAGCTTAGAATGCTCGCACTTTGACCTAAAACCTACAACAAAACATCAGATACCAAAAAATTCAAACAACATCAAGCCCCCGCCGTGTTGACAAGCACAGAAAATACAGGCGACTACGTCAAGTGAACAGAAATATTTGTCTCCACTACGGAAGAATCACTCGACTGCGAAACAATACTTGACACGTCACACACGAGTCAACACCGTCCAAAGCCATACCAGCAAAGAAACGACAACTATCAGAACCGACGACATTGATTTCTGTATGTAGACTGTCAGGTGGACTCCAGTTCTTTCATAAAAATTGGAGAAACATAAAATCAGATCTTAGGCCTTTACACTTTACAACATTACAAAAAGTCAAACACGAACGCGCACACGGAATTTTAGTCGTATCAAAAAGGCCGGCTCAACCATGGTATCCTGTTTTCTAAGCGATGCTCGTTGCAGAATGTATTATCGTTAGGCCCAATATTAATCTTTCAATTGCTCATAACAGGGAGCTTCGTTACATTTGGTAGAACAGATTTCCTTGGTGGTTGGAAAGTTATCCAGTAAACCTTTGAAATGAGAAATACACCAACTACGGCGATTGAAATCATGATCTCACAACTAAGCGCCTCCTCGCCAAAATAATATGATAGTGCACTAAAGCGTTGGAGGACATATTCTTCCGAAAATTCGACATTGCTGTATAAAACATCGATCTCAGAAATCCTCAAGTGCCTCAAAAGCGATAGGAGCAAGCCTCCTATTGCTCGCCCCCCGTGGTCCTCTATCGGATACGAAGTTGGTCAAGATCATCCTATTAGAAGATTTTTCCGAAACACGATCAGGTTTGGGGATAAAAAATCATCTTAAATGACTTAAACATTGCCCACGAACGAGGAACTTATGCTCAAAGATTTTGCTACGCAAATGATAAAACTATTGGCTCTCGTCATACTGGCTCGACGATACTCCTTAATCTACATAAAAAATATTCAGGAAACTACCAATACTTTTGGGGTCAGAATTCCAGATAGCATTAAAACGGATAGCCTTAATGAAAAATAGCCTACACGAGTTTATTTACGCTGAAGATGCAAAATAAACTTTGTACCGCCTCAGCGTTACAATACTACCTAGGCAGAACCAAATCTTTGGCGGTTTTGTGCATTCTGTTTTTTTTTGCATAAAGTGGCGTAAATACCGAAAAAATGTACTGCGCATAGTACACGCATCGAAACCCATAAACTTTCCATATGTCCAACGTGATCTACGAAGTAAAAAATAATATGTAATAATAAATTACGTTCCTGCGTTGCCGTTATCAGCTTTAAACATCTACCAATTAATCACGAGGAAGAAGCGCGAAATACTATTAATTGATTAAACGAACTTACCAAGGGGGCGTACATAAATTACGTAACGCAATTAGGGGCGCGGGGTTCGACCTGGCGTTCCGGTTTACGTACCGGGGGGGGGGGGGGGGGGGGGGGCAAGGTTTGCGTTACATTACGATTTTAGAACTGCCAAAAATAGCAAAATTTCTGCATGTTCAAGTTTTTAAATTTAAAATTTATGGTTCAGAATAGATGAAGTGCAAGCTCTTATTATTTTGAGAAACATAATGAAGATGAAAAACCGTCATATCGCCCGCGACTTGATACTTTAATGTAAGTAGTAATATTTTAGAAAAAAACATAACTTTACAGTCACAACGAATACTCAAAAACTTATCAACCGGTTTTCAATTGTTTACAAACATTTTTGTGATTGCAGTGACTAAGGTTGTACGCAGCCGATTTTTTAAATTTTGATCATTACTATTTTTAAAGATTACTAGAGTACAAAAAAGGGCCTTGAAGATAGAAAAAAAATGTCCAAACTATCGGCATTTTGTAATAAAAACCAAAATAAAAAACGACTACGCATAACGATACATACATTACATTTGTATTATTATTTTGTGAAATATAATGAAGATGAAGAACTGTTATATCGCCCGCGATTAAATACTTTAATGTAAGTATCATTATTCTAGAAAAAACATAACTTTATATCAAGAAAAATGGGACGAAAACTTTGAACGCGTTTTTCTCGAGACTACTTTTTTCGACCTTGTCCCAGCGAATACTTAAAAAACTTTTCAACCGATTTGCATTTTTTTTGTTGACATTTTCGTAATCGCAATTACTAAGGTTGTACGCCGAAGATTTTTTAAATTTTGATCATTACTATTTTTAAAGATTACTTAAGTACCCTTCAAAATAGATAAAAATGTCCAAACTGTCGGCATTTTGTAAAAAAAACGCAAAATAAAAAAACGGCTACGCATAACGATAGCTACATTTGTATAGATATCGATATATTGTTGACTTTTTATTTACAGATAGCTTTTCATGACGATATCACATAGGATACTGAAAAGAATTTTTTTTTCGTCGCAAAATCAGGGCATATGTCTCGGTTAATTTTAAAGATTTTTTCATAAAAATGGGTATAAAACGAGATGAATATATACTTCATAAAATGAGTATAAACCCGATTCTTTCATATTTAGTTATTTCTTTTTTAAAAATGCAATTATTGACAACAAAGCACCCGTTACCTAACGGAATAGAGGGGGGGGGGGGTCACGCCAGGCGTCACAGTCCTGTTACGTGGGGGTGGGGGGGGGGGGGGGGCGTCATAAATTGGGAAATTTTGCGTTACATAATTTGTGTACGCCCCCTTAATGTACTTAAAAATAATCAGGAATTTACCATAAACGTTATGTAATTAGTCCACGAAATACGTCGAGCTGCGGATGTTTTTTCTAAAAAAAACGGTACTGTGAATCGTATTCAAAGTGTACAGGTTGATCAGCAAAGAAGTTATAAACAAGCAGAAAAAAATTCAGCTCAGTGGTAGCATGTTGACTTAACCCCGTAACAACCTTAAGGGGTAAGGCCACTGTAAATTTTTTGAGAAATCGATTTTTTTTTATTGGCTTAAAAAATAGTTTAAACCCTCTAGAATAAGCAAAAAAAGGTCCTGTGCGAAAAAAAAATTTGTTGTCCTTAGGAAATGAAGGTCGCCGCCAAGCGTGTCAAAACTTGCTCCGAAACGACTGCAATTATATCGGAGATGGCGATTCCAAAACTTTCAAAGGCATCGTGGATTCGAAGCCTTATGAAAATGTTGATGTTAAAAAAAAAGAGTGCATAGATCACGTGCAAAAAAGAATGGGCACTCGATTGAGAAACTTAAAAAAAGGAACAAAAGGTCTCGGGGGAAGAGGAAAACTCACTGCCAAATTGATTGACGAACTAAGCATTTATTACGGCTTAGCAATCCGTCGAAATTCCGATTCCATCAAAAATATGAAAAATGAGATCTGGGCAAGCCTTTTTCACAAAATGTCAACGGATGAAAAGCCTCAGCACGAAAAATGTTCGGAGAATTGGTGCAGTTGGAAGAAAGCGAAAGCAGAAAATGCCTTGGATGCGTATCATCACAATCAGCCAATGAGTGAGGAGGTTTATCAAGCCATCAAACCCATCTACATGGAATTTAGCCGGGACGAGTTGCTGGAGCGTTGCTTGGGGGCCTATACTCAAAACAATAACGAAAGTTTCAACGCTACCGTTTGGAGTTTGGCCCCCAAATCATCCTCAAGCGGAAAAACTGTACTAGATATTGCGACGGATATCGCTGTTTGCATATTCAATGGCGGCCTTACCAACGTCTTGCAAATATTCAAGATGTTGGAGGTGGAAATTGGTGTAGTTATATAAATTCTGCATCGAAGCCGACGCCAAACGTATCACGCACGCGGAGACATCTCTGAGCGACGCGGCCAAAAGTGCGCGCGCGCTCCAAAAATCAACCGGGAAAGACGAAGAAGACGAAAATTTGGCTATCGAAGGACAAATGTATGGTGCTGGGATTGCAGACTAAAGGTAAAAATTTTTTTTAACTCCTTTTTTTAATTTTTTCCAATAAAAAACTATTCGCAAAACTTTAAACGCGTTTTTCTCGAAACATGGTTTTTCAAAATGGCACGCAGCATAACTCGAACAATTTTCATTTTTTTTACTTGAAATTTTAACCAGATGTGAACATTTACATTATCTTGAGAATGTCGATCGGAATTTTCAAGAACTTTATTTATTGATTTTTTATTAACAAAAAACTTGCCGTTTTTTTCGACAAAAATCAATTTTTTTTTCAAACGCACGCCAAATCCACAAAAATTGATACTTTTTAAAATCCGATCGACATTCTCTAGCTATAGCCCTCTAGATTAATGGTTTTTTTTTTTTGTTCTAGATTCAAAAGTGCACCAGTGGTGCTGCGTGCCGCGGAGCCCTGGAAGCAAAACATGTCCCGGGAAGATAGCTGTGGAACCGCCATTTTGTTTTTTTTTTACTGTAAAAAAATTTTATAATAAAGTTTAATGTATGCCCGATAACACCATTAAAAGTTTTTTTTCAAATACCTTCAATTTCGGGAGCAAAAAATTAGTGAAAAAACCTTTTTTTTTGGGCCGTTACAGTGGCCTTACTCGTTAAAAGAATGTAGAGGGGCGATATAAAGGGTACATAAACAGAAGATACACGGCTAATACTTCAGATTGGATAGTATAGCTTGAAGCTTGTGGCGAAATGTTGAAATGTCGTGTAGGAGTACGTTAATCGTCTCGGAAGAGGCGCTGCATACAATTATAATAGAATTTGAGTTGGTAAGGACTTAATCATTTAATTTTACTGCACGTTGACACAATATCATTACACACGCACACGTTCACGAGACGTGCAGGCTATGCACGTTATACTCAACACGCCGAGTTTTTTCTCGTGACTTTGCACACATTGTCCATTTAAACGTGGTAAGCATTCTCAAACGCCGTTCAACGGGGAACAGTGCAGAATCAAATTGGATCCCAATGAGAACTCCCTAACAAACCGAGAGACATATGGTTGCATCTTAAGCGACCCCAACCAATTTGTGCACGGGATCACAAAGGGATATTTTTTTGGAGGTCCAACAAATTCGTTTAAAAAGTTCGAATAAAAAATTCTCAATCGACGTAAATGCGAAGTAGCGCGCAATCTGCTTGACTTCAACTGTAGAATCCCTACGTGCGGCTTTTCTATCTACTGGGTGTCCCAAAATGACTTGACATTGTAAATTGCGCGCCATTTTTTTTTGTGGCGAACATAGAGTAGTAATCTGTGACAACTGGTATCAGGAAGTATTGAAGTATAGTGATCGAAAATTACACGATCGAGCAACGCATAGAAGTTGTGAAAATTCAGTACAAGTGAAGGGCGAAACAACGCAGTTATTGCAGACGAAGTTTCATGGCCGTGTTGTCTCGCGTCGCAGCGATGCAAATCGACCACCAAAATCGTACGATTTGGCGCCATTGGTCTTCTCTCTTTGGATTTTCTGCAAGAAAAAGCTTATGCCAATGATCCACAGAGCATTCCAGAGCTGAAGAAAGCAATTCGACGCACTATTAATGAAATTAGTCCGAAATTATGCCAAAAGGTTATTGTTAATTTCGTCAAAAGAGTGAACGTTTGCAAACATTACAACACAATATCGGATATTGTATTCGACACATAACCTCCATGTTTGTACCTTACATTAAAATAAAACTATTCGTACTTCTCAAATAAATAATACGTTTTATTGATAAATTTAAAGGTGAGGTTATTTGGGGACACAATTCTTATATGGATGCGGTAGGATCTGGGGATTCGCAAACAAATTTCTGCACGGACGCTTCTTAAATTATTGCACGCGAGCATCAATAAATACGCGGGATTAATAAACGACGAATTAGCGACAAATTATTGAAAATTAGTCGGATTACTCGACAAGCCTGATAATTCATGAGAATCAATGGTAATAGATTTTTACACGTATACACGTGCTTGCGAACTCGTATACCAATTATTTCCGAACCGTCTTATCTCGTTTACACTCTTCGGCCGTATTCACGACGATCAGCTTCGTTTTTCGCGGGGCTGAGAAAAACGAAGGCGCGGCCAGTAGATCAGGATTTTGGACAGCGGTTATGGTCGTGCAGGCTGCTCAAATTAGACTGAACGAATGGCTCAGAAGAAAGTCCAAAGCGAAGAGAGGAAGGAAAAAAAAGGAAAGAGAGAGAGGGACAGAGTGGGAGAAAGAGACCAAGAAAAACGCAGGGAACGAAATCAAACCGTGGGGAGTTGTCTAAAATCCAGGTGACATGAGAAAATAAATTTAAAAAAGGGAGCAGAGAGATAGTGGTGACCAGATACCGAACTGGTGTACGAGAAGTTCAAACCCATACATAAGTGCATATAACGACTACACGTTGAGGCAAATTCTTTACCTTTTTTGTTTTGTAGCCACGTGGGTATATCTACGTTCCATTTTTATGTAAATATATATATATATAATATTTATATAATATAATAATTATTTATAGTTTATTTATATCATTCGTTATTATCATTTGCATCATTAGTATACATGAGGTATTCCGCGTGAATCCGGTAGATTTTCCCTGACCCCCGCCAATTCGATCTCTTTTTTTTTATCTGATTCCATTGACTCTAAAGACAACCGGAATTTTTTTTCCGAAAAAAACGCCCCGATTTAAAAATGTGAAAAAATTCCCAAAAATGCGTGATTATATGTAAAAATGTTCAAGCTATTACCCGCAGTAGAAGTATGATTTTTTCTGTGCTGAATACGACTTCAATTGAAATTAACACCAGACCTTTTTGACTGCTAACGAAAAAATCATACTTCCAATGCAGGTGATAGCTTGAAAATTTTTACATATTATCACGCATTCTTGGGAATTTTTTCAGATTTTTGAATCGGCGCGTTTTTTTCGGAATTTTTTTTTTTTGACTAAGTGTTGTTTCGAAAAATGTAAAAAAAAATCAGGGTCTCTTTAAGAGTCAATGGAATCAGATAAAAAAAATTAATTGAATTGGCGGGGGGGCAGGGAAAAAGTCCACCGGATTCACGTGGAATATCTCATATCTATATATATAGATATACACATACACAGACTGTCCCGAATTTAAATGTCAGAACTCTGGTAATACTGTATTGGAAATCGATAAGATGAGGGAAACAACAAATATGTTTTTCCAAAGTTTTGACGTTTTCGACTCGTTTGCGAAATGATTTTAAAAAAAAGTTTTTTTTTCAATCTCGAATGAAATGAAATGATTCATTATTTCAATAATTTGACGAGGACCGTGTTATACTTTTATAAAAATTAAAAAATATATAAATGAATATGTAGTAAATACTTAAACAATGATAAATAATAATATTTAGGAAATAATAAATATTAACTATTGTTAATATTATTAATTATTATTGTCTAAATATATTAACTATATAATAACTAAAATATATATATTAAATATATTAAAATAACAAATGTATATTAACATATGTGTTATTTTCTTCAACGTATCGATTTCCCATACGGTATTCCCAGAGCTGTGACATTTAAATTCGGGACAACCTGTATACGCATTTGCGAATAGGTATGTGTGTAGCGCGTATAGGTGCTTGCGACTGGACCAACAAGGGAGCTGATTTATAACGGCCATTCATTCTAATCGTCCTGCATCTTACCAGCTTTCTCAACCCCCGTCCCTGTCTACCGTAGCGCTTGCACTTTTTAAGAGATAGCCAGCCGAACAAGCATCAGGACCGTCAACCACACGAAGAAGCACAGCAGCAGCCACAGCCCCCTCTCTGCAGCCCCTTCCTCCAGCCGCGAGAGGACCGTGGCTAATTGACTATAAAAAGTCGAATATTTGGTCGCGCCCATAAACCATTTAATTAACAAGTTAGCCGCGGGACTCGAATGTGTGAGCTCGCGCGATAAACAGCGGGAGAGCTGACTAGCAAAAGAGAGGAAGAGAGAGAGAGAAGGGCGTCAAAGGGAGAGGGAGAGTGACGGAGAGAAGGAAAATTTCACTCTGTAATAGTAAAAAAAAATTGAACGGGATCGGGATAAATCTTGGCATCTTCAAGCTAAACAACCGGGCTGATCGCGCGGTCGAGGCAGTAGACCGGGAGGGCAAAATAGAAAAAATAGTCCAGCGTGAAAAAAGTAAATTCCGCAACACCCTTTAAAAATGTATGCACTATGTACCTCATATTTTTACAGGTAAATTTAAAATACGGTACAAATAAATACGGTAAATTGCCGAAAAACACCACTTTTCGATATACATCTCCGATATTCGGCTCTCAGCAAACGTCATCTCTGCACTGAAAAACCATCGAATAAATTGAGGGGTTTTTATCACCGCCTCCTTTTATTCGACTCCTGTTTTCTCTTCTTTCAATGCGCTGTTCACGAGAGACGAAATACGGAGCGTCAACGTGGAGAGGAAGATGAAGGGCACACACAATGCGGCGCGCTGGGTCCGCCTTTGCCAGCACATGTAGCGAATGCGCCAGTAACTAAATCAAATGTCATCATCAGGAGTCTTAGTTATGAGAACGAGGGAGCTTCCAACTTATTTTTTTCGTCCCCCCCCCCACTCTCTTTTATATATCTTTGCTTACTTTCTTCCCTCGGTCGCTTGTGTTATTTGCCGACGATGACCCGCTGAGACTGCGGTGGACGGGTGGTCCATCGCAAACTCGACCACCGTATACACAGCGAGAAACCCGAGCAGACTGTGAGCAACGACCGAAAGCTTTGTACCTACAATCGTCGTCGTCATTTTTATACATACCTTATTTATGGGAAATGCCCGAGCTAACATTTGTTAGGGACTCCCTGATCTTACCACATCCCCTATAGGGATTTGATAGGGACGCCTCACGTAGGGAGTCCACATTGGAATCTAAGTGGATTACGCGCTACTTCCCGATCTACGTCGTTTGAGAATTGAAATACTTGACCGGAATTTGTTGGATCTCCCAGAAAGAATATAGTTTTGTGATCCCGTGCACAAACTTGTTGAGAAGTCCCAAGATGTGCTCACATCTCTATAGGGATTTCTTAGAGATACCGCAAATGAGGCGTCCTCGTTGGGATCGAATTGGATTCTGTACTATTCCCCGATGAACGCCGTTTGAGAATTTTTACCATGTTTGGATCGAACGCATGTGAAAAGTCACGAAAAAAACTCCACATGTTGAAACATAATCTGTAATTCGTGAGCGTTTCCTTATTGTGATGATATGCCAAAGTGCAGTAAAAGAAATAACCAACGATAATTACAGTGGATTTTCATTTAATTCAAATAATTTTTTAAGATATACTTTTTAAGCGATTCATACTATTTTTAAGATAAAATTTATACTTTCTCAAGATCCACTTATTTCGTATATCTATATATTTTGTTCAGAAAAATCAACGTAGATAATACGTTGGGACCCTTTAACCGAGAATGGTATCGGATTCTGTTCGATAGTGTTGGAATCATCACGAATTCAAATTAGATTTTTACATTACAATGGGGAATCCCGATGAGAGTCCAGTGTACGAGCATGACGGTTCAGTATTGGGATCCAATGCGATAATCCATTAGATCCCCGTCAGGCAGTAGAGACATGGATGAGAATCCAATTGGATCCCTACGACAATTTCTGCACGGGGATCTATAATCGTCATCTTCATTTTTATACGTAACTTATCAATGGGAAATATAGATGTATTTAGTACCCACAATTCTCTTACGAAAAACAAATAATAAAATAATAGAACTGCAAAACCTACTCGTTGGAAACTATTCGAGGTGGCCGGCCGAGTTTCGAAATAGTTGGAACCACATAGTGAAGCTGTACTGTCTCGTCTGCTTGATGGCGATGAGGGTGGTGATAGAAGCGAAGAAAGCCAGGTTTATTCATACCTATATATATTTGGGAGGTTAACGATAGCTATACATAACCTCCATAAAGCTAGCAGAGCAAAGTCCCCGAAATGGATTTAATGGTTATCAACATTTTGTGCTAATTTTGTGCTCCATTAAAAATTTTCGTGCTCTTATCGTTTAGCGGGAAATGAGAAATCAAAAGTGCTCTGTCTTCTTAACATCAAGCTAGCAGAGCACCTAATGATATTTTGCCATATGTAAGAATTAAAATACGTGATATTTATGTGCTTTTTATGTGCTTTACGAATATCGAACAGCCAAACCTCTATTTTGTTTTTTTCGCCCGATAATGAGAAATCAAAAGTGCTCTGTCTGCTTAACATCAAGCTAGCAGAGCACCTAATGATATTTTGCCATATGTAAGAATGAAACCACGTGATATTTATGTGTTTTTTATGTGCTTTACGAATATCGAACAGCCAAACCTCTATTTTGATTTTTTTTCGCCCGATTTAGATCCTCAAAAAACCCTCCAATACGAGCATATACCATTTTTTGTATATTCTGAAAAGGAAATATACCATATTTATGTGCTTTTTATGTGCTCTACGAATATCCAAGAGCCAAACCGCTGGAACGGAAATTACTCCCAAAACCACCCCTCCAAGACCCAAGCTACCCGCAAATATGAGTATTGGCTATATTTCGATATCGCAAAATCAAAGTAGTCCACATTTATGTGCTTGAAAATGCCATGAAAATCACAAAATCTCGTGAAAATCACGAAATTTCATGAAAATCACCAAGTGTCATGAAAATAAAAAATTGTCATGAAAATCGCAAAATATCACGAAAATCTCAAAATGTCACGAAAATATCATAATTTCATGAAAATAAAAAATTGGGTTTGTTTGGGTTATGGCCCAAACAAATTGAGTTTAATTGGGTTTAATTGGGTTTAATTGGGTTTAATTTGGTTTAATTGGGGTTGGTTGTGTTTGGTTGGGTTGGGTTTGGTCGGGTTTGTCGGGTTTGTTTGGTCTTGTTTGGGGTTGTTTGGGTTATGGCCCAAACAAGACCAAACAAGACCAAATAAACCCAGACAAGACCAAACAACCCCAATTTTTTATTTTCATGAAATTATGAGATTTTCGTGATATTTTGCTATTTTCATGACAATTTTTTATTTTCATGACACTTGGTGATTTTCCAAGTGATTTTCATCACCAAGTGTCATGAAAATTACTTGGTCGTGAAAATCACTTGGTCATGAAAATCTCAAAATGTCACGAAAATCTCATAATTTCATGAAAATAAAAAAATTGGGTTTGTTTGTGTTTGGTTGGGTTTGTTTGTGTTTAATTGGGTTGAGTTGGGTTTAGTTGGGGTTATCTGGGTTTGTTTGGGTTTGGTTGGGTTCAGTTGGGTTTAATTGGGTTCAGTTGGGTTTACTAGGGTTTACTTGGGTTTACTTGGGTTTGGTTGGATTTGGTTGGGGTTGTTTGGGTTACGGCCCAAACAAGACCAAATATACCCAAACAAGACCAAATAAACCCAAACAAGACCAAATAAACCCGGGCAAGACCAAACAAACCCAAACAACCCCCATTTTTTATTTTCATGAAATTATGAGATTTTCGTGACATCTTGCGATTTTCATGACAATTTTTGATTTTCATGACACTTGATGATTTTCATGAAATTTCGTGATTTTCAGGAGATTTTGTGATTATCATGGCATTTTGTGGCACTTTGTGCTCCGAGAACCGGTAGGAGCACCGATATTGTCTTTGTTAAATAAATAATGCTCTGCTTCCGTCGTTGTCGCAGGATCGTCAGACTTCTCGACTCAATCTGACCGATTGCGTAGAAAATGTTAACCTGCAATTCGCAAACGTAGGTCGTTATCGTCCCGCCCAAGATAATTTTTTTCACTTAGAGTTTATTGAAAAGAAAAAAAAAATCAAAAATAAGGAAACAAACAACCCTATTTTCCCTGTAGGATCTTGGATATTCGTAGAGCACATAAATGTGGACTACTTAGATTTTGCGATATCGCAATATAGCCAATACTCGTATTTGTGGGTAGCTTGGGTCTTGGAGGGGTGGTTTTGGGAGTAATTTTCGTTCCAGCGGTTTGGCTCTTGAATATTCGTAGAGCACATAAAAGGCACATAAATATGGTATATTTTCTTTTCAGAATATACAAAAAATGGTATATGCTCTCATTGGAGGGTTTTTTGGGGATCTAAATCGGGCGAAAAAAAATCAAAATAGAGGTTTGGCTGTTCGATATTCGTAAAGCACATAAAAAACACATAAATATCACGTGGTTTCATTCTTACATATGGCAAAATATCATTAGGTGCTCTGCTAGCTTGATGTTAAGCAAACAGAGCACTTTTGATTTCTCATTTCCCGCTAAACGATAAGAGCACAAAAATTTTTAATGGAGCACAAAATTAGCACATAAAAAGCACAAAATTTTGATAACCATTAAATCCATTTCGAGGACTTTGCTCTGCTAGCTTTATGGAGGTCTATACATAGTCGTCAGACAGGTATATATAAATACACACACACACACACACACACACACACACACACACACACACACACACACACACACACACACACACACACACACACACACACACACACACACACACACACACACACACACACACACACACACACACACACACACACACACACAGCTCGCGGCGAAGGGATGAGTTTGCAGGGCGTCAGCGTTCGTGGACAGCCGGCACGCGAGGTCGGAGCCGTCGACACCACCAGGTAACGGTGAAAGAAAGTAGCTGCGGGCTTTGGAGGGGGCCCGGGGAAAACAAGAGGGTGAGGCTCTACCATCAGTCCATTTAATTAATTAAAAGTGCATTAGCTAGAACTGGATACGAGCGCGTATGGAAGTTCGAGTCCGGTTCCGACGTCGGCTCTTTGAGGAGGGGGGCAACGAAGAGGGGCCGGGGGGTATTAAATATGTTAACGGACGTTAGAAGCACTAACCGGAAGGAACGCGCGTGCCACGAGACAAATTCATGCTCTACGAGATGGCTCTAGTATTTTATCTCACCCTCTCTCTTTTGTGCTCTCGTTCCCTCTTTCCCCCTCGACCTCCATTATATACACTCTAGTCCCGTGCGGTCTGACAATTACTTTAGTCAGCACATTTTCCCATAACTTATGATTTAGCCGGGTTTACACTGCAGCAAACACAACGCGTTGTGTTTGAAACGGCCTTTAGCTGGAACTAATCTTATTACAGTCCTGTCCGTATAATATTGACGCTTTGACTTTTGTTCTCACGACATCTGTAACGAGAAACGCACACATAACGGGGAAAAAATAGTGTGCTTCTAAACATCGCGCATGTCAAAAACGACGAGAAGTCGTTAGAGCAGAGGCGAGTTTTTGTTGGAGACAAGGGCATTTTCGTAATCAGTGGGAAGTTTCTCATCGGATAAGACCTTGAAGTAGGTTAAAAAACGAGTCAAATGTTCCGATCCTTTTGGCCACCTTTTCGGAATCGCGCAAATCACGAAATATCAAACAGTCATAGCGTCGTTTCTATGTTAGTGACACATATGGGGGGGCGGGCGTTGAAAAGAAATTTTGATAGACTTGGAGAATGCTGTTGAATTTGTCCCGACATCTTAATTAGTTTTACTGGAAAGTCCACTTGTAAAATGGCCGAAAAAGAGGCGAAGGGTTATAAAAAATTCGCGAAATTCGATGGTCCAACTTTAAAATTCTTCCAAAAATCAAATAATTATCGTTTCCACGCGACCCAAGCGCCATTTTGAAGAACGATAGATAAGAAGAGAGTGAGCACAAAGTGGCCTCTCAAATATAGAGGGGGCGCACCTGACGGTCGAGTTGGGGGAGCCATAAATATTCGGCCAAGGTGCGAAAAAATTTGGATTCGTAATATTTTTCATCAGTGCTTACATCGATGTATTTGAACTCCCCGAACACGAATTCAGCTCTTATTTTGCACAACAGCTTTTATTTAATTAAAAGTCATCGAAATTATATGGAAACACGTTTCTTCGCATTTACTACCCGACATATTGATCTTTCGAGAAAAAAAATCCACGATATTCGCGATCTCTAGAAAATGTCTCATCGGATACACCCTCAAGACTTCTACCAGGATCAAATCAAGCGTCATTTACGATTATTAGTTTCAAAGTCTCGGCCGCATTGCTCATTCGACGGTCGCGTGTCATCGCTGGATGTTGTGGCTCATTGTAGTCGTCGTCATCGTAGTCGTCGATACAATCAGAGAACACCAGGTGCGAATTACCGCTGGCGAGGGAAGTTGCCGCGATGATGCCACAAACGTAATATTTTTAACCCTAACCGATTGATCGGGATACGAACACTCGTACACGTATACGTGTATACACAACGACGATGCGTGGAGTTATTAACGAGACCCCATGACCCCCACTGACTCCGGGGGTTGTTCCATTCAATTTTACCTATAAGCTCTGATCTCGTTAATTGTCTACAAGCATCGGTCGTTCCATGGCAAATCGTGACAGTACTGAAAAAGAGAGAATTTAAATTTAGGAAAAATCCTCTCAACTCATAGTACGATCCAAAAATGTTTAAGGGCACTGGGAGTAACCATGTTTTCTTCACCTTTTATGTCAACGTGAACAGGATTTTGTTCACTTGGGACTAGGAAGAGAATTCATTTTTTTTTTAAATATTTATTTAAATGGATATGCGAATAAATATTTATTCAAATATGTATATATCTAAATGTTTTTTTTTATTTTTCAAATATTTATTCAAATATAGATCTGAATAGATATTTAGAAAAAAAAATTAAAGTAAATATTATAGTAAAATAACACACACACACACACACACGCGCGCGCGCACACGCAATTTTTTTATTTTTTGTTTTCTTTCAATGACTCACAAATTTTATAGTTCCCTCTCCCGAGGAGTCGCGCGCGCGTGTGCGAGCTGTTCCACGTGCGATAGCACAGCAGCTTTCAATCTCTCGATATTATCGTCCGCCCGCCACCTTAGCGCACGCTGGCGCGGTACACACATACGTATATACGCGTCATTATCGATAACTATAAATAATCCCTAACCCCACAAGAGACAGCTGCGCGTCGGATTTTCTGGAAAGAAAATAAAAGAGTCCATAGTTGAAGGAAGGTTTGATGGCGACGGGTGGGGGGCGGCTAAGGGAGAGAGGTTGATGTGGGAGGAAAAAGAGCCGGGGGATAAAGGGGTGACGGTGCGATGCGGTACGGTACAAGTTCTTCCTTGCCATCTATGTATTCGTGTATGCAATCGTAGGATGCGCAAATCGCGTGCCAAAGACTTCGATCTTTTTCTTTTTTTCTTTTCCTTCTGTCACCCTCTTTCTCGCCTTCTCCCTCGTTTTCTCTCTCTCTCTCTCATTCTCATCGCAAGAGTATAGAAGATCAATGGTGAAAGAGCAGAAGAGGGAGAGCGCGCGGCAAGGGGCAAGTTGGACTCAGCAGAAGCGTCAGCAGGTCACGCACACGTGACTTTATCACGTCGTTAGAGGTTCAATTCTCTCGCCCGCGTACTGCACACACGCAAACACACCGATGTAATGTTACAAGCATACTTTTACTTAATTTGGATGGTCTTCGTATGGTCAGATCGAGACCTATCCTCGTCGTAAGAAAAGATCGAAGAGAATTTGGAAAAAAAAACCCCTCGTACGTTTTGACATGCTCTCGAATGACGTTTCAGAGCGGCTCAAGTCTCGTGGCTTGTCAACGAAGTTTGCAAATGGATCGTTTTTGTATTAGGGTACGACAACGTTTAGTGGGACACGTGTCGGAGGGGTTGGGGAACGAGAGCTTTTGTGACCTGGTACTCAATCAGCCCGGGAAAGGCGAATGATTAATTAAGTAGCGTTCATTATGGAGACGGTCCTTGAAATAACATTCATCCAAATATTGTTATCCCGGTTATCCAAAGTTGATTTCCAACACGTTGGCTTTACGTACCATTGGTTATTGGGACCTCCTACTAGGGTGGTCCTCAGAGTTGAAGGTCCCCTGAAATCACCTACTCCCGTATATCCGCACCCACGGTGGCACGTGCACACGTGTACTTTGATACGACATAACGCATCGCATGTTACTTTTCATTAAGTCATCGGCGTTTCTACCGGCGTTGAATCCGGTGGCCAAAGTGAGTCCCGCTGTGCACCTCTTCTTCCCTCTCCGCTCTTCTGTCTCGCAGCCCAAAGACGAAGAGCATCATCGCGTTGGCATTAAAGTCACCCGGCGCTTGTCCCGCGCCGCGACCATGTCTCGAGCCTATTTACATGCGGATTGCATTCGAGCGTGCACTTTAATTAATACGATATGGAAGGAGGACGGAGCGATTTATCACAAGTATCGTACGTACTTGTATTCCGAACGAGGTTCAGTACAGTTGAATAGTATAATAAATGTGGGGAATCGGGCGAGATTCGTTTGGCTTTTAAAACATCGTCAGTTTGTTATAATGATATAGAAAGCGATGTTTCGTCGTTGGTTCGATCAGTTGGACCGACACGTACACACGATTCCGACGTACACAGGCCTTTGCGCCTGTTTTCTTTGTCTTTTTACGGCGCATGTATGCATGCAGCGTTGCATTATGTATCTATCTCAAAGAAAGTCAGCATCCAAAGGTCAGCGTAACTCGCCCGCCGCCGACTCGCACAAATGCCAATCTACTTACGAAACCTTATTTCTGTATATTGCGCGCTGCACACCGTAAGACAATCGCAGCTGAGGGACATCGCCAACTTGTTCGCCCCTATTGCCAAACATGTATTTTTCTCAGTAGTCTCGCGGTTTATTCGGTCGGAATAAAAATTGTTGTTCCCAGAGATCATTCCGCTCGTGTCTTTATTTTTTCCTCTGTTAATGGCGAGTGAATAAAGGAGGAGAGAAAAAAATTGCGCGTTAGCTACGTTCGAAGTAACCACCCCTTTGCATCGAGGAATATCTCTCTCGCTCTTTCCGTTCCTCGAGCATCGCACTCTTGGATATCGTACTAACTTGGGGCTCGCACGCGCTCTCGCACGTTTATCTCAGAAATCTACAATTTTATTCAT
This sequence comes from Ophion costatus, assembly GCA_951751655.1. Taxonomy (NCBI): domain Eukaryota; kingdom Metazoa; phylum Arthropoda; class Insecta; order Hymenoptera; family Ichneumonidae; genus Ophion; species Ophion costatus. The sequence continues at coordinate 4,124,643 of OX632367.1, forward strand.
ATCTACTCTCGAGCTCGTCGAGACAAAGAGAGTGGAAAAGAGACGGATATACAGAGAGAAATATAATGTTGAATAATTTCACCATAAATATGGAGTTTTGTGGGCGTAAAATAACGATAATGCAAGTAAATAATGGACGTAGAGTTTTATTACCTTAGGCGGGTGAATGGCGAGATAGAATCTACCGAGTGGATGCGTCGCCAGCGAGAGGGAGAGAGAGAGAGAGCGTGGATTTTGCAGCCCTCTCTCGTTCTCTTGTACCGCGAGAGACTTTGTTCCTTCCTTCCTTCTTCTTTCTCTTTTACATCGTTGATCCTTTGCTTATTCTTGTTCATCTTTTTCCCCTCGTTCTTCTCGATTCTTTGTCGTTTCCCTCCTTTTCCTAACTGCGCGTTTTTTTCTTCCCTTCGCGCGAAATTCATTTCCGTAATGACGCTTAATTGTTATTCACTTCTTTCGTGCATTTATTTTCTCCATTGCAATCTATTGAGAGCGAAGCTCTCGAATTTCCGGTGACCCGAGCGAGAAAAATGGAAGCCGCGATGGCGTCTCTTTCGCCCTTTTTTCTTTCCGGGTTTCCATTGCTAACGAGTGGCTGCGCGAGCATAGAACCACCCCCGAAGCGTCGCAAGGGTGTGGCCTCAGCCAGATTGATTCCAAAAGCTCGATCATGCGCGCAAAACTTCTCTCTTCCCTGTGTCCATGTCGGAGTATTCACACGTATACAAACGTGGCGTCCTATTTTTCTCAATTCCCTCGTGGCGTACGAGCTCGATCGTTGGATAAGCGCGCTAGCACGAAACGCCGGTTAAATTCCGCGAGTCTGAAAAAAAATCGATTCGCGACTTTTTAACGCCAAGTTGGAGCGTTCGAGGTTGGCTCTGTCTGTAAAATTTAAAAAAAGGGCCATTGGGGAAAGAAAGCGATCGAGAATAATGCATGAATGGGATTAAGTCCCGTGAATAATTTTTCCTAGATATAAATAAACAAAATACCGAAAATAAATGTAATATAAAACGAGGTTGAAGTTTGCATAGTTGGGGTCGAATGGAAATTAATATTCCTGAATTCCTTCAATTTCTCCTCGCGATCTTGCCTACAACAATCCCTCGACCATGTTTTTTAAGAGGCTTGTTCAGTTTTTAAAATATGCATTTTTTTATAATAATACGAACAGGGGAAGTAAAACATAAGTAAAGATATTTCGTTGCATTCGAACAGTGCAAATCCCAACACCATAATATGAATGACAGAAAAAGTTAATAGCGCGGGAGATTTTATTCGTTTGGTCGCAAGGATCTTGATGCCCTTTAATGGGCGGAGACTCGAGCGCGGTATTCTCTGCGTCCGATGAAGAGAGCCGCGCGCATACCGATATATCACTTTTATACGTGTGCTTCTATTGCCTATGTATGAGCACGCGCAAGTACCTATATATATTCCCAGAAGATAATTTAGACTCGTAATATATATGTGCGCTGCGAATATCCACCCAGTGTGAGGGTGTACTTTTCTCACTCTTTTCTTCTGCCTCTTTCTCCCCCCCCTCTCTCTCTCTCTCTCTCTCTCTCTCACTCGTTGTAATCTCATTCCTCAGGCGAAGATTCGAAAACGCGTTATTAACACCGCTGACCTCGGCTCTATGATTACACGCATTAATAGCCGGATGGACGAACTTTGTTCTCGCCTCGCGTCCACTGTCATTATGTATTGTCTTCGTGTTCGCGATGTGAGAGAGAGAGAGGGAGAAAGGCCCAGGCCGAACGAGGGAGAGAGAGATGCGAAGGAAGCTGCGTTCGAAAGCAATGAGAGAATCGAAATGTGCGGACGGCCCGCACGCAGTTCGAATATATAGCTCGAATTATAATGTACATCACCAAACCACGTTATATATATTTATGCGTGTGTCTGTGTGTCATTTTGAGAGCAATACAGAGTTCGAAGAAAGCGCTTGTTGCGCTTGTTCGTTTCCCTTCCTCTCCCCGTCTCTATCTCGTGCGTGTCACAGTCTGTCATTATTTATTAAATTGCGCCTCCAGGTGAGAAACGTCATCATCGTCGGATTCTCCTGTCTCAGCAGAATACAAACGAACAGTCGCGCTCTCTCGATTGTTTAAAACTCTGCTCGGTTTATCGCTCGATCATCGAGTATGCAGACATTTTTTGGGGAGCCCCCAGATCCTACCACGTTTCTGTAGGAATTTGATAGGGCGTCCACATTGAAATCCCGTCCACAAATTTTGTTCGAGAGTTCCAAGATGCACCAACATCTCTATGGGGTTTTCTCAGGGACACCGCACATAGTGAGTCCTCGTTTGGGATTCAATCGGATTATACACTGTTCTCCGATAAACGCTGTTTGATTATTCTTACCACGTTCAACTTGAAAATATGTGATAAGTTACGAGACAAACCTCGGCATGTTGAAACACGACACGTGCACGCTTCGCGAGCGTGTACGTGTGTAGTTATGTCGAAGTGCAGTAAAATAAATAACAAGGGATAATTACAGTGGACTTTCAGTGATGTGATTCGAATCGATTTTTAATATATACTTTTTGAAGTCCGCTCATTTTGTATATCTACCAGGTGTAGAAGTATGAAACCAGAATTTCCCTATAGATGGTGCTCTAGCCATCAGTTTAGGGACCGTAAGACCGCTTCTGCAGCGCCATCATCACCCTCTTACAGCTGACGAAGATTTTCAACACACAATAACTCAATTTCCCTACACCGGTATATTTTTCTGTAACCTTAAACATGTCGAGTTTCGTGCCTACGAACTACGATTTGCGGACAGCATTGGTTTTCTGTTATCGTTTGAAGAAACCTGCCGCAGAATCCCATCGAATGCTTGTCGAAGCTTACGGTGACCATGCTCTTGGTAAAACACAGTGTTTCCAAGTCGCCAGTGTTTCCAAGTTTCCTCATCCAATGAGATTCCTAATCCTGATAGGTCAGGGAATAGGGGCATCTATATGAGAATCTAATTAGACGCCTCCGACAATTTCTGCACGGGTATGTTTGTTTTTAAGGAATTTTGTCGATTTTGCGATTTTTTGCTATTTTCATCTGATAGCTGTTACTTTTAGCTTATTTGAGATGCAAAGTGTGCAGAATATTGTTTGCAGCTGTTAGTTTAGGACTATTTTTAACATGGAGTAGAAAAACTAACATTTTCGAGATACTTTACTTTTTTAGTTTTGTAATGATATGAAATCTGCCGAGGCTCAAAAAGAGATACGTAAAGTTTATGGTGTCGATTGTTTAACAGAACGCGCGTATCAGAATTGGTTTCAAAAATGATTTACTCTAAAATGACCGACGTGCTGGTCGACCTACTGAAGTTGATGATGAACACTTCAAAGCCACAATTAAATCGGATCGTCATATAACTATGCAAGAGATTGCAGAAAAGTTCAATATATCACACACAATTATTGAAAATCACTCAAAATGTCTTGGGCTCGTTAAGGAGGTCGGAGCGGTCCAGTCGAGTCAAATGACCGTTTATGCATTTTTTTCTCAATGAATCTCAAAAAAATGCATACGAGGTATAGATTTATTCTGTAAATGCTAATTTTTCATGAAATATTGAGTTATGCATTTTTATATTTCTATTACGTATATAAGAAAAGCTTGTGTTACTACCAACTTGAAAAAGTATAACATTATCGATGATTATTATGACAAAAACTGTGTCAGCGAATGTTTCATACAACTCACAATGAACTTTTGAGTCATTTATAATTATGATTATTTATATTTATGTGACGAAATTATTTATTATTACCATTGATTAATATTAAGTATTGCCGTCTTCATTCGCTAGTCAAGATTCATAATCTTTTGTCAAACCTTGATGGTTCAATATTGAATGCATATGATTTACGATGGGCAAGGCTTTTTTTCTAAATGTTTACAAAGTTTTACTATGCGTTAATCTATTGTTAGAAATGGTCTATCTTGGTGCTGAATAGCAAGGAAAAATTATATCAACCGTAGCGTGAACCCCTTGTTCATCTAACCGCACGTAAAATTACATACATTACTACTTTACACACTGACACAATAAATTAAAGGAGCAGGAAAAGTTGACCATTTTTTTCGTGTTTTTCGAAAAGCTGTAACTTCGTCAAAAATGGTCGTACAAAAAAAAAGAAAAAGGATTTTGAAGCTTGAAGTTTCTAGTTTTCGACAAAAAAATTTTTGCAAATTTTTACGTTTTTCAAAGTTCTGCACGGGTTTCGGAGATTTCGAAAATTCTTAGTCAATATGATTTTCAGGTTTTTTTCCAACCTTTAATGCGTAATCAATACCCAATTGTACGAAAAGCAATGAAAAGTCTTTTTCCTCTTAATAATCATGAAATGATGTCCGAGAAGGAGGAAACTTGCTCCTTTAATATTTTTCAAATTTTGGTCAATCGGGCAAGAGAGACCGATGCACGGATCAGTTTGGAATTTTGTATGGCTCTTGGGGACATATTGAGCTGAATGACCATCCATAAACATTAGTGTTTATCGCAATATTTGCAAAGTAGCGGTGGATTTTATAAAAACCAAGAAAACATCGTTTTTTTGTACTTTTTAAAAAATGATGGCAAAAATGAATAAAAAAATCACTACAATAATAATCAGAGCTTGTAGAGTATGTATTCACGTTTCCAAAACTGCCGGTCGAATTCCCGTACGACCATTATTAGTTCCTGAGATATCGATGACTGAAGACAAAAGGACGTTTTTTTCATTCAAAGGCCGATATCTCAGCGAAAAATAGTCGTTCGGAGATAAAAAAAAGCAAATTGAAGTAAATTGAATGGGCTCAGTGACCTTGATATTCGTTAAGTCCAAAAAAAATCTCCGAAACCCATGCAGAACTTTGAAAAACGTAAAAATTTGCAAAATTTTTTTTGTCGTGATATTTTTTCCGGCAGCGCAATCATTGATCCTAAAAAAAAAATGATTGTCAGAACGGAAAACTAGATACGTCGAGCTTTAAAATCCTTTTTTTTTGCACGGCCATTTTCGAAAAATACGGAAAAAAGGGTCAACTTTTCTTGCTCCTTTAATTTTTTGTGTCAGAGTATATCTGGTGTTTCGTGGTGAAAAAAATTTGGAAAAAGTAAGTACAGTCGAGAAAACAACATATATATATATTTTTTTAATCTTGCCTTGCGTCTAACGCTCCAGCCTCCTTAAGAAGCTCGATATCTGGATTCCGCATGAATTAAAAGAGATTCCCTCAACACAACGAATCAATATCAGCGATATTCATCTGAAGCGCAGTGACACATCTACATATTATATTTCGAATATTCAACGTACAAAGTGCCATTGGATCCATGACGAATCGATTCCGGTTCTCTACGATAATGTAGAAATCCCTTCGAATTCAATTTGGATTCCAATGGGGAATCCCGATCAGAATCCAATGAACGAGCGTGACGTTTTAGTACAGGGATCCAATCCGACGGTCCATTCGATTTCTGTTAGGAAGTACGGACAAGTATGGGAATCCAATTGTATCCCTGCGACAATTTTTGCACGGGTATATTACATAACGTGCGAGCAACGAGAAAAATCGATCGGATAAATTCGCCGGATTATTGTCGAGAACGTCATCTCGTTTCTCAAACCTGACAAGAATTTAGAAGGGTGTTGCTTCCTCCATCCTAGTCCATGTTCTCTCTTCACCGCGTATCCTCTCTACCAGTCTCGCACGCCTACGACCCAGCGAATTAAAATTTCACCGAATAAAGGACCGATGTATGTACCCTCAACGACGACGGATATGCGCACACGTAAATCTATGCAACCTCATACGTACATTCTACATGTACACATTGATATTATTAAAACTGTACATAAATGTACAATTATATATATATATATATATATATATATATATATATATATATATATATATATATATATATATATATATATACACGGATAACCCTATGCGTATATACGAGAGTATGAATAATATTGTTTCGTCGGGATGTCGACGAAAATATCATTCATCAATATTACATGTATACATAAATGTATAGGTGCATACGTATATATCTAGACGTGGCGCGTACAAAACGTTTCTCTCCTCGTTGAAGGGGCGTTGTGTGTTTCTTTCGGAGCGATTCACCGCGGCGTGGTCCATTATAAAAAAAAAACCATCGAAATATTATGCGAGGATTTCTGTTGTTGCCCGCTTGTATATAAACGATCAAGTATACACGAGAGAAAACTGAAGAGAGCGAGAGGAAAGGAGAGAGAGAGAGAGAAAGGATTTTGTGGCGCGTATGAACACGCGGGGGGCGTTGCGCGTGTACAAATCATACGAGGAATGACTCTGCGGATTGCCCGACTATACGTACAGACGACCTCTACCGTATACGTGTAACCCTCTTTCCATCGTCTTCCTCCGTGGCTCTCGTGTATGCACGAAAACCTCCGCTCTCGTGTATACACGAAAACCTTCGCTCTCCCGTCCCGCGATCCAAATAAATCCTTGGCGATGCCAAACCCGTCCAATCGGCAGATTTACAAACACGTATATTCGAAGCGAAAGTTTATCCGCAAAGTTGCTGAAATTTCACGCACTGTTTCCGGTCTCGGCAGACATCGGACCTGGACACGCTGCTGTGTCGCCAGGACCTCGAGCGGCTGCAGAAGCTCGAGGACGACGAGCCGGAGAAAGCAACGATGAGGGAAGACGCGAGCAGCGCTATGCAGCAACACATGGAGGACTTTTTCGAGGGCGGCGGACCGGCTTGCCGACCGCAGGCGAGTTTCGTCTCGTCGAGGAGTCAACCCGCGGGCAACGACGACGACGTATTCCTCAGGCCACCGCTCTGGGAGGACATAACCTCGAGTATACAAAAGCTCGACCCGGCGAACGCCGATATGTTGGGCTCGCAGTCGTCCCACGTTAAAATGGAGACCGAGGATCCGACTTCGCCGGTACTCTCCCCCGTCGACATAAAGAGCGAACCTATGCCACCCGCCCCGACGCTTCACCTTCTCGAGGGCAGAGCGAGCGTCAACGGGCTGGCCCCTTACCCCAATCGACACGCGAACGAGCCGCACCATCCGATCCTCCATCATTCACGAAACAACCCTCCCAAATCTTTCAACAATAACAACAACAACAATAATAATAATACGAGTAACAACAACAATAATAACGATGCGACGTTGAATCACCATTCGAGTCATCAGACCGGGGCGAATGGTAACTCACCGATTTACGGCTCGATGACGCGACTCATGTACGTCTCGCCGCTCACACCGCCGATCTCCGATCCCGGCTCGCCTCTCGGAGGCCCCCCGAGAAGAACACCGCCCCCGCCCTATCCCCAACCACAGCTTATGAATCCACAGCACCGAATACAAACGGGCACCATCGCCAAATTCAATCGGCGGAACAACCCCGAGCTCGAGAAACGACGGGTTCATCACTGTGACTTCATAGGTGAGTCTTTTACTTTTGCTATTGGGTGCGCAACTGAGTTCCCCGGTTTCACAAATGGATTGCCCTAGCGACATGTGTAGTCGGCATAGACGTACGAAATTGGGTGTCTTTGTAGCTTGGACGTCTGTCAAGAATACCCAGTCGTAATTTCATGGAGGCTACATGGAAGAGCTCGAAATCTTATGAGACATATGAAAAATATGACCACAAAATCGGTTGATATAGTGAGGTGCAGCGATCGCGCTATTACCACGAAGTTAGTTGCGTGCGAGAAAGACGGAATAAGAAAATCCTGAGAAGTGAGTTGCATGTGACAGAGATGGAAGACATCGAAGCATATAAGAAAATTTATCTCATTCATATTACTATATATTTTATTGTTGAAATTAAGGAGTAAGGCCACTGTAACGGACCAAAAAAAAAGGTTTTTTCACTAATTTTTTGCTCCCGAAATTGAAGGTATTTGAAAAGAAACTTTTAATGGTGTTATCGGGCATACATTAAACTTTATTATAAAATTTTTTTACAGTAAAAAAAAACAAAATGGCGGTTCCACAGCTATCTTCCCGGGACATGTTTTGCTTCCAGGGCTCCGCGGCACGCAGCACCACTGGTGCACTTTTGAATCTAGAACAAAAAAAAAAACCATTAATCTAGAGGGCTATAGCTAGAGAATGTCGATCGGATTTTAAAAAGTATCAATTTTTGTGGATTTGGCGTGCGTTTGAAAAAAAAATTGATTTTTGACGAAAAAAAACGGCAAGTTTTTTGTTAATAAAAAATCAATAAATAAAGTTCTTGAAAATTCCGATCGACATTCTCAAGATAATGTAAATGTTCACATCTGGTTAAAATTTCAAGTAAAAAAAATGAAAATTGTTCGAGTTATGCTGCGTGCCATTTTGAAAAACCATGTTTCGAGAAAAACGCGTTTAAAGTTTTGCGAATAGTTTTTTATTGGAAAAAATTTAAAAAAGAAGTTAAAAAAAAATTTCACCGTTAGTCTGCAATCCCAGCACCATACATTTGTCCTTCGATAGCCAAATTTTCGTCTTCTTCGTCTTTCCTGGTTGATTTTTGGAGCGCGCGCGCACTTTTGGCCGCGTCGCTCAGAGATGTCTCCGCGTGCGTGATGCGTTTGGCGTCGGCTTCGATGCAGAAATTATATAACTGTACACCAATTTCCACCTCCAACATCTTGAATATTTGCAAGACGTTGGTAAGGCCGCCATTGAATATACAAACAGCGATATCCGTCGCAATATCTAGTACAGTTTTTCCGCTTGAGGATGATTTGGGGGCCAAACTCCAAACGGTAGCGTTGAAACTTTCGTTATTGTTTTGAGTATAGGCCCCCAAGCAACGCTCCAGCAACTCGTCCCGTCTAAATTCCATGTAGATGGGTTTGATGGCTTGATAAACCTCCTCACTCATTGGCTGATTGTGATGATACGCATCCAAGGCATTTTCTGCTTTCGCTTTCTTCCAACTGCACCAATTCTCCGAACATTTTTCGTGCTGAGGCTTTTCATCCGTTGACATTTTGTGAAAAAGGGTTGCCCAGATCTCATTTTTCATATTTTTGATGGAATCACAATTTCGACGGATTGCTAAGCCGTAATAAATGCTTAGTTCGTCAATCAATTTGGCAGTGAGTTTTCCTCTTCCCCCGAGACCTTTTGTTCCTTTTTTTAAGTTTCTCAATCGAGTGCCCATTCTTTTTTGCACGTGATGTATGCACTCTTTTTTTTAACATCAACATTTTCATAAGGCTTCGAATCCACGATGCCTTTGAAAGTTTTGGAATCGCCATCTCCGATATAATTGCAGTCGTTTCGGAGCAAGTTTTGACACGCTTGGCGGCGACCTTCATTTCCTAAGGACAACAAATTTTTTTTCGCACAGGACCTTTTTTTCTTATTCTAGAGGGTTTAAACTATTTTTTAAGCCAATAAAAAAAAATCGATTTTTCAAAAAATTTACAGTGGCCTTACCCCTTAAGTAGAGAGCGATCATACAGCAATAATGGTGTGAATATTTGCTAGCTAGTGAAAACGCTAGTGTGAATAGCAATAATAGTGTGAAGCTTTGATGTTAATTCTAAGCAGAGCCGCAATTGAAACACAACAATTCTAACATTAAGGGGGGATTGTCTTTTTTTTCGCAAAATTTACCGCTTATTGGGAATTTTTTTGTGAAGAAAGTATACAACGGAAAACATGTGAAACTTGGCATATATTTTTATTGATCTGTTTCCTACATACAAAAAAATTTTTAAACAATTTCATCAAAAAATCCGCCTCCCACCCCCCTCGACGCGCGATGGTCCTTTTTTGATGGTGTGCACGATTACAGCCTTCACGTTCATCTTGCAACAAAAACCCAAAAAGCATTTTACTTTAGACACATATAGCTATCGTTCGATGAAGGGAAAAAAAAAAAATTTACGATTTGGTGACGTTTTGAACTTGAAGTATCGATTTTTCGAAAAAAATTGATCGATTTTTTGATATAAATAAAAAACTATTAAACGTATTGCTTTTTTGCTTCATCAAACGATAAAAGGATGTCAGCTGAGCATTCTGTCCAAATTTGAAGGCAATCGGTTGAATAGTTTTTGAGAAATCGTGCACACCATCAAAAAAGGACCATCGCGCGTCAAGGGGGGTGGGAGGCGGAATTTTTGATGAAATTGTTTAAAAATTTTGTTGTATGTAGTAAACAGATCAATAAAACTATATGCCAAGTTTCACAAGTTTTCCGTTGTATACTTTCTTCACAAAAAAATTCCCAAAAAACCGGTAAATTTTGCGAAAAAAAAGACAATCCCCCCTTAAATTGTGATAGGCAAGATAGCCTCGGGGATAACGCTCCAGCTACGAAAACGTGGTCGTGAGTTCAAATCCTGTTCGAAACGGGTTGACAATGTTCAATTCTTATTGCAAATCAAAGTGTAATATTATGCACAGTAAAATTTTTAATAATAAATTTTCGTTGCAAAGTGCCGTTAACCCTTACATGTGTCCAAATGGAACAGTTTAAGAAATGACCAAATGAAACAGAGTAAGAAAGACTTGAAAAATCAAATAAAAAAGGGTGACATACGATGAAGGCGCAACTGGACTATAAGAGGAAATAGCAAGGACCGTGTAAGGAAGATGAATGAAAAAGATTGACGTATGTAAACCTATGAAAAATGAGAGAAAGTGAGGAAGAACAGAGAGGAAACAGAACATAACAATGCAGTACCTTTGGTACCTTAAACAATGTCAATTGTCGTGCTGAACACATATATCTCTGTTGGCTTTGTCAGCATTGATGCTGCCGTTACAGCCTGCTACAGCACAAACTTTCCCCACCCTGTCTCACAATTTAAATCATTAATGACATAATAACCTCATTAAACTTGAAAAATGTATAGTAACGTAACTTATTACCATGTAAACAGACAAACAACCATTAGTCACGAGGGACCCATGTGTAAGGTTATGAAAATTGCAAACAATCGAATTAGAGATTAAAGTAATTATGCTTAGCTCGCGATACTGACCTTGATATCGATGCAAAAAAACGTTTAATCTGGTATAAAAAGAACACTCAATTCTCTTCACTTCACGATTAAAAATCTAGTTTATAAATCACTAATGCTGCACCTTGTCTTCGCTGTTCGCTTTTTTGTTTGGGAATATAGCACATGAAAAAACAATTATTGCCTACTTCCGATACGTCTTTCATCTCTCTCACACGCAACTAACTTCATGATACCAGCGCGATCGCTACGCCTCACTATATCAAATGATTTTGTTGCCACTTTTTAAGACACAGTTCGGACTCCTTTATGTAGCCTCCATGCGTAATATAAACAAATATCGCAACACAGCGACCTTTTTTTCTAACCTCGAAAACTTCGAAAAAAGACAATGCTCTGCGTTTGGTGGGACGAGAAAGGAATCGTGTACTGCGAGCTGCTGAAACCGGGCGAAACTGTCAATGGGCATCCCTACCGACAACAACTAATCAATTTGAACCACGCATTGCTCGAAAAACGGTGAGAATGGGACACGAGACAGGAACGTGTGATATTGCAGCACGACAACGCTCCGTGCCATCGCAGTTCCATCGTCCAACACACCGTAAAAACACTGAAATGGGATCTGCTACCGCACCCGCCGTATTCGCCAGACCTGGCCCCTTCGGACTATCACTCGTTCCCGTCGATGGCGCATGGCTTGGGTGGGCTACACTTGGCCAATTACGATGCGGTGCCAAAATTCGTTGGACGAATGGTTTCAGTCCAAAGACGCGTCTTTTTTATCGTCGCGGTATTTATGTATTGCCAGAGAGATGGCAAAAACGTGTCAATAGCGAGGGACAATACTTCGAACGAACGATTTTTTGTACTTGTCTTGAAATTTTCGATTTTTTATTGGTCAAAAAAATCCGGAAACTTAGTTGCGCATGTAGTACACCTGGAGCCTGCTGTATTGTCGAAACGAGGAAGCGTCCAACTGATACGCTTATGCGGTCGTTTGACTGCTGCTCTTTCCTCTTTCAGGTTGTACAAAAGTCTACACTAAGAGCTCCCACCTCAAGGCCCATCAGCGGATACACACAGGTAAAATCTCCATAGGTATTTTACGTCATTTAATATCATTTGTTATTCTATTTTAATTATTATTCATTGCTTGACGTCAATTATTCTTTTCCCTCTATTATTTATTATTTTATGCAAATCTCTGCCTCTGAGCTCAACATTATTATTGTTCCTTTACGATTATATACCTGTATAGCGGAACAATCATATATAGCTCAAAGTTCCTAATGACGACGCGAGGAGGGAACAAAAAAGAAATCCGCACTGTTAACGCAATAACTATGACTGTTGTGGAACACCCGCGAGTCAGCGTTTCATTAACGCGGAGGCTGCTTTTACGCTGAATACCGCTTGGAAGAGTGCAAATCCATTTGTAAACGTTCTCGCCTTGTCCCGGCCACTCAGCTGGCAAGTCTTAGCGGGGAATGCAAGGTAGCTTGCTCGGGAATCATCACTTCTCTCTTTCTCTCTAAACCTCTCTCGTTCTCCGTCTCTACGGAGTATAATGTGCCACTTTCGAATCGGTTATCCCAGAGGATAGCGGTACGGTATATGTTTATACATATATGTGTGGCGCGTCGATCCATGACCTCGCCTCGAATTCGTTAATACCATATCGCGAGCCATTAAATTAAACCCTGATAAACGCGAGGAATTACCGTCTTTGCACATAGCTGGACACACACACACACACACACACTTCGTAAAAGAGAGCTCCGAGATCTTAAAGATCCAACGGCAGTTCCGCATTGTTTTCTGCACTGCTGTTGGACGAGCGTGCGTTCAAAGGACTCGACAGACTTTTCGTCGGGGAGAACGATACTTCACGGTTGCATGTAGAGTTTTCAATCCAAATAATATCACATATCAAATGAGGTGAATAATTTTTTTTTTATTGCAAAGATCTTCTGCGATTTTCATAACGAAAGTATTGGGTGTACAACTTAATTCGGTCGGTTTTTTGCTTAAAATACGCACTTATTTCGATGATAAAATGAATTAATACATGAATCAAAATATTGTCCATCGTTAGCCACTACTTTTCCCCACCTTTCTGGTAATTTATGAATTCCGTCGCGGAAGAAGCGTTCATCATTTGAAGGCAATAATGAATCGAGCCAATTTTTGACACCCTGTTGTGACGTGAAGCGTATTCCAGTCGAAGCGTTCCGCATCGATCGAAACAAATGGTAGTCGGAAGGGGCAAGGTCTGGGCTATAAGGCGAGTGAGCGAAGATCTGCTTCGCTGCATTTTTCTTCCAATTGAAACGGAAAATCAACACGTCCCGCAAATGGTGCTTATTATGGACGAAATTCGACATTTTCGCCGCAGTTAAAAATTATACTTGATGTGCAAAACTCAAAGGTCTGTAAACGATATTTGGTTAAGAGATGTTGATACTTCGCGATACAGGAAAAATCGGTAACACGCGTTTTGACCCGACGACAAAATATCCGACGACAGAATATCCGCAGGACAAAATATCCTGATGACAGAACATCCGCAAGACAAAATATCTGCCGATATTATATCCGCTGTCGGTAATTAAATGTTGAGGGGTTTGTTTGGTGTTTTGTTTGGTATTTTTGGGTTTGTTTGCGTTTGTTGGGTGTTCCGTTTGCGTTTGTTTGAGTTGGTTGCCAATCTTATATCCGCTGCCGGTAATTAAATGTTGAGGTGTTTGTTTGGTGTTGTTTTGATGTTTTTGGTGTTGTTTGGGTTTGTTCGGGTTGGTTGCCGATATTTTATCCGCTGTCGGTAATTAAATGTTGAGGTGTTTGCTTGCGTTTGTTTGGTGTTTTGTTTGGGTTTGTTTGAGTTGGTTGCCAATTTTATATCTGCTGTCGGTAATTAAATGTTGAAGTGTTTGTTTGGTGTTTTTGTTGTTATTTTGGTGTTTTTGGTGTTGTTTGGGTTTGTTCGGGTTGGTTGCCAATCTTATATTCGCTGTCGGTAATTAAATGTTGAGGTGTTTGTTTGGTGTTTGTGGTGTTGTTTTGATGTTTTTGGTGTTGTTTGATGTTTTGTTTGGGTTTGTTCGGGTCGGTTGCCGATATTATATCCGCTGTCGCTAATTAAATGTTGAGGTGTTTGTATGGGTTTGTTTGGTGTTTTGTTTGCGTTTGAGTTGGTTGCCAATCTTATATCCGCTGTCGGTAATTAAATGTTGAGGTGTTTGTTTGGTGTTTTTGGTGTTGTTTGGTGTTTGGGTTTGGGTTTGTTCGGGTTGGTTGCCGATATTATATCCGCTGTCGGTAATTAAATGGTAAGGTGTTTGTTTGGTATTTTTGGTGTTGTTTGGTGTTTTGTTTGTTTTTGGTGTTTGGTGTTTTGGCGCGCAGAACAGATGATATGAGATATGGGTTCGTTAGGGTAAACGAGAGAACACAACTCCACAAGTTATATAATAGTGTACACTTTACTAGTCTTTTATTCTCAGTTAATAATATTCTCAATAAGTAGCCACACGTGTGGGGAAGGTGGACCCGCCAAGGAGTGGTATTATTATTATTATTACAACGTGTAGATAGCCTACTCATCACATTTTCGTAGAAGGCGATCGGAGCGCCGCGATATGGCGAGGACGCGAGGCGCAGGTGCCAGCGACGCCACACATTTATAGCACCTAGAGCCATCTTTTGAAAACGGGCCGAACTAAGTTGTACACCCAATAGCTTTTATGGTTCTTAAACAATAATCAACAAAACTACAGCACTTCGAATTTCTTAAATTACATTCGGCTCAGCAAGAACGCACCACGCGTTTCCAAAGTTACCCGAGCGCGCTGTGACGTCACCATGTTGTACGAACAACTCTTTCAGTATTAGTATTCTGTCAAAAATGGCAACGACAAAGTTATATATAACTTTTTTTCTTTCTCTCTGTTTGAATGCCACGAAAAGTAGTTCGTCAAAAGTTAAACTTACAATGAAGCCTTGGCCCTACGAATTTTCGCACCGACAAGGCGGTTGGAACGGTCCAGTTGAGTCAAATGACGGCTTATGATTTTTTTCTTCAATGTTCGCAAAAAATTGCGAACGAGGTATTCCGTAGATGCTAATTGTCCCGAAAATTTGAAAAAGTATAACATTATCGATGGTTATTATGATGAAAAAAGAACTGCGTCAGTGAAGTACAACGCAGAATGAAACTTTCAATCATTTATATTCATGTTTATGTCGCGAAATTATTCATTATTATCATTAATTAACATTAAGTGTTACCGAAATACGGAAACTTTGCGGACATTGAGGTTGGCAGCATTGCTCTTCATTCGCCAATCAAGACTTGGAAACTTTTGTCAAACCTTGATGGCTCAATATTGAATATATAAATGGTTTACGATGGGCATGATGAGTTCTTTTCCTTCCAAATGTTTACAAAGGTTTGGTTTGCGTTAATCCGTTGTTATTAATGGTTTATCTTGGTGCTAAATAGCGAAAAAATTACATCACCCGTCATGCGAACGTCTAAAAGCACCTAAAATTGCATACAATAAACTATTTTTAATATCTGGTGTTTTCTCGTGGGAAATTCTCGAAAAAATTCGTAAATTTTTCAACACAATGTCTGTGATCGGTAAATTACTCGAATTTCCTTTCGCAAGCCCACTTTCACGCACCGATGCAGGAGAATTACATTGGTTTTTGACTGTGCGAGAATTTTTTGAAATGTTTTCGTAGGCAAAATATCACCAAGTGTCGCATTTATTTACTCTGACTCGTAAGCCGTATAACCTACAATTCTACAACCTGTAACATCGCGACGTCACAGTCATCAGCGCTAACTTCACGGGGTTTCGCGTAAGCTTCTACGATTTGCATTTTTGCTATATAAAATCAATCAATAATTATCTCTAGAATTATTCTTTTTTAAATATCTTTGCCATTCTGTTTTATCGTGACAAAAGCACAATTATAGGAGAAACAATCAAACGTTTTTTCATCAACCTAGTTATTCGAACCATGAAAAAATCGCAAATCAGTATTTCAGAGTATTTCAGAAGTATTTCGTGTAAGTCGTGTAAAAATTTCACGGCGATTAAGAAGTTATTTATTGAACAATTAACATTAACATGTTTCATAGGGACTCAGCATCCTTAATGACTTTCATCAGTCTGCTCACAACAGTTATGTAATTTCTATATATTTATGCCCTTGCTACTAGATCGTTCAGACAGCCCACAATCGTCAAATGATTACCAGCCTTCAATAATGACCTAATGGATCGCCAGACGACAGGGTATTCGCGATTATACGTGTGCATTGGTACAGAAAGCAACCGAGGGCTACTATAGTTATAAAAGAGCATATACGTACACATGCGAGCACCAGAAGAGAGCTCTTGAACGCACACACACGTAGGCACATACAGGAGAGACGAAGGAGACGGGTTGAGAGCCTCGGGCACGTGGCTCCGAATCGTCTTGAATGAACGAGAGAAAATTCTATCCAGCATCTTCATCTCGTTTTCTCTCTTTCTCGCGAGACGTGTAGCGTTCTTGCTGCACTGTACATAGGTGTATATATTGTCGGGCGCGTGCATATGTACAATGGTAAAACTGGACAGGAACGAACGAACATCGACACGAGAGGGTGAAAAGGAGGATTCTTTGGTGGCGGCACGAGCCCTCTTGACGCCTGTAACATAACCGGCGTCACAACTACAACGATAGACTCCATTATACGTATATACGTATGAACCCATAAGAGTCGCCGTGTGTACGCGAGGCAAGCAACATTCCTGTTCGGACCATACTTCCAATCTCCCTCTTTCTCTTGTCTTCTTTCTTCCCCCTCTTCAGGCCTATCTACACACACAGATATAAATGCGGTACACACTTTCGCTCGTTCAACTACTGCATATCATTCTTTTATCGCGCAGTAAGTAATTATCTTGGACTGAAAGAAATTATATGTGTACACTTTTGTCACGAGAATGTAGCGCTGAGTAAAGTAGAAAGGCGATGACCAGGGCGCCTCAATCATAAACTCGACATTTGTTTCATTCCCTCCCCCCCTTTATATTTTTCATTCAATTTCTTCTCGTATGTTCTCAGGTGAAAAACCGTACCAGTGCCAGTGGCCGGAGTGCGAGTGGAGATTCGCCCGGAGCGACGAGCTCACGAGACACTATCGCAAGCACACGGGTGCGAAGCCCTTCAAGTGTGCGGTATGCGAGCGCTCGTTCGCACGAAGCGATCATCTCGCGTTGCACATGAAGCGACATCTACCGAAGCAGCACGCCAAATGAGACTGGCGCGTGCGACAGAGGGAGGTTACCGATCGAGGGAAAAGGAAACTCGCGTCGTCGCGAGGTGTAGAAAAAAAAGCACGGGGCTCTTAAATGCTTCTTCTTGTCCGCCTTCACGCCGAGCCAACAAAAAAAAAGGCAGAACAGAGTAAATGTGAACGGAAACGAAATACTCCCCCCCGTCTTCTCGTATTGCATACGTAAAGGAAGAATTAGAAGAAGGGGAGTAGGGTGCTGTAACTTGCGCGGGTGCCTCGTTCACGACCCAGTCGGCTGATAACCGTTGAGGACTCTCGTTCTCGACGCCCGCTCTTCGGCTCAGAGATCGGCTCGGTAGATCTGCAATATAGATATGTAATATATATATAAATATGTGTGTGTGTGTGTGTATTTAGTAGCGAATATATGTGTACGTACGTGTACGATGAGAAAATGGTAATCGAACTCGATTCGCAGTGCAGTATAAAACGAGCCGGCCCCTTTTCATCGGATACTAGCTTTAAGGAGGTACGATCATTACTACGAATCCAACTTTCGGATTTGAAATTTTTATATGATTATGACGAATACTTTTTGCGCCCATTGCCAAAATTTGAGCTATTCTGACCGTTTAGTTTTTTCACAATAAAACTGCAAAGTCGAGCACTTTGAGTTACCGAAGCACGTCGTCTTATGGAGACGGTCAACCGGAAGTGCGGTGATCGTGGTTTTTCTGCTCACGTATCCAACTGAACCCGTTGGAAAACTGTAATTCGATAGATTAGATATAATAGATATTGTAAAAAATAAGAAAGTCAATCGTCACCGTGTGGTTAAAGCACTACATTACAAGAAGTTTCAATGTCCGGTTGAAAATGGTCAGAACGACGAAATAGCGCCCACAGACTTAGCAACGTCGCGAGTGACGGCTGATGCGGTGGCGAACATAACCCAGCTTTGTTTTGAAATTAATTTGAATAGAAGCCGCCACAAAATATGCAAACAACAATTTATGGAGTTCTATCATTTGTCACGTATCAATAATATGTTCAATTATATTCTGCCTATCGTGTTGATTTCGCTGAGGTAATTCAAGCCTATTTTAATAGGCTTGAATTTTATTACGAAGATTATTACCGAGTCGTCGAAAATCTGATTTTTCAGTTTTTATTTGTGCGCGTGCAATAAATTCACCATTTACCACAACATTTGGCACACTATAATCGATAATACGAATACTCAACATAAGTAAACATCAATCAGAGTAGCTGTGGGTAAAATAAATTGAGACTCTTTTTTTGACCCCGTGGAAGTGATCGTACCTCCATAAGCGTATAGTTTCAGATATGTATATCCAAAGACTTGTAACGCCGAATGTTGCGCGACACTATCGCACGTTGCAGTCGCAACCGAGGAGAGATAGGAAGATAGAAATGATAAAAGATTAATTCTAGGAGTACACTCATCTTATTCGCCACACAGTTATCCACACTGGTCGTTTTCTTGATATTACGTCTAGCAGATGATTTTTTCAAATTGAAAGAGCTGACTGTTAGGAAAGCACCTGTCAAGAGAAAATCCGTGTGTGAGGTTCATATTTTGTCTGAGGAAGCTGTTTGAGCAGATAAAAATGTTTCGCGAAATAGGAAAAACACGAGCTTTCCACTTTTTGGTAGGGTCTGAGAGCCAAGAGTGTACTCCTAGGGTCCGTATGTCACGTCACGAGAGCCTGGGACACGAATTAATGAAATTCTTGCTGCGTGCTACCGGGTAAACGAATCCACAAATGGAAAGATATACTCGAAGAAAAAAAAACGAACAAAAACAAAACCTAAAATTGTTTTAATACTTAAGCGTGAAATTTAACTGTCCTAGTCGGAGCAGATGTTCAAAGATATATTTACGGCTAAAGATATATAGTCTCCTTAATACGTATTCGTTTTAAAAAAAAATCGCGCGTGTATACTTGAGAAGAGCGACATTTTTAATCGGAGATAAGCCTTACGGAGAAGTGCCTTTGGCCGAGTGTCAAGATAGGAAAGAGATTTAAAGAAAAAATATAAAATGCACAGTTCAGACTGGAGAATATCTTCTAATCTACGATATTTATTGTACTCTCTAATGTATTCCGCGTACTTATGAAAGAAGAAAGATAAAACGACGAATTGCACAAGGAATTCGTGTGGGTGCCTTTTCTTCTTCTTTTTTTTTTGTTAAATCAGCTCCGTCCCTCCACCGTATTGCCCGCGGAACGGTTAACCTCAGATGCACTCTCGAGCACCAAATTAAATAATGCCTCTTCATTACCTTAGTCTCGTGAAAATATATGTGTGCGTGTGAGTGCCAGCGCGCGTGTGTGGGTGTGTGTTTTTGAAGAGAATATCGTCGAGCGCGACGAGAGGACGGCTAATCGAGTACAAATAATTGAATTCAAGCACTTGTATACTGTTGTTTCACGAATGACCCGCGGTGGATTTTAAATTTACGAAAAATACAACAAAACAAGCGTCATCGGGCGATACCCCGAAAGCTTGTATTCAGCGAGATCAAATTAAACAAAACAAAACAAAAAATACGTTCTCACAACGTACGTACAGAAATCAGGCTAATTCTCTGATTAGTAGATAGGTCGAACGCGAAAAAAGGGATTTTCTTTATTTTCTAGGATAACGTTCGAATCCCTCGTATTCGCAAAGAAAGGAAAATCCATATACAATAATAATTTGTATTTGTTATCGCTGATGTGTTTACGATTAAGTTGTATAACGGTGGACATAAAAAATACATGTACTCTATCACGGAATACTTATATTTATATATAAAAATTATTATCCGTAATAGAATGTTTTTATCCTCGTTTTATTTAAGTTCTAATTCTAAACTGGTTACGAAATTGGCGATCACGATTATTTTTGTATTCAACTTCCACTCTATGAAATTCCGCAAAAAGTATTGTAAAAAATGTTTTCTCTTAGAATTTTTTCGACACTGAGTCACGAATAAAACGAACGTGGTTGACTCGTTTCTTCTAGGCCTTTGTGGTTCTACAATACTACACGTGTTCTAAGAAATCGCTACCCGTCCAAAAGTGGAACATCCTGAAATAAACGAGCTGGAAACACAAAATTATCAATAAAGCTTAAATGCTGTTTTATCGATTCGTGGCGAAGGTATTCATTTTGCGATCGTAATAAGAGTAGAAAAAAGACGCCATCTCACGGAGTAAAACCGTTAAGCTTCTAACTTTATTTTGAGGAATTCTCGTCCCAATCAGAATTTCGTAATCCTTAATACTTATTTTTTCAATCACGCGTTTTCGAATGATGCGACAAACCATTGAATTCACGATGCTCGAAATAAGAGTCAAGCCGACCCTTGCGATGGCAAAGGTTCCAGGGTCCGGTACACGCGAGTAAATCGTTGAAAAGTCGCTGACGCGGACGATGACGGGGAGTCTCGATTAATCCTCGTAGGACTTATATTATTTGCCGAATATGATATTACATTTAGGTCTCACATCAACATGTGCGGGAGCAGATTAACAAGCGCTGCTTCTGGACGGTTTATTCTTCAAGCGAGATCAATCGCGATGAAATAGGCAACTGTTTCTTTTTTTTTCATCGTGACGGGCATTCTCCCTTGGAGCGATAAAGCCATCAAGATCACAAAGAGATACAAAAAGAGCTTTGCACATACAAACCGGTCGTTCCACGGGAGCCGCGTTAGATATCATTGAGTATATGAGTTTTTTTTTCTTTTCTTTGGTAGCAATTTTTCACTCCATTTGCACCAGAGCCACCATCGTGAAACGCACTTCAGACGGATCGCGAGACATGTATGCTTTGCATACTTCGGCTGCGTCTTCGAGCAAAGTTCCCTTCGACGATTTTCCGTAATTTATGGGAACTGGTTTTCGGCCATCTGCAAGAGATCAGTACACTACAGTACCCGTGTCGTTTTCGCAGGGGACGTACTTCTCGAAAAAGCAGAATGAAATGCGTTAAAATATTAACAACTGAATGTGCCGAAAGCTCAATAAAGATCGAAACGCTCCTACCTGTTCAATTTAAATGGCATAACATGGAACGCAAAGCCTTTTGGAATAAAACTGTACATGAGGGTGAAGACCGCGTTTCAATTAATCCACGGATTTCAGAGTTTATCTCAATTAACACGTTCGTTGCCCAGTGAGAATCATTCAAGTTTCTTGCGAAGCCCAAATTTGATAGTCAGAACGCGAGAGTGTGAACAGATAAGCTGACGCAATTCGGTTGGCTAAGTGTTTCATAGTCGGTGCTCTAACGTTCGTTACTACAATACATTGTCCCAACTGTCCAAAATCACCACAAATGCGTCTGGATTGTTTTAACGAACACCATGTTACATAATATAATGTTATATTTTATTTTAAATGAAAATTAATTTATAGTAGAATATAGAGTGTATATTTTTAATATTTTTATTTTGAATGTTTTATATTTGCGGTGATTATTCCATCAAATTCTTGTGCTACAAACAAGTTTTTGAAATAAATTACTTATAAAATGCGCCTTTACGTGACGAGTAAGAACGTCACACAGACATAGGCGACGGGGCTCCACAGAAGCATACCCTTCTCCCAGATATGGGTGATGCGGCGACGAACGTGTTAAATACGAATATATGCAATTTAATTCCATCGTTAAAGATTTCATTGCGTCCACTTCATTTGATGCCGGAATGTTTCAAACTGTAGCATCAGTTTGAGATATTACATAAATGACTACAGAAGTTATGTGTTTTGAAATGAGGAACAATGATTATGCAACAATAAATGAATATATAAGTACTGGGCCAAGCATATATTTACCGAGTTCGTACAACGATCCCTCTTTCTGCACAAAGGCCACAAAGTGATGGAAAACCGGCTCATCGTCAGCAGGCGCCTGCAAACGTACCACAGTGTCGTTCATTTCAAAACTTTCCTTGCAAGCTCGCGTCACTCTAACAATGTATAAATTCGAATTTCACCTTTGTCTGACCCTCCTGGGCCATTTTCTCGTGAGTATCACCTATGCCCTGTTCCCTCTGGATGAGAAGCTCGCCGCGCTCTTCAAACGAAAGGTCTATACTGTCCGTGATGAATTTCTTGAGGAACCCATCCTCTAGGTGGATCCTTGCGATGTTAAGAACAATGTATTATCGCCAGGATCAAAATTTAGTCGATAACGTGCAAGGGTATATCATGCAACTGCCTACTCATCAGTATTGTTCGCGATAGCATGAATGAGCGCAACGGTGCCGCAAGCGTTGGAAACACACTGCTTCAGATGATACACTGAGGCAGAGACTTCCTGTCCGGCTTCCTCGATTTTTTTAGCCTCCTCCGCATCGTGCTCGGTGGTCTGACACACAAAACAGGGCCTGAACAATCGGCGAAAGATCTTCATAGGAAAAAGTCATATTTTGTATATTTTTGTGCAAAGTAAATGATACCTTGCTGGACAAAGGATAGAGAAGGATGAGAGCGAGCACCGGCTTTGGCACCATAGCCAGAAGCGGAGGATCCGTACCGTACACATCGACGAAGCCCCATTTGTTCGGTACACCCAGTTGACGTGCAAACTTCAAGAAAATAAACAAAATTACTCGTAGGATTCTGCAGAGCTGTCGATTTTTTCAACCAGCAGCAGCGACGAAGGAGCGTGGACGAGATTGACAATATATTCTGTGATCCTCACCTTTGTCATCACCTGAAACAAAAAACGATTGCATTTATTGTTTCACTGAATATCGACGAATATAATTCGCAATGTATCGTTCCGTTGGTGAACATTTAACTCACTTCTGGATTCGATTCGAGGGGTATCCAAGCCATTTTCGCTCTTTCTTCAGTTTCGCAGAGTTACCGAACTGCAAACCAACACTTTTCCGAACTTTAATTTAATCTAACAATTTGCCGGGATTACTTGTAAATGGCGTACGGCAAAGCGAACCTCGAACGTCTGAAAAACAACCGGCGTCTTATTGACGAGTCACTCTGCATCGTATGGTTTGCAACAGAGGCGATAAGAGCGATAGCTAGTATACGGTCAGATTTGAACAGCGGTGGCGCACGAGCCAAGTTTACCGATTGAGTCTTGTCATTACCAACAGTCGGTAAAAAAGCTATCTACTCAATTATTTCGTAGATAAATACGGTCGGGCTGAAAAAAAGTAGAATCTTCGGAGATTCAATGAATAACGATAAATCTTAATATATTTTTTACACAACAATAATTGATAGACGCATATTTTTATTACACGCATGTTCGCTTGCTTTTTTTTCATCAGACTTGAAACACCACGAGCCGGTAGGAGCCCTTTGTACTCTCCACGGCGAATTACATTCCTATCAAGTTGTACCGTAGACTGAAGTTTCTTCACAATTATCTCCACCGTTTTCTCGTTTTTTTCTGCTCCTCCCATATACTTCTGTCGTGCTTTTACTCCAAACTTTTCAGCTTGGATTTGCTTAAAGAAATTGGCCTCCAATTACGTCCAGTGTTGATAGGACCCGTGTAGTAGCGCCAAATCATGTTGCTTCCTCGCTTCAATTGATTTATCGAAGACAGGTGGGACCAACAGTCCAACCAATTCTCGTAAATCGGCATGTGGGGAGGAAGACCGGCGACGAGCCTGACAAAAAAAAACGCTCGCTGAAATTACTCGGCCAGATGCAACGAGACAACGACTGTTACGACGCAGTCACTCACCCGCAATTGTTTACAACCATACAGTGAGAGACAACGTAAAATGGGTACGTGAGTGTGGTACAGAGGAACTGAAATGTAACGAGAATTAATTTCTGCCTCGCCTTTTCACAAGTAAAAGTAAAGACGACAAGATCGATAGAATCCGGATGACAAGGAGAAACAGATACGGCCGCATACACTCACCGACATTATCGATCCTGTGAAAATGTTTATCTCGCGATCTCGTATGATATACTTGTTTATGACGTATGTCGATGCACCGACCATGACGATGGTAGCCACATTCGCTAATAGCCTAGGTACGATACCCGCGTAATATCCCGTGATACCACTTTCTCTGTACACCTCAATTATGGAACGAAACAATCCGCTGTGCAAAATTAATACGTTTCAATAGACGCTCGAACACCAGCAGCGCTATACCGCTAGCTAACAACTTACTTGTATTTCGTTTCCCGGCCGACAAACTGGGCCATTGCTCTGAATGCTATTACGTCCAGCGGGTGAGAAACAATTATCGCGGCTACCCTGCTTGCGACTTCTCTCAAAATTTCATAGAGGCACCTCTTGTTCCTGCGGATAAAACGGGTCGACGTCTGAGTGTGCCCGCTTCGTGATTACTTTGGCAGTACGGCAAAGGGCGCAATTATAAGGAAGAGCACGCCTCGATGAATACCTATCTTGCTCAGACAATTCTTCCTCGTCTATTCGCTGGTCAGGCTCATCCTCGAACACAAGAGAGTCGGAGGTTTTCTCGAAAACTACAGTGCTGACGGTATAGGCGCAGAGCTTCGGCACAAACCCGCGATAACAACCGACGAAGCCATCCACGCGCCTTATGTACCTGACTGAAAATGTGTCAAGAAAGAAAATCGGAATGAGGATGCGTCCGAAAGACAAAAATTGGTTTTCTTCTCCTCGATCAATTTTTAACGATTTTTTCATCAGATCCGAAACATACCGTACTGAAAAATATTTGGCAGGCCCAGAGCTGGAGAGCCAAAAAGTGTGGTGGTTGGCTTTGGCGGCAAGGGCTCGTATCCAATCTTCAATTTATATTTGGGAACGTTGATGATTTTCGTACGAACGAGATAATATTCGCAAACGCGGGTAGATTGAAAAAAATGAAAATTACATGAATATTCCCACCTGTATTAAAACTTTGGCATACTCGATCGGATGAGATACGGTATTGGTCACTACATGAGATACGACATTCGACCATAAAGTCTCGTCCCTCCGTTGAATCATTATTTATTGTTAATACTTGGTCCCCCTCACTCTGAAATTTATCGCCGATATACCAAATTTTTCAAAATAATTTGCAGCACTACATACAATTTCTATACGGCTTGCAGTCACAAAGTACTCAAGATAGGCAAGTGTTTTTGTCTGAAACTACGGAAATCTACGATAGGAATTCGCCTAAAGCAGTGGTGGAATTGAGAGACGTTTGATGGCCGGAATTTCCGTCATGCGTCCGTGGAGCGCTGTTCACTCAGTGGTAATCCAGAAACATGTCCAATTGTGGAACCCCACTCCGCCGCTTCGTCAGCCCTGGGACTCATGGAGTAGAGACTAGATAGGAGGAGTACATAAATTACGTAACGCAAAATTTCCCTATTCCTGCCCCCTCCACCCCGCGTAGCAGAATCGAAAGACCTGGCCTGAACCCGCTCCCCCATACCGTTACGTAACGGATACTTTGTCGTCAATAATTGCGTTTTTTTCCCAAGAAATAACTAGTTATGAAAGGATCGGGTTTATACTCATTTTATGAAGTATATATTCATCTAGTTTTATACCAATTTTTAAGAAAATAAAAAAGACATTAACCCTGATTAGGCGACGAGAAAAATTCTCTTCATTGTCCCATCGATATCTTTACGAAAGGTTATCTGTAAATAAATAGTCAACAATTCATCGATATATATACAAATGTAGCTATCGTTATGTGTAGCCATTTTTTTATTTTGGTTTTCTTTACAAAATGCCGACTATTTGGACATTTTTTAAGTAGTTTCTTTAGTAATTCTTTTGTTTTGGTAGTTTCGAGAAAATCGCGAACAAAGTTTTCGTTCAGTTTTTCTGAATATAAAGTTATGTTTTTTTTTCTAGAATATTGTTACTTACATTAAAGTATCAAGTCACGGGCGATATGACGGTTTTTCATCTTCATAATATTTCTCAAAATAAGAAGAGCTCGCACTTCATCTATTCTGAACGATGAGTTTTAAATAATAAAAAGAAATTGATCATGCAGAATTGTATCTATTTCTGGCAGTTCTAAAATCGTGACGTAACACAAACCGCGCCCCCCCCCCCCGCATGTAGACCATAACGCCAGGCCGAAACCTACCCCCCCCCCCCGCCCCCAATTTCGTTACATAATTTATGTACACCCCCATACAGGAGACTAAATTTCGTTGGAAGACAGTGAATCAAGTGTATTCGAAAATACGAATAACAGGGATGGCACGTCGATCGAACAGACCCATATACAACCACTGAAAATTGAGGGAACAGAAAAGTTTGCGAATTTCTAGGTAATTTTCAAATTGCTGTATCACCGCGACAAATGATCATTGGAGAAAATTTTAAAAACCACTTTAAAGTTTGAAATTTCTCGTTTGCGAGTCTTGACCACCACTTTTTTCGACCCTTTGTTTGATACTAATGAATTAAAAGAAAGGCAAGAGTACGCAATATCATTATCGAAAATGATATTTCGAATTTGAAAATGTCAAGGAACGTCAGGCAATGCTCCGCACTCTCCACCTCCGCAAGAGGCTCTATCCCTTGACCGTGCCACATACGTGTAAAGAGACACTAAGGCCCGGTTCCACAACTTTCGGTTAAGGGGTTACCCCCACTTGCGATATTGAAAAAATCGAATTTTTATTGCATTTTTTTGAAGTATAAGTATCTGAGAATATGTCCTAAAAATTTCAAGTCGATCCGAACAAAATTGACTGAGATATGAGCGTTGAAAGAGAAGAATCCGTGAACTGAAAAACTGAAATTGAAACTTTAAACGCGTTTTTCTCAAAATGGCATTTCTGAAGTCGGTGACCAAGATTACTCGAACACTAATGAACCGATCGTCTTGAAATTTTGCAGGTTTATTTAATACATAAAAATGTAATCTTTAATCGTTCGATTTTTTTTTTCGAAAAAAAAAATGGCCGTTTTATAGCCAAAAAACAGCCGTTTTTTTTCGTTAAAATCGAACCATTAACTTTAACTGTCCACCATTTTGTGAAAAATGAATATTTTTTAAAATCCTTCGATTAAAGACTAGTTTATACTTATATTTGACTAAATCCATCCGCATTTTTTTTTTCAGATGATCCACTTCGCCGCAATGTTGGTCACCGCAAACCGTGTATATAAAAACATTATTTCATTGACGGCCATTTGCCACTGAACAATGTAATATTTTTCAATAAAAAAATTACTGAAAGTTCTTCAAGATGTGTTCTTCAAGATGGTATATTGATCGATTAAAAAAGTTTTGTAGTTTGCTTTAAAAAAATTCATGTAAAAGGCCTTTTTTGCGCTACAAGTGGGGGTAACGCCTTAACCGAGTTAACCGGAGTTTGGCCTTTATCAGAGCCAGGAATACTGGCAATCTCCACGCAGTGTTGCCAGATCAGAGAATTTCCCCCGAGATTTAGGGTTCTTTTTCTCGCGTTAGGGAGTAAACAGGGGAGAAAATTATTTGGGGTATTTTTTAGGGAAATATTCCTACGACCGTTTATCCTCGTTTGCATATTTACCTCGTTTCTGCAACTCTTTTAACCTGCAAATTATATTGTACATATATCTAGTCACTGAGGTAAATATGAAAGTATATCCGAGGTATTTATACTCACGTGTATTTACTTAAACATTTTCTCGTTCTTATTTATTATTTTTTTACACTTTGCCCCAGTATGCGAGCCGGTGAGAACATAACAGTCATCCGTTAAGGTAGAACGAGCGCGCTCTTGATTTCTATAGATTTTGTTTAAATTTTAACCAGACATTGTTCATATCATTATGCATGTTTGAGTGAAATTTCAGAACAGTCGACTATTTAGATTGGGAGATGATAGGGTTTAAAATTGCAACTTTTAACACTGCAGGGTCTGCATTTACCGGGAGCCAGGTTACATAATTCGTCGTACCATTCTATTGTGTTTATAAATTTTGACGAAAAATTATTTTTACATAGCAAATTAGTTAATGAAAGAGTGAACAAAGTTTGGATTGCCTATTCGGTTTTGCTAAAAACGTTCAGTAAAGACAGAATAATTTCGCGTCAAAATATTTGTCCTCTGTAATAAGAAGAGATATGGCAACACCGCATCGTTCCACGTATCCAAGTACGCAAGTTTGCGCGGCATATTTAAAATAATGCTACAACACAAAGTTTTATTTGGAAGTAAATTTTAATGGAACAAAGTTTTTAATTAATTATCAGTTAACCAACACTTTTATTTGTTAATGAAGATAACATGACCAATATAAAATTTTTATAAGGAAATCATTTTTTTTAACGATACGTCTACATCACATAGCGTACTTGTCGACTGTTCGTTTTCAATCACTGAGCATCACGGAGATTGTCCGTGAAGGTGCGGCTTCATGCCGTCGCTCGACGCTCGTTTGCAGCGATAAATCTGGTCACGTGACCAAATTTTGAATTTCCCGCGACTCAAAAAAGTAGCTCATTTGTCGCTACATATCACGTGACCAGATTTGTCGCTGCAAACGAGCGACGAGTGACTGCATGAGGCCGCACCTTGATGCTCAGTCAGATTTTTCTGTCAGCTCCGCGACAGCTCGTTACAGTGTTGCCACGATCGTTCATCCGCCAAAATCTATAGTCAGGTCCACGGTCTTACATACAGGTCTGGAAACGACGGTGGTGGGGGTACGTCCTCTTAGCGGTTGCGTTTTCACGCAGTTCGATCTACGGCCGTGAGGTGCGTGATGAGAGCTAGGGGCTATGTGCAACAAAGACAGACCGCGATCAAGCGTAGCATTCTGTCTCTCTCTACCACATGTGACGCATGCGCTGTAAACTCTAACGCTATTACTCGTATTTATTCCGTGTTTCGTAAACAATATTTAAATGATTTACAGACAAAGAAAATACAAGTCCATACTTTACACGATCAACGATATCTAACTAATTAAGGCTTTATCGGATTTACATTAAAATCTAAACTGAATCCTAGAACAATTCAAGTGATTCTGATGTGAATAAATGACATTGCATTAATCGCTAACATAAAGGTGATTTGGCCAAGTGGGTTCGTTCCGGACTTCCACTTTTAGTACTTCGAGTTCAATTTCATTACCGGCGTTTTTTTTCTTCTGAATTTATTTCTGATGTACGCAAATCACGTTGAGCGGGGATAGGTGTAATATAGAATTTTTAAAAACTTTATTTCTAACAAAATTTAGCATCATTAAAATTTAGCATCATTAAAATTTAGCATTAAGAATCTTCAGAATAATTATTACTCTGAGTTATGAACAATGATTTTTATTATAATTCTTCATCTCAGAGTATTTTTAATCATCCCTAATTTAAAGCATTCCCATCCCTGCTTAAGACAATCACTTAGTAGATAGGAAGAACGCAGGATACAGAAAAGGGAAAAAAATAATATGTACGCCGTTTGGACCGATGTTATCTTTAATGTTGAGTCAGTCGCGATATTTTTCGTTTTTTTGCGCAATCTTTCGGCTTATTTACATTTTCTTGGTAAGTGTTTTGTCTCATTCGCAAGCGGATATAATAAACAATCGCATACGACAAAATTTCGGAAGCATGCTCTGTGCAAGGGAATCTGAAGTCGTAAGAAGACAGAACTTCTTCGAGCGTGTAATCAAAAACATTCCGGTGGGAAGCATATTTGACAAAACATGATTCTACGTGACGGATCAGGTTAAAAAACCGTAAATTAGCGTGAATCAGTCCTCCACGTGATTTTATGTCGACTAATTTCGACAATGAAGACGTGCAAGGAGAACCGGATTTCACAGCTTCTTGGCAAGTCATGCATGAGCTGTACAAGTTTAATATTTGTTTGCACAAATAACCTGGAAAACGATGCAAGCGTATTAGACATTGGTTTATTGTTAGTACAAACTTTCCCCAAGTGAGTAGTGATTCCGTATTATACGATGGCTACGTAGGAAAGAAAGCAGTGCATGCAATCAAAAGAATCTGATTAAAAAGTGTTAAATGCAACATTTGTTAGTATATTGAGGACACATACCTATTGTTAAGATATGAAGCAGTATAAGCAAAGAGTCAAAATAAAAATGAAAGACCTGTCACGTAATATATAATCCAGTCAAGGGTCTCAGGCAAAGCATAATCATGATTGTGAGCATCTATAATCTCGTCCGCCTCGCAATCGTATTGTCGTAAAATCTCGTCTAATTTATCCTTCACACGTCAGCGATACGTAGCAAATTTTCCTTCAGACTTTGGCCCATAAATATCTTTCAGTTCCTGTAGCGAGACCAGAATCTGCGGCGTGGACTGTTCGGAAACGGTACAGTTTCCAAATTTTGGAGGTTTTATAATACTGTAGATCGAAAGTACTTTGTACAGTTGTAAGAACGTTGGGCAACTTGGATGATCGTTGCATCCAGCGGCTTGGCGAATAGTGCCGAAAAATTTCTGCAACGAACAAATAATGAAACACATACGCAAAAGGCAGATTATCTAGCATGGTGTATCACAATGACGGAAAAATATCTATTTAACATTCATGATTTTTCTTCATAAAAT
This sequence comes from Ophion costatus, assembly GCA_951751655.1. NCBI lineage: Eukaryota > Metazoa > Arthropoda > Insecta > Hymenoptera > Ichneumonidae > Ophion > Ophion costatus. Next base: position 4,155,473 of record OX632367.1, read on the forward strand.
ATTTTCGTTTTCAGGTATTCTCTACTTTTCGGGGTTGCACTAATTGGGTAAGTATTTTTCTCCTTATTCCCTCATTTTAGAGGTCTCTACATCGTACTTTGCTTTAATTTTGTATTATAGGGTGATATGATACAAAATTGAAGGAAAGTACAATGTGGAGACCCCTAAAATGAGGGAATAAGGAGAAAAATACTTACGTAATTAGTGCGATCCCGAAAAGTGCATACCCGAAAAAAAAGAATGGGTGAATTATTCTTTTTGTTCGGGTATGCGCCACTTTTTAAGATCACTCAATCCTGGTAAGTATTCTTCTCCACGTGAACCCATTTTAGGATTCATCAATTCAGGTTACAAAACTGCGCAAAGTAGCAGATCGTATTTTCCGCGTGACTTTTCAATTCATTCCTTTTTTCTTTGAGATATTCGATTTCCGGGATTACGTAAATCAGGTAAGTATTCTGTCTCCCTGTTTTAAGAAGCATCGAATATGGTAAGTAATCGTGACGACAGGATTACATTGAGTATGAATAGAAGCCATCTAGTAGTATCGAATTGGGAAATTTACCCAATTCAGACAGTTATAATGGTTATAAATGGTCATAAATTCCTCTAAGTTATCTTGATTCACTTTTCCTGTTAGTAAATATTCAAAATTGAACTTTTCGATGAGATAACAACACAAATCGATTGTTGACTGTAAGGATAATCGGAGTGCCTCCGACGTTTGCTTGGTCAAGTATTCGTCGGCCGCTATGTCACCTTTGTTCTTGGCAGATTCCCAGTCATTCAACCATTTGATGGAATCTTGCAGTACCTACAGATAGTAAAAGGAGCAAACAGACTACACCGCTTACAAAGGAAGTAATGTATTGGTACGGCTATTCAATACGCATACATTATTTACCTTAAAATCCTTCGTCGTTGGTGTTAGCCCCTCATTGGGAGATTTTCGATTCAACGCATCCAACATAGCGTTGATTTGAGTGCAGAACTGAATCGTATCTTCGCACCCAGCAAGAGACTCGACTTTCTGCGACAAATAAAAGGCTAGACCTTGCGCAACCGAGTTACTAAAAATCTGTAAATACACAAAAGCATAATGGTTCATTTTCCATGGAATGTAAACGAATAATGTGAATACAATAGCTAGGGAAAGAAAATACCTGAGTCGCGAGTCGGACGCGCATTTTCGAGGTACTGTCCAATATAACATGCCTCTGTGTTATTTTTGGACAAACCCTGGCATATCCTAGGTGCTTACTGTCGAGATCGAATAGGATGTTGAAGTAATCCCAGGATACGTACTTATCCGACGACTTTATCTGTAGACATCTTTATTTAACGTATGTATTTAGTGATTTCGCGTATACTGTCGCGTTTATTGAAGGTATTGATGTAGAACTACTCGCATAGGTGCAGTATACGAGTCAAAACTTATTTTTACAAATGGAAATTGGATTATTTTTTTCAGAAGGGTAAAATATCTTTCTCCATTCCCTAGGATTACGCAAATCGGGTGAGTATTTTTTTTTCAGAGATTTTTCGTGCTTTTTTCAGGTAAATCGTTTAAGAATTATTATTTGGATTCGTTTTTTCGGTACCAATCAGAATGAAATATGCAGGGCTTGTCAATTTTTGGTAAGTAACATTGCACCATTTTAACACGCAGAGTTATGCGGCGGTGGAACTTACCCGTAATTTTCTTTTATTGTAGAGCCGGTTTCGAATGTTCTTGATGACGTGGGGAGTGTCGGAAAAAACGAAGACTTTCCGTTCTTCATCGACCGGGTGCGTAAACCACGTTTTTGTATTTCCCATGGCACCTGATACGCCCAACATGGACCACATTTTTGCATTCGTCGCTGCACCATCTGCGATGACGCCATGGATCTTCGCTCCGCTTCTTTCCAAGTAAATGATAGCTTTAACCACCAACTTCGTAAGTTCCTCCCCCTTCACTGGATTTTTTGAAGCAAAAACAGCAATTGGCTGGGTATAAGTATCTGCAAGAGGTTGAAACATTAAGACAAGACCGTGCGTTGCCTGGTCTCGGATGTCCGTAGATTCCGGCCCGTCTTCGCCAAAATCCGTTAGTCCAACGTAAGTTAAGTTTCTTGAGCAAACTGGTACAGACTTTCGCAGATTTATCTCGTCCAATAGAAGTATGCCATGTCGCTGATGAGGAGCTTTAGTATCGAAATGCTTCTTGAGTAATTGTCCGAACTGCTCGTCGAAGCCGCATTTCGATTGTATAAGCGAGAAGTAACTGCGAATTGTTTTTGTACAGGGCAGTGGAAGAATGTCATTTTTTCGAAGAAACTCGTAAAAGCCAGGAGAGCGTATGTTCATTAACATGCACAACATTATCCATTCTTCTGAATAACGACGACTTTTCGTGTGCCTCTTCGTTGCAGCAGAGATAATTTGTTTAACCGCTGTTTGTTGCGATGCGGGAACTTGACACTGCAAAAACTTCTCGGCCAACACTTCAGCGCGAATGGAAGCGATTTCGTCTGCTTTCTTCGTTAACGACTGGGTTAATAATCGTATACGCCGTTTGGAATAATTTTTCACGCGTCTTGCACGCGAGTTTTTTTTCCGTAAAGCAATTAGCTTCCTCTTGTCGATGGGATTTGACACGTGACGTATGCGGTGTAACGTTTCGGTCTTCGTCGACCTTGCTTCTCTCCGTAGAATTCGCTGCCTCATCTTCTTGCAATGTTCACATCGTTTTCGTTTTGAGATCATTGTGCAATTCTTGTCACGCCATCGTCGAATCCAATCTTGAAACACCGAATCAACCGACAGATGATGAACGTTTACAGCACCTAGGCCATTGCAGAAATTCAAATTTTTGAATCTTTCCAAAGTTTTCGGCAGCAGAGCCGTGTCTGTTAAAACTGGAGTCAGTTGGCATCCCTCTGGATCTATAACGCGCCCATAAACACTATAGCAAAGTGTTTTGTCCGTTTTAATCTCGACACACTTATCAATTATTGGCCCTGCTGTACTATTTTCGCGCGTCTTTACGATGTTTGTAAACACAACTCTTTGCCCTCCGCCTTCAGTGTGCTCTGCAACACCCCACGACTTTGGTATGGTGATGGAGTTCTTTTTATCCGTCGTCACATCACTTGCAGTATCGTTGATTGTGATTGAAATGTTGAAATATTTGCCGCACTCTGTGCTCGCTGAGTTCCTCCGTACACAATTATCGGAAGTTGATGCGATATTATGAACCTCTATTAGTGGAAGAACCTCGCGCTGAACGGATTATCGCGGCGACTCAACTTTGTGCTCGACAAGCTCATGCGGTGAATGATGCTCTGATTCGTTCAACTGTTGCTTAGGAAGAGCCTCTCGTTGTACAAATCCTTGTTATGAAGGAACGTCGTGTTGGACGAAACCGTGAGACGAAAGAATCTCGGACTGGATACATTTTTGAGACGACTTAACGTCGGACTCAAGGAATTCGTATGGACAAGAAATCTCGGCTTGAATTATTTCCTGCTTCACAGAAACATCGGTGTCGGCGATCTCGTATGGCAATACATCCGGGTTCTGTACGAAGTTTGGCGTTTTTTGTACGATGTGTGTACACTTTCTGCGTGAGCAACACCCGATAGATCTCCAAAGATTCCACCTGCACCGAAAATTCAAAACATTTATGCCCTGATGTGCCATCAATAGTATCCCTCAAATTTAGTCATTTTTTACTGAGCCATAGTTGCGAGGATCGTCTTTCAGGTAACTTCAGCATTTCGGCTTTTTAATGATACTAATATTCTTTTCATTTGTTTCAAACAGCCTAGGGAAGTTAAAACATTGAAATATTAAACGATTATTGTTATTTTTTTTGTTTCGTGTTTTCCTCAGGAACATCTTTAAAAAATCCCACATATTTCCCTTAAGGTACAATAACACATGAAACAACTGTTCTCGGTCGATATTGCATAAATTATGTTCAAGATTTATTTTCTTTTCCAGGTATTCTTCATTTTTTAAAACGCCTTGGATCAGGTAAGGATTTTACAATTCTTCTTTTCATATGCTGCATCACGTTCGATCATACATTATTTTCTTTTTCAGGTATTTTCCAATTTCTAGGAGGCACAAATCAGGTACGTAATTTTCTCGTCCTTCCCTTATTTTAGGAGCTTCCATATCCTATAATGTTTTACATTTGTCAATAAATTATTTTCTTTTTTACGTATTTTCCACTTTCTATCATCGCTTCAATCAGATAAGTATATTTTGACATCAGTTAATTCTTTTTTTATCGAAGTACACAGTTTTATGAGGAATTTTCTGTGCTTTTCCTGTGTCAGTGTTATCCAGGATCATCTTGGAAATATTTTAGGTATTTTCCTTCAGGTAAAAAGACACATAGAATATCTGTTTTCTGTATGTATTGCCTGTTTAAATTTGAAATATAAAAAACCGCACTATTACATGGATACTTACCTTGGGATTTCAGGAATTTTGAGGCATCGAGAACATCATCCGGTGACTGATTGACGACAGTAGGCATCGATGGATTCACCGCAGTACAACTGCCAAAGATTGTTGGAACTGCTGACTCGACAAGCTTTCGATTTATGTAGGGAATCTAAAATGAGTGTACAAAAAATTACAGTGACATTTACAGATGGTTATGAGCAGTAGCTTGAATGCAAGTTAAAATAATATTATTGTAAAGTGATATACATAGAGTTTTACTTTTTCAAGATACACAGACAACGATAGGTACAATCAGCGTGCAGCTGTCGCGGTTCACTATATTTAGTGGTCTTCATTACTGGGACAAGTGACCGCTTGGCATGCACAGACTGGCGTATCAGATCGCCAAATGGGAGGTGATTTTTACAAAGACTGGGGGTCGTTACTTGCGTATATTCATAGGAACAACAAGGAATTGTTGAAAAGCCCGCCTGCATTGGCCAGGTTTTTCACAGTTTTTCTATCCTCTTCAAGATACGAGTGAAATAAGAAAATAAGAAACACAGGGTAAGGGAAGGGAGTAAAAAAACCTGAAGAAGGTTGACGGGAGAATAACCTAAATAAGTACTTTCTGAACATATATAAACATATGAAACATATAAACATATGAAATGTCTAAACTTACTTGGGCGATAATCCGACCTTGTGAATCACGTGTTATCGATTCTTTGAGAATATACTTTTCCTCAAAGTGTTTTTCACACACGAAGTACGAAGGCTTCAACTGGATGGCAGGAATCGCCGCTTGCCATTTTTTATGCCGTTCAATATTTTTAGGCACTGTAAATAGCGACCACTTTTCTTTCGTCGATCTGTATCCTGTTTTGCACCCTGGTACTGCACATGTTCTACCCATGTTGATGATAAAATACAGAAAAATATGATCGCTACACCTCTTTTCCGCTCACAAACAATCAGCATGGAGAATATTTTTCGCTGTTGTGCCGGGTTATGTCACGCGCCGGGGTTCGTAGCCCCTACCGCGACAACAGCGACGCGCAGTCGCGTTGAGGCGAGCGAAAAGCTTGGACGATAAGGGTACCAAATCGTCACCATTGAAATTCGGCTTCGTTGTCAGACCTGTATGTACGACCGTGGTCGGGTCCATGGAGACTAGTATGAAGACTAGATACTAGAAGACCAAACTCAAGACGCAAAGTCGCCGAAAAAAGCGTCCCCAAAAATGGCTCCAGCATAGATGTCGCTGGGGTGCCGCGGGCCCTATGTATAGTAATATCATGGAGGCTAGCCTCTCTGATCGGACCCATGTTTGCATATATCTATACATGTGATCCGAAGCACCCCAGCGCCATCTATCGTGATACTGTTTTGGGGACGAGTTGAAAGGCCGAAGGTGGCCTTCTGTATCTAGTCTCCATGGTCAGGTCACTAGCTTGGTATAGCATTTCTCACACTGTAGAGTACAGTCAGAAGGAAAAGTTTTATTACGAAACTATAGATTTATGTATATGCTCTAGTGTATGTAGCTCGTGATATTTTTGTTTCGGACGACTGCGCTAGCCTATCGTAAGTGTCATCTTTCGGACAACATTGGGATGCCTTTTCGCTATTTCCCGCCGATTCCAGATACGTCAAGAAGACAACATATTCCGATGTCCGAAAGATATCATGAAAATGACATCTTATGTGATTATTCTTTAGGGTATCCTTCGGACAACGTTCAATTAGATACAATAGATAACATCAGACAGATAACTTGTTGATATCTGAAAATAATCATCAATTGGATAACAGCTTGTGATACCTTAAAGACATCCGTTTTCACCACCAAAAGATATAATAAACTAACTTCACAACAACATTAAACGGGATGTCGTTTGAAAGATATCGAATAGTTATCTTACGTACGTAACCTGAAACCGATTATTTATCGGCGTCAATTGGACATCTATGCCACCTGTAGGCCTATTCTGTAACTCGTAATGACAACTTTCGTTATCGTTAGCTAGCGACAGCCAATAATCGCATGCGCGATTACAGAAGAAAGTGAACCTCTTATTGGCTATCGTAGCTAACGATAACGAAAGTTGTCGTTACGAGTTACAGAATAGGCCTAAACTAAACTGCTCAGCATCTGCGGCCCAGTAAGTGGCAAGGGGGAAAGCACTTGCATTTCCTAGTGGCGACGCGTGGCGGTGCCTAGGAAATCGAAAAGTGGAGCTCCTTGGCGTGCCTACCCTCACCACCAAAATTTAGCTTCGCTGCAAGACTTGTATGTAATGGCCTCTGCACACTGCGCGCGATGAGCGACGCGATGAGCGATATCCAATGGGAGCTCAGGTATTCCGGAAATCCCCTGGGAGAGTGAAGCTCCCATTGGATATCGCTCATCGCTCGTCGCTCATCGCGCGCAGTGTGCAGAGGCCATAAGGTCCTGATTCTACCATCGCATCTCATATTTCATTTGAGACGAAATTTGAAATATGTATAGCATATACCTTCGAAAGCCGGCAGCGCCACCCTTAGTATTCGCAATATTTGGGACAAATTAAAATGCCGAGTTTGGACTCCTGCATCTCTGGCGGTGCGATATTGTGGGCCGAATCTGAGATTTTATTATGAAATCGTATTGTATTACCGATGGTAAAATGCTACGCCGATAAGAAGATGAATGCATAATTCTTCTTCGGGTAGGTGTCGCTTCGCGAATTTCATGATAACGTATGCGATAGTCGAGTATCTGCTGTTCTTTCCGTTTCAATTGCGCTTTGTTCGGGTCTCAAAACATTTTTAAATATAAAAAAAGGGCGACAAGGAGACGTAATTACGTCGTCCCCTCCGCCTATTTGGCACGATAGGACGGACCGCTACCAGAGCCGCGCGCGCGCGACCAGATGGATGAACAATCCCTGAACGCGAGGATCGCGAGTACGCCGATGAAGCGTTCGTAATCGAGGCATCTTTTTTTTCTCATTCCAAATAATACATATGTATTCTGGTGTCGCGTAGCAGTCATTCCGTTGTGCCACGCTACAAATCCACGCCGCTGCCGAAATCTCGAATATCGGCGGAGTCCTTTTTTCTTTCTTTTATTTTTTTCTCTTCGCTTTTCACGCTACTAAACAATTATTACACGAAACGTCGGTGGGGATAGAGATAAGGGGAAAATAGGGGAAACGAGATTGGACCGCCGCGCACATCCTCGTAATGTTTCGTCGCGTTTTTCCACGAACAGTTGATTCGCTGGCGTGAGTGAAAAACACTTCTTTTTTCCTCACTGCGTGATTCTCAACAATATTCGCTCGTCCGTGAGATTCGACGGAGAGACAACGGATTTTAGAATTCTTCAAAACCCTCATTCACTCGTATCACTATCCGTGGCTACTGACAAGCTAAGAAAGTGGAAGGACGAATTAATCATGTTTTGGACAAACATATACGCGCTCTCGCCTCACATCGAGGCGTTACTCAAAAAAGAAGTAAGAACAAAGTAAAACGGACACATTTTAAAAAATTAAAAAAACCAATACTTATTTTATGACAAATAATAAATACAAAGATTTTTCACCCTCTGGTTCACCTTGAAAAAGAGTGAAAGAAAGAAAACGAGAAATAACGAATTTTTCGTCATGCAGGATGTTAGTCTTCAAGAGCTGATGGACCAAGAAGAGATTGTATCCGAATGCAGGAGCCAAAACAAAAAGCTTGTGGATTAGTAAGAATTCGTAACACGATTTGTCAAATAGAAGAAAAAAAACATTCGATCGAGACGTTCCAGGCAGAGGAGAGTAAATGTTTCTTTTCTTCTATCATGTAGCCTGAGCAAGCCCGAGATAATGAAGGAGTTAGTGACCCTGACGACAAAAGAGCCGTCTGCCGAAACCGACGAGAGAAGTCGCTACAAATATTCTAACGTCGCTTGTGAACTGCTGACCTGCAATGTTCCGTCCCTGAACGAGAAGTTGGCAGGCGACGAGACGCTACTGGCCAAACTGTACTCGTTCATCGACACGGACGAACCTCTGAATCCTCTGCTGGCCTCGTTCTTTAGCAAAACGATCGGCATCCTTCTGACGCGGCGGAGCGATCAGGTGAGATATTTCTACCGAACCTGCTGCTTGATACACGATAAAAAGTGTACACTCGAAATGGTACTAATTGTAGTTGTTTTTGTTTTTTTGTCTCCCGTCTCCTTCCGCCTTCCCGATCCTTCGCTAGAATTGGTACTCCTACCAATTCATGTGTTTCCACGTTCTAGAGTTTCTGAAGAGTCGCGAAAAGTGCGTAGATCGATTGTTGCAGCATTTAGAGACGTCTGCGATAATGGACCTGGTATTGAAACTCGTGACTAAACCCGAGGGCAGTAACATGCGGCAGAACGTACTTAACGTGAGAGACGAATTTATTTTCTCCACTCACTGGAGATATAGTATCGATTCGGTGACCGTTTTTCCTGACCTGTTGTTTTCACCCAGTGGCTGGATGCAGAGAAACTCGTGCAACGATTGATTAAGCTGCTGTCACCCTCGTTGGTGGCGGAGAAACACGCTAATGCAGCTCAGCTGCTCTGCGACATGATCAAATTGGCGCGATACTTTCGAGTAACTTGCACCGAACGCACAGAGCCCGATCCAATTTTGAATACACTGGAGTCGTGAGTATCGAGGATATGCTGCTCATTCGCTTCCAATCCGATTTCTATTAAGGGGCTACATCTACCTAGAGGTCCGAAAAAAAATCAAACTCATACACAGAAAAACAACAAAAACATGGCCGCCAGCAGATGAAATTTTTTTCGCGACGTTTGGAGCTGGTCACGCAAACGGTCCAGCTGAAATCTACAAAACTGGACGGGTTATTCAAGTCAACAATAAATACAAGTTGTGGACGATCGTCGGTTTTTTAAATCTTTTTTTTTAACAAAGTGGCGACGAATTGAAATTCGAGCATGCAAAATCTATGAAAAAAGTCGTTATTTTGACATAACTTTGAAGCAATGAAGGTCTATTAAAAAAAGATTGTGTCAACCCTGGATTGTTTCCAATCGTATCTCGAACCTGAAATTTTCAGAGAAAATAGGTAAAAGGAATGGGATAAAAATATTTTTGGAAAATGTAATTTTTCGACCCATCCAGATAGATGTACCTCATTAATAGGAGATTCTTATTTATTATTGATAATTATCGGTGAACGATTTCCGATTTATGCAGGGAAGAAACTGTGAGTCTGTTGTGCGAGACGATTTTATCCGGTGAGCCAGTGGAAAGTAGCATTGTCGGAGGGGTCCAAGTGCTGCTGGTGCTTCTGGGTCACGAAACGAACAAGTAAAGCTCCCTTCGTTGCACATATTTCCGTAAAAACGTGCGATTCTTTTTTACATTCGTTTTGTTTCGTTCAGTACTGGCAACGAAGGAGAAACGCAGGGTAACGGTACCGGTGAGGAAACGCAGGACGACGAGTGTCGAATTAAAATTCAAAACGCCACGCTACCGTACTTGGAACTCATTCAAAAACTCTTACTCAACCCACCACCTGTAAGATTTTTTCCGTCTGTTACACTTCTTTCTTTTTTTGCCGTTCATTTTTCAACTCTATACATTATTGAGCGAGCTTTGTACTTTCGAGAAATACGTTCGATCACTTTTCAGAAGCCTCCGGTAAAAACAACAGCTGGTCTGTTGACTAGCCCCTTGGGCAATACTCGCCTTCACGTAGCTAAATTACTCGTCGCGCTTCTCCATCACGAGAATATCGAAATATTCAAGAAGCTTGCGCAACTCGGAACATTCCAGATTTTGTTGGTGAGGTTTGCCCCGTACGATTAGAAATATAGCACACGAAACATATACACTGATCAAGGGCGTGTAATTAACTCATTGATTTCCTTCCAGGACTTATTTTTTAAGTATTCTTGGAACAATTTCCTACACACCCAGGTCGAACAGTGTCTAGCATCCGTGATCAACGGTGATTGGCAAGAGGACAGTGAAACTGTTTATTCCCATGTACGAGCGTGAACATTCAATTTTTTGGCGTTGTTATTTTTCTACATGTTTCCGTATGCAGGAACCGTGTATGATTAGAACTCGTAAAAATTGCACTTCAGGTGTTAAAAAACAAAAAATATTCCTTATTTATTAATTTTGTAGATGTTCATCGAATGCAAGTTGACCAGTCGTTTGATGGATACTTGGAACCAAAACCAGAACACACAGTGAGTCAAATTTCAATTCTTTTACACAAATATGATGAGCTGCTTAGTGGTTGACGAGAATTTTCGTTCTCGATAATATATCGTCGTATTCTTTCAGAAACAAGGAGACGAATGTGCGTCAAGGCTACATGGGACACCTGATCAACATTGTTAATAATATTGTAAAGCAGTGCAAGAAGAATCAGGTTTTAGGCGAATACTTGGAAACGAATCCGAGCCCAGAGTGCGCCAAGCAATGGGAGGAACTCGTCACCACCGAGTTGGACGTGATCAATAAAATTCAAGAACTCGAACTGGTACGAATGACAAGTATTTGAAACGTATGCTCGATCGATGCACATGGAAAGATCGAAAATTCGCAATTCATTTGCGTCTTGAATATTTATCGAAGGGTGGGAAACCTCAGCCCTACACGACAGGCACGGACGATCCTAACGACGAGTACAATTCTTACGGTCAAGACGCTTATGTACAGCAGGTTTATGCGAATTATCAGGGACAACAGATGACACCGTATTTCATCGAACAATGCGGTTATCACGACGATGACTTTAACGATCGAGACGCTGCCTTACAGTAAGTAGACAAATACTCCCGTGCGAAAGTGAACAATTCATTATAACCGAAAAATTTAATATTTCCTAAAAAAATTTATCTATAAAGCCACTCTATGCTTAGCAACTCAATCGACCAATTAACAACCATGCCGTTCACTGTGAACGAGGAAGATCTCGACAAAGGCGAGGACATGTTCAATAAAGTGAGTATTATTACGGAAAATTAATAATAGCGTCGTCGCAATCCGAGATAACAACGAATAATTATCACAGTGAGAAAATAATAATTTATCGGGTTATTATTCGAAAAGATTTGTCAGCAGAAACAAAAGGCTGGTTTGGATGAGAGTGGCGGGGCTGTTGAGTGGGGAGACGAGGGTGAGCTAACTTTCCAGACGGTCATAGACAAACGTGACTGGCCCTCGAAACAACAGCATCACGATTCAAATTCCTCCGACGAGGACGAGGACACTCGAGAGATGAACATGGAACCGGACTCCACGGATCGTGAGTTAGATTATTCATCTGTGTTTTCTTTTCTGGCACATTCAAACAAATTTTCATTGAAAGGTACAAAATTACGAGAAAATTAGAAGTATGATACGGTCGTGCTGTGTATTGGAAGCGGAAAAAATTAGAAGAGAGCTAGTTCTTTGACAGATGATTTTGTAGGTGTCGCGGGTGCTAAATCCTAGTTTGCCTAAAAATCGAGGTGCAGGGTTTTTTAGGGGATGAAGGGGAATGGGGATGGATTAATGTCGAAGTACAACTTCTACGAGGTCGGCGCCGGGAGACAACATGTTCAGAAAAATCCGGGCTTTATTTTTGTCCACAGCGCCGAAGTCGTGAAAGTTCATTTTGGGGGTGAAATGATGAAAAAACAGTTTTAATTCGATAACTCTTTAGAAAAAATTCATACAATTTTTGTTCAAATTTGAACGTTGTAGACCTTGATAAGACGCGTCAATCCAGTATTTGATCATCCCTCTCTGATAATATCTTCACCGCCAATAAAATTGTTTATTGAATAACTCAAAAACAATCGATTTTTCGGGAATGGTTTAAATGTACGAAATGTAGAGAATAATGTTTTCTATATGTTCGTTTCTATGGAACACCCTTGAATCTGGCTTATTCAATGTTGCTGTAGGTTGGCATCAATCCACCCCCGTGACCCTTCATTCCCTTAAAAAACCCTGCACCTCGATTTTTCGGCAGACTTGGATTTAGCAGCGGCAGCATCTACAGAGTCACCTGTCAAAAAACACCTATTTTTTTCCAATTACGGGATTTTTCAGCGACAGCACGACTGTCGATTACTACGATTTGAAGAAATGTTTATTTTTTTCTCGTTGCAGCCTGGACATCGGGGGAACAATTCCCCAGCGTACTGCCGCGTGTCAATCCGTGGGACGTTGCGCCCGCCGACACACCCGAATACACGGGATGGGCGAATTTCGATAATTTTGAGAATGCACCAAACATGACGGAAGCTCTGAAAATAAATGAGACGGCGTGCCAGGAAATTAGCGCCGAGCTCACCACTGCGACGATCTCAGCCTCGTCGGATTCAGCGATCCGTGTGGAAGTCTCGATGCCAACGGAACACGTGGTATCGGACGTTATTAAATCTAGCGCCGGTACCTCGGAGACTACAAGTTCCAATATCGTTACGGACAGTGTCGACAAATCGGTCGTTGAGATTGCTACGGTCCAAGAGCAATCGCGAAAGGCTCAGATCTCGCATGCACCCGCTAAAGCTCATAAAGACGTCGAGTCAGGCTCATCGGATGCTGACAAAATTCAGGAACACTTTCAAATGGTTGAGAAGATCTCAGAAAAGTGCGCAAAGCTTGAAATAGTAGAGGAACCGCGCCAAAAAGAAGAATCCGAGAAATCAGAGGCTACGGTCGAACCACTGGAAAAAAAACCCGAGAGTATTAACGATGCTGGGACTATCGTCCCCACGACCCCCGAGGACTCGAAGAAATCCGAGAATACGAGAGTCGAGGAACCGGAAAAACGGGACAAACCGCAAACGATGCTGTAAAAAAGAAAACGAACATAATCCATTGTCGTTCAACTGTTGATACTTGACGATATACCGAGTCTAAAAAATTCCCATGCAATAATATAGGATTTCAACAGACTCGAGTCCTCTGTCAAGCCCCCCCCCTTTTGCCGCGCCTCTCGCTGTTCGGAAACTATAAATCAATCATACAAACATAAATCATATCAAAACATTTAATTTACTGTGTCTGGAATTCTACCATTTTTAATCACGGTTCGAATGGTTCGAGCGAAAGAATTCCATACTTGTTCATAAAAGAATTAATACATAATGAAATGAGGAATTTACATTGTGATGCTCAAATGCTTTAGAAAAAGAAAAATAGCTCGATGTCTGTATTCAAGAATTTCATTTTGTTTGGTAAATATTTAATTATTCATTCGGTAACGACTATAAGAGATTCGAAGGAAGGCAAGAAGAAAAAATGTATCTCAAACTTATCACTTATTGTAGAACAAACACAGACAGATACATATATATATATATATATATATATATATATATATAACGTATCAACTTGTACAGTCGAATGTGAATATACCAGGGAATTTGGAATAAGTGGAGGGAGGCGAGCGGTGTAATATGATCGAATAAATAACGCGATTACTTGAAATCTCGTTTTGAAATCATTGTTACCTAATCCTATTTTTTTCACATACACTTCTACGTTGAATCATCGGATGGAGTACATGGCCAATCTTGAAATGAATTATATACGGAAAACGAGTCGCTTGCAATGTATAACGATCGTTACACTGCGATTCTTCACAGGCTTCTATTGTTTTCTTTTGTCGTTCTATTCTCGGCGCTTTCGGCTGTTTAAATGACAATTACAATTAACAGAGAGCAATGATTAATTAGGCAAGAAGAAACCATGGCCTCGGAGGGAACGTCGTCAGGTAGCTAAACATTGGTTTTTGTACCAATCGCAAAACTTTGATTACACATTCTTTTTTTTCCTCACGATTAAAGTGTTTCGGAGCTGAATGATGACACAGTTATATATATTGTCGCGCTTTTGTTGGAGGCTGCGGATTCGCAGTAACGAGTTCGGGATTTCCGGTGAAAGGGCCCGATAAGTCTTCTGTATAAATGTCTTTCACGCTACGGAGCACGAAAGGACAACTTCAACGCTCGAGTCAACAGAACAGGTGGCTGATTTTTGTTTCAAGTTTCTCACAAACGAAATAGCGGTGAAAATTCTCAATGGAAACTCGTATTCAATGCTTTCGTGGTCAAGTATAAAAATATTCGGATCGAGACTCACGAAGTTGTCTCATAGGACTATTTAGTTTCTGGAGAGTAGGAGAGAAACGTTGAAGCCGCCCCTGGAAAAATTGTTCGCACGAGTTTCCAAAAAAAGAATGGCTTTGGCGGGGCTCAGCCTAAGTGGAAGGACGACGATGTAAGGTAGACAAAAAAATATAACGATCGATACAGCAAAGTATAAAATTATTTGGGCAACTTCGGAAACCTTTAACAGAAAATACAGGATAATTTTAACGTCTCCGATATGGCTTTATGAACAAAAGATTCTCGATGCACCACGAAAAATATTTGACGCAAATGAAAAAAATGTTTTTATTTGTCAGCCACCGCGACTGGCATCGTCGTCATTTGCGTCAGTTTCATATTGATATTAGTAGAAACGACTGCCAAATGCTACTCAATTGGCGTGTGACCTCGTCGTCAAAAATCTCGAAGACAGAGATAAAAGGTAAACACACATTTGTCACGTTTTGTTGGTGCTAGTAAATTATACGATCGGCGCGCCTCATGAAGTGAGCCCTCACAGACCTATTGACAATTAATTGTCAATAGGTCAAAATAAATTGTTCATACAGATTTTCTTTTACTCCTCAACCGAGCGAAATTATTTGTACTCTTGTCGATCGAAATACGCGTATCCGGTTGAAGCGGGAAAACATAAATAGGTATAAATGCACACTGCGATATCATTACGATTTTCGACATCGTCAAGAAAGCGAATAACTTATTGGTAAGTTATTCGGCAAAAATTATTAAACTCATAGTTGGCTATGGTTGCTTCTGCATGTTCGAATTTTTTGTAAAACGCACTGTAACATCTTTCGTATAAATTAAACGGTAAGCTTACACGTGAAAGGTGGCACAATAAGATTATCTCGAAATTTTCACCAACGTGCAGACTAAGTAAGTCCAGGCTTGAGCGAATCAATTGAATACTTTTTTTAGCAAATAATATCAATACAATTTTCATTCAACCATCGCGCGAATGTTTTTAACAACAAAAATAATGTATACGTTCCAATCGTGGAAGATGGTAAGTATAAATTGTCAAACATTTACTGTCTTTTGGATATGGTTGTATCGCAATTGTACCATACAACTTGAAACGAAATCGCGTTTTTTCAAGATCAATGTTCACTCAACAATTCGTTGAAAATATGTTTCTTTCTCTTCGTCTTCTTCATCGTTATAACGACACTTGACAATTCAGAGGACAATCATAGATCGATTATACACGTACACAATTAAAAAAATAAAACTTAGAGCGATCAATTCTCGTGTATGTAATACTAATTTCGATCGATACAATCTCCTCTTAACCGGTATCGTCAATGATATATGTATGTATGTATATATATATATATATATATATATATATATATATATATATATATATATATATATATATATATATATATATATATATATATATATATATATATATATATATATATATATATATATATATATATATATATATATATATCTCATTCGTATTGCTGATTAGAATGATCAGTATTCCAGTTTTTGAATATTTTTCACATGTTTTTCGTTTTTGTACCAGGAGACAGATCTTCCGATAGCTCAGATCTGAGTACAAGTTCCGGTTGCAACGGAACAAAATTGTTGAAAGCTAAATTCGTTAATTAAAATTACATCATGAGTTATCGGAGTTGAACGTCGAACTCATCTATACACACTACTAGAACTCTCTTCCTAGATTATGCGCGCTCTTTCGTTCTCGCGTGCTCTCTTTCTCTCCCTCTTCCTCTCTCGCTCTTTTTACATATTGAACAATTTTTCATTTTTCGGAGACATTTCTTTGACTTTACACAATGTATATTATCGTAAATTTCTAGTTCCTTCTCGTTTTTAATACTTGGAACGTTTCTTTCGTGTACGTGGGGCGGTGTTTTTTTTCAAGACGTAGACGCGAGTAACAGGAGGCGGAAGATGGAAATATTATGTTTCGTTCCTCGCATTATTCTCGTTAAAAATGAGTGTTTTTGTTCTCCCTTAAAAGGTCAAGGGCGGAATTTATTTTAAATCCAGCTCGAATTCGGGACTCTCGAGAGTGAAAGGTTTGAGATTCTCGACTACCGGTGTCTCGTCCGGATCAATGCGGATTCGTATTTTGTTGGTTTCTAGGGAGCGCGGCAGAGTACGCTCGAGTTCCTCGCGAAAGGAGGCTTGCGACAAGGGTGTATAGGGTACATAGATTCGTACAACATCGGGACTCGGTTGATGGGGTGTCGCGCGAGGTGTCGGCAAGCCACCGCTACCCGAGCTACCCTCGGACACGTTGCTCTGTGTATCAAGGCTATTATCGAGAGCTTGGGAACGCGTGGCCGAGCTAAATACCGATAAATCGGCTGTCGATGTTACGGAGGTATCGGCTAACGAACGACGAGAGCCGTGCGGTGATCCACCGTCGTCCAGGCTCGGATCGAGCGAAAACTTGCTTCCTGCAGATAGATTCCTCTCGGTAATAAATTGACGCGACGATATCCTGGCTGGTGTCTCCAGCCGTATCGAGGTACGAGCTCGTCATTTTATATGTGCGGAAACAATCATTATTCGACGCGGTTGCCATCAAAGCACACACACACACACACACACACACGCACGCACGCACGCACGCACGCACGCACGCACGCACGCACGCACGCACGCACGCACGCACGCACGCACGCACGCACGCACGCACGCACGCACGCACGCACACACACACACACACACACACACACACACACACACACACACACACACACGGTCTTATTTTACTTCTCATTGTGGAGTCATTGGAGAGAAACGAGACTTACCGGTAAAATCACCGCCACTCGATGCGTCCGCGGGTGTTGGACTGTTCCTGGTGTCCTCGAGCTCTTCGGCGATTGTACGTCGTTGTACCACTGATTCCCTCATCGTGTGCTGAGCTTCGCTGAATTCCTCGGCTCGTCTTCCAACCTGTACGATCGTTGAGAAATTCTTATCGTTGATATGGATCGCGAACGAGGATTCTGGTACGTTTTTTTTTTTTTTTTTTTTCATACCTTGCTCGTGAAGGAGGGTTCCTTGAAGGTTCCGAAGGGAAATCGAGGTAACTCCGGTGGCAAAGGTGGCCCCGGATAATCGAGTTTAGCCTTCTTGAGCTCATCGGCACTTCGCTGCATTGTATTTACGACGGTGTCGTCGTCGTAGCGAAAGTCCTTCTCCAGCTTGATTTGCAAGTAATTGCAAAACTCGTCGAGTCCCTCCAGGGCCATCAGATAACGTTTGTGTAACTTCATTATCGTGTAAGCCATTGCTGAGAGTATACGATCACCGTCCAGCAAGAATACGTCCCATATACGTAGCCCGAGACTCACGGGTGTCTAAAAACGACGATAACTATTGTACACAGTAGCCTTGCTCCGCTTCGGTAAAATCGTTTCAATAGGACAAAAGAGCTCACGCGTTCTTGAAACACGACGAAGAACCATTTCAATGAATAGAGAATGGAATCGCATCCGCACTTGTCCAGTTTTCGCTTCAATTTTGGTAGGAATTTGTTCATTATTTTGTCATGATGCTCGATAAAGCGATTCAATTTAGGAAAACCGTCGATGTAGAAGCCTGCAACGAGCAAACGAATCAACGTATGACTACGAGTGTTTGTCGAATGAGCGACGACAGCAGCATATCAAGAGACAACAGGGCATAGTGACGAATTTGTTAATCCGAATACGAATTGACCATTTATTTTCCCGGAAGCCCTCAATTTTTATTTTAAAATCTTGAAAAGTGTGTGAAAACGTATTTTTTTCTGTTTAGTCGCCTCAATTCTGGGCGTTCGACTAAAACTAAGTGATATTCGTATTCGGCGGAAACTTTCCCATCGGAAAGACCTTTGAAGTCGATCGTTCAACTACAAAAATCTGCCAAAATACGAAAAAATATTGTATCTTGATAAATCAAGCGTCATTTTTTAGGATAATTAGTAACGAAGAGTATAAGCACAAGAAGGAGTCTAAAATATAAAGGGCAACGAAATGACAAATCTCTATTTCTTGTTTTTTTTTTATGGACCCATATATATGTATTAGCGAATACAAATTGACCATTTATTTTTTCCGAAACCCTCCACTTTTTACTTTAAAAAATCGTCAAAAATGTGTGAAACCACGTTTTTCCCTTTTAGCCGGTTGAGGTTTGAGATTTCGGAAAAACTTTGCGATATTTGTAATCGCCGGAAATTTCCGAATGGAAAGGCCATTGCAATCGCTTCAAATTCGAAAAAAAAGAAGTTTTTTGGCCGATTTTCCGAAATCACTTAAATTGCGAAACTTCAAACAGCCGTAGCATCGGTTGTATTTTAGCGACGTAAGTTCATCGGAAGGGTTTTAAAAGGGATTTTGATCCCTTGAAAAAAGGTCCACTACCAAAATTACTGAAAAAGAGGCAAAAGGGTACGTATGGAAAACTTGGCCGAAACCAATGGTCCGTTTTTGAAATTCTGCCAAAAATATCAAACAAACATCGTAGCTCAATAAACCGAACGGCATTTTAAAGAGCAAACGATAACGAAAAGAATGTGCGCAGAGCGAAGTTTTAAATCAAAACGAGAGACTGGGCAGCGATTTAGTGAAGGGAGAATTTCTTGGCTGGGGTGGGAAAAAGTTGATTAATTTTTTCGCAGTCCTTATCGCTGTAGTTTGACCTCCTGAATTTGAACTTAATACATTTACAGCGTTTGGGCATCTTTTTGACATCTTGGGCAGTCAGTGCGAAGCTTCGTTAGTTTTTCGAGGCGCAAAGAAGAAAAAGATAAAACAATCAATGCGTAACGTTAGTATAGATTTGCGTCACACAGGCAGGCTTGAAACAACAATAATAGTGGTATCAAATCGTCCAAACCATGCATGCTGTACTTCTTATCTGCGAGTAGAACGGAAAGTCCCCAAAAAGCGTCCTCCTCGTCCATGTACAGCAAAAGCAAACCCGCCAATACCGACATTCCCTGGCAATATCCGACTTCCATGTTGTACATGCTGTAAGCGGCGAGCACATAGAACATGGAGCGTTGTTTGATGCTGTAGCGTTCTCTGAAACGGCCAAGACAGACCCGCTTGATTAATAACTTTCACTTACAAGGAACATCACTTAAGTGTCCGCCTTCTATGTTGAAACTCATGTTACAGGGGATTCCAAAAACCGAAGATAATATTGCAGGTGCTGGCAGGTCAGCTCATGACGATTCAGAATAGCCGAGTACGACTTCTCTAGAAGTGTCATAGTTTTCGAGATATTCGCACTTTTTTGAAACTCGTGAAAATCTCAAACTCAAGGCAATATTTTACATATCGCAGATGCCAATACGGATATTCTTCTGTTCGGTTTCTTTCGTGCTATCAACAATTACCATAGATGTTTACATTGTTAGGTCTATTGCATTTTCATTACTCAGCTTCATTGATAGTGGCATAATGAACGCACAACGCCGAACTCGCAACATATCTTAAAAATGGGCTCATTTAGTCTAGGTTTAAAAAAAGACACAACACGTAGGACTTTGTATTACTGTAATGTTCAATATCGCTATTTTATTAAAATCGTGCGAATGTTTCGAAAACTTCGACACTTACTGAGGGCATATACGGTTATTCTGCATCATCACGAGCTGACCTATCAGCACCTGCAGTATTATCGTTGGTTTTCGGGATACCTTATATGTGATAAAGTGTTGAAAACTATTAGACTCGTATTTTTTTTTAACGGCGGAAAAGCGCTTTTGGGGGAACCACGCCTCAAAGAAAAGCGTGTCGCGGGATGATTTTGCAGTTTCACCCACAAGCAGTCCACCGATCTGAATAAAACAAAAATCGAAAATCTTCAGACGTAAAACGATGAAAAGTCCACTATAGAAGTATCGGAGAAAAATTAAATTGAGGGGTGACACGGCTTTCTTTGAGGCTCGGCTTTCCCCCGTGGAGCCGTTGTTCCGTAGATGAAAAAATACGTGCCTAATAGTTTTCAATGTTTTATCACATATACGAGTTTCAATACAATCGAAGGCGGACGCTTGAGTGATTTTTTTTTGTTAAATATACTAGAACTGTAATAAACTAAAAGAAATGGGTTTTCAGAGCTCACCGATAATTAATGTGATCTCTGTATTGTCTCGCAACGTCCGCGTCTATCTGCCTTATCTCGGTGGACCATTGTCTGGCTAGTTGGAGCATCTCATTGTACTTGCCAGCCTGTTCCTGCTTCAAGGTTTCAACGCCGAGCAGGAGAGTCCACACGCGTCCTCTCAGTCTATTGGGAATCCCTTTGTATATTCTTCGTCTCAGCTTTTCCTTGGTGGACGCGCCGTTCCAGTCTTGCATCATTTTCTCCCACTTTTTCAGTCTCTCCATTTCGACGTGGCGTATCTTGAGATCGTTGGTGTCCATGGCGTTCGGCAGGCGCTTGTCGCTGAAAGCGAACGGAGATGAGTAACGCGGCTCGAAAGTGCATTATTATCAGTTGCAGCATAGTTACGTCCGACGTAAGCAAAGATACAACGTTCGTCGTCGACTCACTGTATGAAACCGTATCTGTCGGTAGTGTGATAGACTTCGTAAGCGGGATCCTCCCACGCATCGATTTGCACGCCGTTCTCTCTGCCTCTATCGTAACAGCTGAATATTCTGTCGCGCTCGGCGGCGGACCGCTTCAGTAGCTCCTCTTCGTTCATTCCACGAATGTACGTCGCCTATTTTGTTGGAACATACCACCGAAGGGAAAGATCACCCGCTGTGTTTCATCGATTTTCCATAATCTGAAATAAAGCAAAAATATCATTCGACCGTTTTATACGAACCGATTGCGATAAAAGCTCTAACATTGCATTGCGAGAACACGCTCGGGCCTACTTTTTCCAGCTGTCGAGAGATTGAATCATTGACTGAGAAGGCGGATTCTGATGTGAGAAACACACGGATATGATATCCGAATACGCGGAAAAAGTTATAACTTTTGATCGCTCGCGAAGCCGCGGCTATCTTTATTTTCGCGCTCACGAAAGCGCGGAATGATTTTTTTCAAGGGCTGTTGGCACGTTGAAGAATAACTCACCATTGTCGTATAAATATCATCGTCGTGACAATCGTGAAACTTTTCGATATCGCGGTGTATCTCATGTTGCACGATTCAAACGCGTTTGTACATATATCCGCGGTGAGGATAGTTTTGATTTATCTACCCATCATTCGCGTAACTCTGGCCATGGGCCAGGTGTCTTTGCTGTGGGGATTGCAAAACGACCGAAGAAAAAAATGTATCCTTTAAAACGCGAGTGTGTAAAGCCGTGCGACCAGCGAGCGAGATACGGGCACTTAAGAATTCCAGGCTTTACGTTATTGTTTCTCTCTCTCGCACATCACGCTGCGCCTGCGGCCTTTCGTCGCACCCCTTGACAGACGATCGCAGTGAGTCGCAATATTCTCCCGAGAGATGGCACCACTATGTTATTACTATATTGACAGCACGGTCGTATATACAGGTCTGGGCACTCCCGTATATTCCGTATACCCCAAAGCGTGCCTCTATCTGACGCCTCAAGTTGCGGAGCTGGCCACAAAAGCGTGGAGCGCTGCTATCTCGGAGGCATGTGCGACAGAGAGCGATGTATGCGCGCATGCGCATTGTCTTTCCCTTCACGTGGCCGTAATGAAAAATGAATACAATTCATTCCGAAATAATTACTCGAACACAAAAACTGAAAGCATAAACTAAAAGCATAAATGAAATATGAGCGATGAGCCGTTAGTTAATGATACTCATCGTCTTTGCCACGCATAGGCTGACTTAAGTATCGCTCAATCCAATTATATTTTTTTTCGTTTACGGACAAAATTTCGTTTACGAAATTTACACGTAAATTATAGTTTGTGTAGATATTCGGAAGCGGGGCTCCTGATATACATAAAATCTAAACAGAGCCAAACAAGAAAATTAAAAAAAAAATCATCTGATTCTAGCAGGAGCCCCACTTCCGAATATTTACCATGCTTTGAAAAAAAACATGCTGAAAATGGGAGGGATAACGATTAATAATTTACTTTTGCGATAATTTTTCCATCTCGATCTTTATGGATAAAGTGACGAACAATATCCGATAAATAAAAGTGTTTCTCGCATATCGTATGCGATTTTTTAATGGTCCATTCAGTTCTGGCGTCAGTGCCTTCGCCCACTTAGCGCGCAACTCTTCATCATTCGGAATTTTGAACAATGAGACGCTCCGGGTTATTTAAATACCCACTTCTGCATCCCGGAATCATGCACCGCTTCGGCATGGCAATACATGGATACTTTTTTTCCCGTATTGAATATAAACCGTACGATACACTTGAAATCAACCCGCCACAACGAGGTTAGGCCACAGCGTATATACGACCGTCACCACACAACGTGCATGCCATGCCCCGTAAACGCGGTATAAACAAAAGTGCCTCCCCTTCACTAGCGCCGCGGTGGAATGCGCAAATAGAGGCGTCACTTCGAGTCACGCATTCTTCAACGGAGTGCCCATACCTGTATATACGACCGTGATTGACAGAAACATCTTAAGAGGGAATGATACATTATCGCGGTCGGTATGGTAGAACGATTATAGATTCCCACGGATCTCTGAAACGGCTCTTCATATCCCGCCGACTTTGCCAAACGACGTCAAATAGATAGACGAACGGCTATCTTCTCAAATTTTCCGAATTCGAGAAAAAAATGTAGATTCGGTTATCATAAGCCAATCTACATTCTTTTTCTCAAAATCAGAAAATTTGAGAAGAAGAGAGCCATTCATCTATCTATTTGACGTCATTTGGCAAAGTTTCGACGGGATCTGAAGAGCCGTTTCAGAGATTCGTGGGAATCTATAATCGTTCTGCCATACCGACCGCGATAAGGTACCATTCCCTCTTAAATTGCGCGCGCTTTAAGCAGTCAGCCACCATTTTGAATACGGGGAAAAGCGATCATTTGCGATTTCCGCTTCGCTACAGACATAAAACCAGCTAGTGACTAGAAAAGGAAAGGAAAAAAACGTATCTTTTTCCCAACCACTGAAATACTCGTCAAAGATTCTTTGAAATGTACTTCATTGTTTTATTGAGTTTTTGTACCGGGCTCAATAGGTCCAACCTATATATAGCCTTAGGGCTACGTGTCACACCGACCGAGCGGCCACGAGTGCGAGAGATAGCTGATTTTCAGATTCCCAGTGTTCTAAATGGTTGATTTTTTGAAAAAAAAAAGAAAAAAACTTCCGCTTTGTTGAATGACGAACGTCTTTCTCTTCGCTTGCCCGGAATGTGATTCGTTTGGGAGAGAACTTGGCACTAGGATTTTTACCGACCGGACGTGTGGCCCATGTCCTTAATTTTTTTCTATTGAAAAAAAAAATCACCTTCAGCTGAGAAATTCTGCAATTTTTAAACATATTTACACCGAAATTTATTTAAAGTCTCTCAGAGATACACTTTAAACGTAAACAATGATGTTCGGTTTGGATTAAACTTTATAAGGATAAAACAAAGTGGATTTTGCGAATTGCCTCGAGCTCGAAACTAATGTATCGATAGAAAATACTCGGGCACATCGATCAGATTATGTGTGTATGTATATATATATGTATATTTGACGCAACATCGCCGGCACTGATAAAAGAAAAGCGAGCGATGCTCGTTTTGGGAAATTTCCCTTTTTTTGCCTCGTGGTAGCTCATCTCATTGGTTCCTCACTAACTTCGTGAAATTCCTTTGTATCATTTCGTAGCTTATGGCTGTATAAGTTCTAGCGCGTTGCGAAACACGTAATGACGACAGTACGCATGGTATAAAGGAAAAATAATATTCTGTTACTTGAAGATAGGAGGGAAAAAGAAAAAGTGAGAGTTCGCTTGGTTTTAGAACGGGAAATAAGCTGCCGCATCGTTCTCTCATCTTATTCCCGTAAGGGTCGTATACTCCGATATGCCGAATTTCTCCGTAGTACTCGCATTGACCAGAGCATTTTCAATGTCCGTCATTATTCCGGACAAGAACGAATCGTTATCGCCCGTGCTCTCGATTTTCAAACAGGATTGTTGATCGTTGGACGTTGATTTCTAAAAGCGAGAAAGATCGATGATATCTTTAGGGGTACATAACGGGCGTGTTTTTGAAAGGACGCGTACGAACTTTTTCTTTGATTAGAAGGCACACGAGATGACCCATTACGGAGCGTCCGAACAAAGTGGCAGCACCGTCGATCTTCTCGACGAGACTGAGACGACACTGATTGCATATTACGTCGAGAGCGTGGGCGATACCCCGTGGGAAGAGCACGTCCCGTTGATTCTTGAAAACGAGCCTCCCTCGATTCAATTCCAGAGAGAAAGCGTCCTTTTGGCTCATACCCGTAGCCAAGAAGTCGCAGCAAGTCAGACGTACGGAGAAGTTCAATCGTTCGCGAATCTCCTCGGGGAAATCGCCGAGAACGTAGGACACGTGGCCCGGAAGTGCTTGCGGTATCGTGTCCAGGACAGTGATGAATAGTCGAACGATTTGACTACTCGATGGTTGCAGAATCTTAAGGTCACCCGATTTTCCAGGCTAAAAATTAATGGCATGTTGCGCTCCGGTGAGCTTAGTCACGTCGTTACCGGTTGTCGTTTGTACTTACATTTTCGTCGAGTTTGAGGGTCGAACCGTCGGGCGTTACATCAAGGCTCAAGTTTCTCAGTACTTGACCACCCGTATTTTTCACTTCCACCGAAAGAACTATTTTGTAACCCTCGTTCAGCATTTGCGTGTCGGTTGGCGTCAAATCGTACGATAGGTCTACTCTCTCGTTACCGATCAATTTTTTGAAAGCTGGCCCGCTCCCGCACATCTTCTCGTATCCCTCGTGGCTGGAGCTCAAGTTAGGCAATATTTCGGCCGATGGAGTTGAGATCCCGGCGGTCTCCTCATAGCCGCCCGATGATTTCGGATTGATCGGCTCTCTGTGCTTTCGCCGATGTTTCGGCTTCTCGTCGACGTCATCTCGCTCTTTTTTCTTGGATTTGGTGCGTCTCGAATGCTTCTTCGTTGTTTCGGTCTCGATGAGGTTTTCCGCTCCCGAAGATTCGCCCCTAGCCTCGGTCGTCGCAGCTGTGTCGTTCCCCAGCCACAGATCTATCGTTTTACGATTCTTACTTTCCTTGGCTAGTTTCTCCTCGTTCTTACGACTTCTGCTCTTCTTCTTCGTTTTTCTGCAAGTCTAAAAGAGAAAACGAGAGCTTTGCGTCAAGCTGGCCGCTATGCGCCAGACACGAGGGCTCACGAACAAAGGGCACCTTTTCTCTGCTTTTCTCGTTTTCGGCCCCGATTTTATTCTTATCACGCTCAAGACCCGGTGGCCTGTGTTCGAAAACCGGAAGTCTCTCATCGTCGCGCAGCGGTACGTCCAAATCAACGTTCAGAGCACGATGAGGATCGTTCGCGTCAGTCACGTTGTTGTCGTCGTTGTCACTGAGCTCAGCTCCGGGTGGCAATTCTCCGATGCCTGTATTGACAACTTGAGAGGGATACCTGTCATCCGGCTCATCATCCTCGGAACTCGATTTTTTCTCTGCAATGAAAAAAGGAAAGGAAATAAAAGAAGAACGAAGATTGATCGAAGAAGGGTCCAGAAATGTGCGACGCTTGTACTACCTTTCTTAGATTTTTTCTTGCTATGAGTTTTGCGTCTCTTCTTTCCGCTCTCGGTTTCCGCACCCCAGAGTTTTTTCGAGCTCGGGAATGTGCTAGTTTTCAAGGAGATCGGTATGTCAAGCTCGGCGATCGGTATGCTGTCGAAAGCATCACCGTTCTTGTTGCTGCTACCAATGTCGTGATACGAGCTTCCGCGATTTGTGCTATCCCCCTTCAGATAGTGTGGATTGTTCTCCTGCTCCATTATTCGAACTTCTCTGCGTCTCTGAAGTTCCTCGGACGTTGGTTCGATCGTGACGCGTTTGTTACCGACGTAAACCGTCGACTTCTCGTCACGCACGAATATGTCGTTCATGTCGAGATCCTCAGAGTCCGAGCTCTCGGAAGGTGGCTCGTTGATCCACGTGTCCAAATCCAAACCCTCGGGTACTTGTACCTGAAGAATCAAAACGACGCGCCTCAAATTTTTATCGTATTCATCGATATCAATTTGTAAATTTTTCAACGATTCTCCCGAACTGACCTTGCGTTGGGCTTTGGGCGCAACAGGATTGAGTTCACCGACAAAGGTCTCGGCGAATTCGTCTATGAGTTCGGGATTGTCCTGCAAGCATTGAAAGAGCACAAGGGCCGAGCTCGATCTCTCCTGAACTTCGAGATCGCCGCTCCTCACAAATTCCGCTACAGAGTCTTTCATTTCGAAGATCTTATCCGTGGTGTCGCGATCGTTCTCCCGGTGTGCTTTCGCCAGCGTCGTTGCAGCCAGTTTCAGTATGTTGTGCACGTAAACGGCTTGTATGTGGCCGGGCAGGCTGGAAGCTTGAGATTTCAACATGGCTCGTAGCGTCGAGAGCGGATCCTCGAGTTCGCACGAGAATTCACCGCATATCCACGCAGCCGCGTAGAGAACCTCGCTCATCGTGGCTCTCGGTTGTCCGCTCAACAATTGAGCGTTCTCCAAAAGCGAGGCGCACTGTTGCACCGCGCACTTCCTTATAGCTTGTACCCGTATCGCAACGTCGAGCAATTGTGTCGCTACCAGTTGACCGTGTTTCGTGCCCTCCATACGCGTAAGATCGACCAGTATCGAGATGTACCTGCAACGAAACGTCGTGTCATTCGATCGGACGAAACCAATTTCGAAAGTAAAGAGACTCTTTAAACTTACCACTCGAAATACGTTATAAATTGATAATTGTTTTGTGAGCATATTTGGATTATTTTCGACAGTAATTCGTCGCGATAGGTAGTGCCCTCGGCTTTGTCCATGTGTATCATCAATTTTCTCACGATCTCCATCAGATTCTTCTTCGACACCATACCATAGAGCAAATCGAGGGCCCTTAATCTAATACTTTCGTCTTTGTCGTCAAGGCACTGCATTATGAGATCCTTGTGAGCTTGCACGCTCTTCGGATGAGTCTTCAGAATTTTCGACATCGCCAACAATCCCAGATACTTCAAGTTCTGATCGGAATCCTCGATCAGTATGCGCAACTTTTGAACGCAGAGCTGTATGGAATCCGAGTGATTCGGCATACCGGACGATATGGATATAAGTACGGCTATCACCGTGTTTATGCACTCGTACAGCAGAGACATCGCGGACGTGCTGAAATTTGACGAGGAAAAAAAAAGAAACCCGACCAACGAATAAATTTTTATCGGTTGTCTTTGGGAATACCGCGAAAGCTGCTACAATTTTTCGAATAAAGGCTGGCCAAGATCTACGCGACGATAAGCGGAGCTTTCCGTGTGAAATATAGCTGAATTCTTTTTACCTGTGTATCAAATTGGTCAAAGGTTCTATGAGCTTTTTTCCAAGCCTAGGTTCTAGAGGTGTCAAGGCGCCAAACTGCAAATTCAATTGGAATATTGAAGAAAAAAAAAACAAAACAAAAAATCTCTACGGAGTACACGAGTATGGATTTTTTCCTTTCTTGTTTTCTCACAAGACGCATTTACACTCGTCTAGATTACACATCAATGGTACTAAGCCAACTAAATTATCGTTGCCCGTTCTATGTGTGCTGCGGGCGGCAGGAAAAAATACCAACAATAAGACAAAAAAAAAGATAAAGTATAATACGATAATTACGAATTGACGACACACAATATTATCTAGCATTTTATTATTTTAAACGTGACGAATAACCTTGATATCAAGTCAATGAGGGGCTGTGTCAGCTGACGACCCAATTTTGGCTCAATGAGCGTTATCGTCGAGAACTAAACGAATAAAAGACAGGAATACTCACGGTGAGAAAAACACACTCGAAGAATTAATACGCATTTCTCAACGGATAAATTTTGCCTTGAAGAAAAAGTAGAGCGGACGGAGAACCCGAAGGGGCTTCGTTTTGCCTCTCGCAGTGATTTTTGGTATGTGAATATTGTAGCCCTGAGAAACTTTGGACAGATGGGTAAAGCGGTTATCGTGACTCACCAGCTTGATGATTTTTATGAGCATCCAATTGTTGGTCGAGGTGGTCATGAGTTTGAAAAAGATTGGCGCTAGACTCAGATAATTTCGCGGATTTTTTCGTGCCAATTCGCACACGACGTTGACCGCCGCCGATTGTACACCGCTGTCGGGATCCTCTAGTTTTTCCTTCAGACGGGGAAAAGCCGGTCTGAGAGCTTCCGGGAAGCGCAAGAATACTTTGTACATCATGAGTACAGCTTTTTTGCGCAGGTAGGGCTTCGTGCAAGTGAGGAGGGTCATTATGTCGTTGACAAGATCCCTCGCAAGATCAGGACTTATGAAGCACGAGAGGCCACTGAGCGCAAGGCCAGCGTCGTACTGATTTTGGCTGTTCAAATCTTTGCGTATCATGTTCGTCGTCAGCATCAGTAACTGCAAAGAGACGAGCGTGCGTATGCACCAAAATTAATATCTCTTAGTTTGTTCTATAATTGTCTTCTCATCTTAAAGGACTGGAGAACTTTACCTCCGTGTCCGTGTGGAAGCTCTGACTGGCGGCCAAGTAGCCGATCCTTTTGTACGTGAATTTGCCGGACGACATGACTTCGATGGTATTGAAGCCAGCCCAGCTTATGTCGTATCCCAACATTTGGAGCTGTAAAATAAAAATCTACGTCAGATGTCCAATGGTGACAGGATATTCTGGAATGCGTCATCTTACACATCTGACGGATTAATATTGGCGCTCCCGTTCAAGAGCAGATACGTACATAAGTCAACTTGGCGACGGCATTTGCCTTAACGTCTATGTTGTCTTGACGCAACTCCTGCTTAATCTCCTCGATACACTGTGCGATATACTTGGCCTAAAAATCACAGGTACATCAACTTATTCTTTCTCTCAATGGAATTCGATGTAACATTGGATCGGTACGAAGATTTTCCAATATTACCTCGTTATTTTTGTTGTTGCGAATGCCTCGGACGAGATCCGTCAGATTTTTGTCAAACATTCGTTCAAAGTTACCCTTCACTTTGCGAAGAGCCATCTTCGTACGGTACGAGAGGAAGAAAGGAGAAAGAAAAAAATTTGCACGAATACAGATGTAACCTATTGCAAAATTGGAAGAAAAAAAAGCACCCGCGTATCTCTTGCTCAATTGAGATGTTTTTTTTCTTCTTGTAGACGAATTTTGGGATGCCGTAATAACGGACGAGGTCCGATCCGATTATACTTGAGAGATTATTATTTTATCGTTATGTATTTATCGAGTTAGCACAATTGTACACTACATTCCGGCAGCTAACGCTCTCTTTTCGCTGTGAAATTTCACTCGCACCTCTCTCTCTCTCGCCCGTGCTATCTTTCTCTGGTGTCACGCTGGCGCTGCGGCGTAACACCCCCATGCACCAAGTACCGTTTCTCGCGGTAAGAGAGCGAGAGAAGCGTCATTCGCGAGTAGAACGAACGTCAGTTTGACTGGCCGAGGCACGTTTGCTCTCTGGTTCTCTTCGGAAATGCTCGTAACGCCATCTGCACCAGAGGCCGGGCGCGAGCGCTTGGCGCTAAATTCAAATTTTTCGCAGTGCTGATGGGTGTATCTATTGGTTAATAAGGAATAAACAAGAAAGATACGACGTTTTGTATTGAATTAGGATGTACAGTTCTCAATGTCTTTCTTGTATTGTTCCTTAGGTGCGTAGTCTTCCGCGAATTTGACGATTTTCGGAAATTGTCGAACCTCCTCCTCGGGTATATGATCCAGACGAACCGGCACTGGCTTGAGCTGCTTCAATTGGTTCGTAATGTTGGCCGCTATCTCTTCGGGTATCTTGTCGTTCTCGTAAAGGTGCAAACGCTGCATCGTGTGCCGCCTCTTCAGATTCCTCGGCATAGCGCTGCTTATCGCTTTTCTCAGGATCTGAAACAAGGTCGAATAGAAAAATGGTTGCTCAGCGCGGAGCCGCCAAGGCCCGTGACGAAACAACGTACCATAGTCGGATCCTTTTTGTGCAGCTCCCAGGCCAGCGTCCACGTAGCTCCGCCGTGATAGCCAGTGTGATGGAAGTACACCCGCTTGGTCCATTCGTCGCCTCGTAGAGCTATGTCTAGACTGTTTATCACGACTACGTGATCGCCGCAATCGGCTGGGAAGAAAAAACGCGAATCGGATTCTCGTCGCAGTACGGTCACACATGAAACGAGGCGAAAAATGCGATTTTGCGGATCGCGTACTCACCCATTGGATGATATATCGCTTTGTGTTTACCCATCAGATATTTACCGATGAGTGGAGCGCTCTGGAAAGGATCTTGCCATTTGGCGTCAAAAACGTGCCATACACGGGCGAATGTACCCCATTGCTTGAAAAACAAAGGAAAAAAGAAACTTCTATCAACGCCGGGTTACGATTTTTAGGTTAGAAAAGTTTTTTTCTCGCGATATCAGGTGTACGACGAGGCTGACATTGCTGTTGGACATTTCCGTTGACCCACCTGACTTTTTCGTAAAATCGACATTTTTAGGTTTTTCAAGTGTCCTGCGATTTTTCCTTTTGTATCGTTCAGAAGTCTGCAATGTTCGTCACTCGTCAATCCATCTTGCTGTTTCGAACAGTCGAATTACTTGAACGTAGCGTCGTTACGATTGCAGACGATGTGAGACGTTCGCTCGGTAAAAATGTCTAACGCCCGGACGTGAAGAAACGAGAGATGTCACTACGGACTAAAACCTACAGAGCGGCCGGTAACGTATCGGCCGCTTTCGCAGTTTCTCCCATTCCGCTCGCTCGGTATGGCAGTTCGTTAACGTTTGAGCGCGGTGGAATTCAAATGTTAGTTTTACGCCGGTCGGGTATATAGATAGTGAAATGCCATTCCAATCGGCGAAAATTCAATGTTCAGTCGGGCGTACGGGCAAAAATATGTATCGACCTATTGGTGCAGACGGTCGTGTACGTTCTGTACTCTCGTGCGACAATTTTTATTTTTATTGCGAAATACTGATAATAATGCTTATAGTTTGACAATAATCGTTTTTATTTCCAAAATGTGAATTCTCCCTACTTCTTCGATCGAACGTTTTTTCACGTTTACTACGATTCCCTCGCAGGGAGTCATTTTATAACATAATTTTTCAGCAACTATAGAAATATATATACGCTGCGAAGAATTGTAAAATATAATTTTATTAATCCAATGAGAGAAAGACGGAGAGAGCGACTGTGCACATTGGCGTGCGTGAGCCGCTCGATATACGTACAACGAGACTGACGCGAGGCTGTGTACATGTACCTGTGCGCATACACATACACACACAGTCATGGATGAAAAAAGACGGAAAAGTTTCCATTTTTTTTCCTATTTATAAATACAAAGCGTAACTTTCGACAAAAGGGAGAGATAAAGGGCAATGGAAGAAGAACGCGAGACGAGGCACCGCGTATTATAAAAGTACACGTATGAAATTCGCACTGTATTCCCGTCAATCTCGTTTCATTATCATACAGAAGCCAAAAAAAAAAGGAAAAATAAAATGTATATGAAGACACGAGACGCTCGCACAGCAATTGAATTTTTCATTCTTATCTAACGCATATACGTGTGTCTGTTTTTACAAAATCTGGAGAACAGGTTCGAAAGCTCGAAGTATATGTTTATTTTTCAAAATGTAATTCGAGAACGCTTTTTCGTCAGGAAAAATGTTAAGGCAAGCGTCTTATAATTTTCTTGATCATTTTATCGATGGCTGGTTTTCCCAAGTGCTTGCAACACAATTAAGGGGTTAGGCTACTGTGGAAATGACGAGCACTCGTTTGTCGCTTGAGGCAATTCACATTGAGGAAAAAGATCCACCAGATGTTACAGGAATTGCAGATCAAAGGTAAATTTATGCTTACAACAATAGAACTGCTAGCAAAACTTTAAACGCCTTTGTCTCAAAACAATGTTTTTTTCAAAACGGTGTACACGATTTATTCGACATCTGACGAAAGGATTAACGTGAAATTTGGTATACTCATTCAGTGTGATATTAGTTTTGTCTCGAACGACGATTTTTTCTTCTTAACTCTAACTTTTTTTCATTAGTTATAAACAATAACGTTATCATTTTTTCTAAAAAAAAAATCGATTAAAACATGCTCCGTCAAGTCTTAGCCAAAACAATTGATTCTAAGAAAAAGAAACTCGTTTTTTTTAAACTCCACATCAATCGGTTGGCCAAAATCAAGTACACGTTATGTACAGTTATGATTGCTCATAACGTGTCTAATTATTCACATTTATCAATGAAATTTGATACACAACATGGTTCATTCACATGCAAATAATTGTCCGAACGAATTTTTAATCTTACTTATTCCTTTAAAACCATTTTTTTCAAACCCTGATTTTCGGGTCGTCACAGTAGCCCAACCACTCAATGCAGGAACTGAAAGAATACATGATGATCGGCAATATTGCATCGGTCACGGTACTTTTGTACGAAAATGCATGTACAGTATAGCAGAAAAAAAAGCGAGGTACGCACAGCATAATGCTAAGTAAACGGCGAGGTGGGTGCCGCTTTTTGTCCAGTGTACAGTATATGTGTGGGTATGGTACACAGTCTATGTATCAAACAAAAGAGAACACAACGATTCAGACCGATTAATGCGTAAGCCCTCAATGGCGCGAGCTGCGAGACTTACAATTGTAATAAATTAACTAACACACACACGCACACACACACACACATATATATATATATATATATATATATATATATATATACCTACGCGTGCGCGCTCAACTTATACAACTATATGTATACCTCAGCGTGGGAATCGGAGTACTTAAATTAATATCGTGTACACCAAGTTTACACACACATATATGTAGCTCTCGTTGCTATACGCGTCATCGTTACAATGTCTTTATGCATACGTGTTAACACTGTCGAGGCAATCACAACGACGGTACGAGTGTCGAGGCAAGATACACAGGATTCGAGACTATTTTACAGTATCGTTCTTACGCGACAACGCGTTCAAATAAATAATAGGCGAAAAACGCGACGGGCAATTTTCAGCTCCACCGAAGACATTTTCATCAACAATTATCAAGAAGACAGTCAAGGAAATCGATGCGAATGATTTATTCGCTTGGGGCTTTCGTCGAAACGAATGAATTTTCGAAGATATCTGCACAACGAATGAGCGTCGACGAATTAAATAAATCGGTAGTGGGTGGTCCAACGACATTAGCAACTATATTGTACGAAAATAATAATAATAACAACAACAACGGTTATAATAATAATGGTCGCGCGGGAGACGCGCGACGAGTGAAGCTTTCGTACTTTAATATCACAGTCACGATATATATATGAGGAGCTTAGGGCAGGGAGGAAATAAAAAAAAACAGCTCGTACGTTATAAACGAATAGTTGGAACATATGTGCATGTAAATATTATATTTACACACGTACATATACGCGGGCACACACACGCACATTTGTACAGAGTGGAAGAAGACAAGACGGCCTTTTGGAGAGAGAACGGAATCTTTGGCGGACCGGGGAAAGGGGGACTTCGCAGTTGCTTCGAAAATGGAGAACAAACGTAAGGTAAATGTCCCAATTATTGAACAGCTAAGGATCTGGGGGATTGAATTCGGTGAGAAAAAAATATAAAATCAAGAAAAAACCATCGATTTCATGTTCAAATGATACTTTGATATGTTTACTTTCGAAAAATCACCCTTTAAATTATTTTAAAATGATTTTAAATGAAAACAAAATAATAACAATGTGAAGCATGCAAATGTCCCAATTATTGAACGCTGGAAGTGCCTATGTCCCTAATATTGAACAGGCATGCCCCAGTTATTGAACACTCTCGAGAATTCTCTTTCCCCCTTGAAATTTTGTCCCTGAAATATCGGAGAGCAAAAAATATTGAACATTACATTCGTATTTTTAGGTTACATTTAGGTGATATTCTCCTTTTACTTTTCTTTTAGTGTTTATTGGACGAAAATACAAATAAAAAATATATTTGACGATCTTAGAGTTATTATTAAAAGAATAAAGGTAAGTTTATTCAGGAACTTACAGTTTTTGTTTGAATAAATCCGATTCGCACGATCTGTCACACGTTAACTGTCTCGATGTTTTGATGGGTTTAATGACGCCATCTTGGAGAATTCGAGTGTTCAATAATTGGGACATACTGCATTTTCTGTGTCCCAATGATCGAACAGCGTATTGTTTAACAAATAATTAATTTAAAACATTTTTTTTTTAATTGTTATTTGTAATAATTTTTCTGAGGAACCTGAACCGCCTTTACTTTTTGAGACGCGACAGTTTTTGAATTTTTCATGCCCTTACGCACGAAGTGGCGCGTCTTAGCAAAAACGATAAACAGTTACCACGAGACGTCAAAGCGGGTCACCGTTGCTGATTAAATAATTTTTTTCTCCATTAATTAAAGCTTTTTTGCACAAGTAAGGTAACATTTCGATAGCTAAAAGTTCCACATATGTAATGAAATTTTTATAAATGAGTAAATGCATGCAGGCGAATGAGAAATAATAAAAATACAAGATAGTGTTAAATAATTGGGACCTGTTCAATAATTGGGACGTTTACCTTGAGAAAGAAACGAAAAGAAAAAAAACGACGTAATAAATCTAAGAACACGCACATTCCAATACTTTCATATTTTTCCAACTGGATATTTTGAGTTTGGTAGGATCGTTCTCGTCGAAGTAGAGTATCTCGAGTTCGTCGAGTTTGCTCGGTGCGCAACAGGGACGGGGTGCTTTTCTCCTGTCCTCCTTCCATATGAGACTCTGCAGTAGGGCGTGATGATGCGCGGGATTGTAACGGGGTGGGCACCTACCCTTGCAATAGCCGGCGTCGAAGTTTTTCGGCTGTACGATAAACTCGAAGCCCTTGAGATCCTTGAATATGACGATCATCTCGTGACGGCAACACTTTTTGTTCTCGCCTCGGCACTCGGTGCGTCGACCCTTGTGAAGGGACATCAGATGCTCGGGATTCGCCCGTCTCTTTCGCCGCACCAGGCTCCGACTTTCGTCCTCCTCGTAGCTAGTCGTGAAAATATTAAAAGCCGCCTCGAGGACGAGGGGCCGTTTCACGCGGGGATCCAGCCGACTTCCGGTCCCGCGAGACTCGAAGGACAATTCGACCGCGAGCCCCGTCGCGTTTTCAACGTCCAACCATTGATTCGCTAATTCCGTTGCCTCGAGCTCGATCCACCGGGGACCGGCGCCACCGTCGGCCGGAGAAAAATTCGGCAAAAGTTCCTTGCTGACGATAAGACGGGAGCTCGGTCCTATCAAGTGATAAAGGCTAATCACGTGTTTCGTAATTTCGATCGCGGTATCCGTTGGATCCAACAGGAGTCTCAGAGTTGCGTGATCAACGATGTAATTATCTTCTGGTATCGAGATCGGAAAGTACAAGAGATGAGCGCCGCTTTCCGTTAGGGTTGAGACGTCTTCACTGATCAGCTCGTTCGCAGGGCTGCGACGCGATCTCCAGCCCAAATCTTCTGGAACCGACCGACATTTTTTTTCCTTTTAATAATTGCGGTTTTTCGAGTTCATTTTTTATTCGTATAAAAAACGCAGGTTTATGGGGGGGGGGGGGGAGGTATGGAATTGCGATTAACAATTATTGGTTACAGTCCCGGAATTGCCAAAAGGCTGTACATAATGCCAAAAAATATTTAATTTAGATAGGATCTATTTAAATAAAATGGATTTTTTCCTTGTCTCACGGCTACGACGATGTTCTTTGTTCCGAAGGTTTTTTTTATTATTTGTTTCAGCTATTCGGTAAATATTCGGACGTGGAGCTTCTGATAGAATCAGGCTTGCTTTCTTCCAGGGTTCAAACAAACACAAACAACCCTAAATAGCCCCAAACAACCCCAAACAACCATAAACAACCCGAAATAAACCCAAACAAACTCGAACAAAAATTGGCCTGATTCTAGCAGGAGCCCCACTTCCGAATATTTACCAGATATTCTTTTCAAATATGAAATATATTCAAATTGAATAAATAAAGATTCGATGCAAGTAAATTTTCATTTGCTTACAATGTACACTGTACATCTAAGTGTATTATATGCACAAAATATTTCATTAATCCAAAATGAAATAAAACACTTAATTAGAGCTATACCACAGAGATTTTTTATCGCGTTTCGTCATTGCCTGGCCTTGTGAAATGATTTTTTTCGAAGAAAATATTTCACCTGTAAGGACGCAGATACGGCATAAGAGGTCAAATGAATTCCTATAATTATTTGTTGTATAACACACACTATATCAATTAGTTAATATCATTGTGATAAATAGAGAGTTTTATCCAATAACCTATAACACCTAAAATGGCCTATACTTAAGAAAAGTATAAATCCGCCATTAATTGGTTACCATTTACGTGAGGATTCATTTTGATGGGCGCAGATTTACGATTCATTGTGAAGGAATTCCCACCTCGACTTTTTTCGGCTGACTTATTTGGGACGGAATGTCAAAAGGTATGTTATCCCGCAACCGAAAATTAGAATTATATATATATATATACACCCAGATCGATGAGCCCCCAAAAATAAATCCTTTGTAATTCGAAGAACGCTTTCATCGGTCCAACTTAAATTTGGCACGCGGCTACAGCAATCAATCGAGCCCCCAATATCGCGAGGGTTATTATTTTTCTCCAACGTTTCCTTCTCCATTGCGGTAGCCAGAATTTTTTTCTGGGGAGGATGCCTAACAAGAAAACTGGTTTTGTTCAGAATCATTGTCGTTCGATAATCATGTAACATACAAAATATGAAACTCGCTCTAATGACACGTTCATGTTAACATTAATATCAAACTCTTGGAATACTGAAAAATTATGAACTAATTTTTCATCATCGTTTAATTCGGTTGCCAGTCTAAACTTTACTTGCAGTAGGTACTCAATTGAATAAGTATTAGTTTTCCGTTCCTTCTGCAAAGTGGCCGGACACTTTTTCAGCTGGAATTTTTTTCTTGACAATGTCATTCTTTATGTTCAGCTGTGGGATATGAGAGAATCGTTCCTGAAGTGAAGAAGATTGTGCTTCTAAGCAGAGTTTTTATGGGCCACATGGCAAAAAAAACTTCTCTCACAGCTTACTGGGAGTGCCATTCCCAAGTAGAAATCTTGTTCCGGCTACAAGAAGGTCCGGATCAGGGTTCCGGATTTCTTCTTTAATCTTTGTTCGGAATGTGTCATCACACCCTGATCAGTTTTGGAATGCAATGTTTAGGATCAAAACTGGCATGCAGTTCGAAGAGAGAAGTTCGTCGTTAGTTCGAAAACCACCATCACTTCACATCCTCTATTGCACTGCCAACAAATTAATTTAATTAGGATGTATTTAAATCGAGTTGTTTTTTTCTTGTCTCTCGGCTTACTACGATCCCATTTGTTTCAAATAAATGTTTTAGAATATAGAAAAGAATAAAAATATATAAATCCAAAATAAAATTAAATACTTCATTTACAGCACCATCACAATGATTTTGTATCATAATTCGTAATTCCTCGGCCTTCTGAAATGTTCTTTGACGAAGAAAATATTTCGCCGCTTCCACATGGAATCGAACCCTCAACCTACCTGTAGCTACGCACGCTGCTCCTAAGCTACCGGGTGTAGCATCTTACGGTTAGACGCAGATATAGCATAACGCACCACAGGAATTCCTATAGCTATTCGTTATATCCCATAAACTACATCAATCAGTTAATATCATTGTGATCATTAGAAACTTTTATCGAATATCATGCTATAGATTTTCAAACATAAACTATATACATATATATGTATATACATAAAATATTCCTCTTTACCCCCCTCTCTACCCCCTTCCCGTCGATTTGTGTATTGCAATGAAGGCAGATAATTAATTCAATCAAATAGAAAAATGTTGGTCTCTACGAAAATTGTATTTGATTTAAATTTAAAAAAATTAAGTAGATATATTTAGTGAATTAAACTAAATTGTTCTTTAAACAGATGAAACCACACCACAGATTTATTAGGCATAAATAAAATATTAGGAATTTAAAAAATGTATGCATAGATGGTGTCGACGCATTGCTGCTCGGAAAAGTTAGGGCAGTACCTCCTTTTTTTAATAAGAGGTCTTCAATTTTCAGTATTTATTTCATTATTTTTAAATTTGAGCATGTTTATTATTAAGCTATTCAAATAATTATCGATGGAATTCACTTTGTTTTTCATATCCGATTTTAAAAATGTGTCAAATGCATGAGCTAATGGTGGATTCACAAATCGGCGTTTTAGATTTATAATGATATTATCAATGTTGATCTTCCAGTATTCTTCTGATTTTTTATCGGCCAGCAATTCTAATGAAAGTATTGTTTTTGCCCACAGTGGACTTATTTGTGAAATTTGAATATCTATTGAATTTACATAATGAAATAGTTACTTTATACAAATTACGAAATTACGACGAAAGAAATAGTTCGAGTTTTATTAAGTGATGTTAGAGACTTAATTGTGAAGAGGACGTAATTGTGAAATTTGAATATCTATTGAATTTACATAATGAAATAGTTACTTTTTACACAAATTACGAAATTACGACCAAAGAAATAGTTTGAGTTTTATTAAGTGATGTCTTTATGCTTGCTTGGGTGAAACTCAAATAAAATGAATCGATCATGTGAATTTAATTATTTTGGATTGATTTTTTTCTGGGCCGCGAGCATCGGTCTTCCCGAAGGGGGCGGGGGGGGGGGGGCTGCCTCCTTCTGGCTACGCCAATGTCCTGCTTCGAACATAGATGTTTCAATATCCATACAAAAAAAATATGGTCTCTGAGAAAACTGTCAACGAAAAATGACTGTCAACGAAAAATACCGATCGGACAAATGTTCGATTGTTCCATTACGCTGCACTCAGAAATATTAATTACTTGATCACCCAATGTCCCATCTGAGAGAGTAATCGAAAATAAAACCAAAAACTTAAATATCGGCCGTAGAAGTGACGATAAACGCGACGTCCAATAATGTCACAATGTGATGCATACCCATCGGCTGCCTCGTCAAATTCGAATCGACTATTGAGCACTGAGCACGCATACCGCGATATCTTATTTTCTCCCACGAAAACAAAAAGCTCGCCGAGAGAGTGAAGGGGAAACGAACAAAAACAGAAAATAGAAAGAATGAGGTGGATTTGAAATGTTGGATAAAAATAGTTATAGAAAAGAGAAACAAATAAACGAGTGGGCGAACGACTCGCACGCACTATATATTTATATATGAAGACGCGATGAGTGAGTGTGGTCGACAATTCGTGACGAGCACGTTCGCGGCTTCTTTTCTCTCAAGTCAAGCACACACACCCACCCACCCCCACACACACCCACCCACCCCCACACACACGCACGCACGCACATATATTACGTTGGTGCTTTCGCGAGGTCCGAGAAATCCAGATCAAGAATCTGCGGAATTCGTGTTTACTCGGATGGTGGAAGCGCGGGCGGGTTCGCTCCTCTCGATGACTCGTCATTCCGGAATGAACACGAGGAGTATATTAAAAGTCTTCGAGAGGGGTGAATTTCACACCCACACACATATATACGGCTACGTTTGTTGGGTTCTGGTTATCTGGTAGAATCGATCTCTGATATCTCAAATAACCTACGGAATCACGGCTACGCGAGCCAGGGCCGGATGGGCAGGCTAAAGGGGCTGAAGCCCTGGGGCCTCCACTAGGGAGGAGCCTTCACAATTCCAATGTTTTCCTAAAATTTGCTGACGAATGGCGAGCAACATTTAGAGAAAAAAATCATTCCAGAGATCTGATAAAGGAAAAAGAGGTTGTCCAATTTCCTGGAATACTTATTTTGAATAAGCGTATTTTTTGTAAATTTCTTTTGAATAAGCAAAGCGTATTTTTTGTAAAAAAAATAATCAAAACCGCCAAACATGATAAATTTTTCATGAAAGAATATATTCCGTGGATAGATCGAGTTAGCCTTTAGCTGTTTCATATTTGGGGATTGTGATGATTTCGGAAAAGTGGCCAAATGAGGCATTTTTTTCAAACGACTTTTAAACGATTTGACGAGACTCTGCGATGGGAAATTCTCCGCTCGTAACCAATATCGATAAAAAATTTGGAAAAAAGATTACATTTCGGTTTCACTTTGGTCAAAAAAGTTTCTTCATTGAATCGTCGCTTATGAATTTTTCGTTTCGATTTGAAACTCTACTCTAAGCTCATTCTCTCCGTCATCGTTTCCTCTTTCAAATGCCGTTTGATTTGTTGAGCTCTGATGGTTTTTCCATTTTGGGCATAATTTCAAAGACGTACCATGGATTTTTGCCAATTTTTCCATTCATATACCTGTGCCTCTTTTTCGGCCATTTATTAAGTGGACTTGTCGGAAAACCTAATTGCGATGTCGGAATGAATTCAACGACATTCTCCAAGTCTATCAAAATTTATTTCAAAACCCTTCCATACAATTAATGTCACTCAAGTAGAATCGATGCTACGGCTGTGAAAAATTTCGCGAGTTTGGCCTTTCGCCAAAAGTGGCCGAAAAAGCCGATTTATTTTTTCGCATTTTCCGCCGATTAATTTCGAACTTTCGGCAAAAACTCGGAAGTATTCGTACGCCTGAGTTTTTGCAAAAACTTTCGATCATTTTTCATAAAAATTGACGGTTTCAGGGGAATTTGATGGTCAATTAGTATTCAGGAGGTCAAAATACATCGATAAGGATGCTTATAAGAAATATATAAAAAATGTACACCTTTATCCACCGCGGCGAAAAAGAAG
This sequence comes from Ophion costatus, assembly GCA_951751655.1. Taxonomy (NCBI): domain Eukaryota; kingdom Metazoa; phylum Arthropoda; class Insecta; order Hymenoptera; family Ichneumonidae; genus Ophion; species Ophion costatus. The sequence continues at coordinate 4,197,053 of OX632367.1, forward strand.
TTCCTTCACTGAATCGCCGCTCATTTATTTTTCGTTTTGACTCGAAACTTTGCCCCGCGCTCATTCTTGATTGAAAGATAATTAGGAGCTTCCCGCTTCTTTATTGCCGCAGGGCCTCCACACCTTTAAATTCGGACCTGACGCGAGCCGAGTATAGCTTTATCAAAACGGCATTCGATCGAAAATAGATATCACTCGCGAATGTAGGAGCGAGAGAGCGAGAGTCGAACGAAAATGGAGGAGAATGATTTTTTTTAAGCACCGCGTTAGCTTCCCACGCTTCAAGAATAGCTAGGAATTCCTAGAATCATTCTCTATAATAAAACTCATTGTATAAATAGACATTTTCTTCTTTTACGTTATTTTAATAGCATCTCACTTTCTCAAACGATAAATATACGATAAAATATGCAGCCACACTTGTGTAGAAACCATCCCCTCTCCCCTGCCGCTCGTCGTATACGCTTTTCTCACGTACCTAATAAAATACAATGTAATAATGAGGAATGAAGAAAAAGGGAGAAGCGACAAGAAAGAGGTATAAAAAAAGGAAGATACGCAAATAAATGATAAATGAGTACGAGACCCACGTGACGAGGCTTGTGCAATTGACGATGTGGCGACGAGGACGGCACCTTCCCCCCCCCCCCCCCCCCCCCTATATCGATATGCGTGTATACGTGCTTCGCCATTATAACACGAATATGATGACAGTCGTTGGATAATTAAATGCGTGAACGGTAAGTAACGTGCCTCGCACTGGTAATGCTGATCCGATCGCGCGATACGTACACGCACGGGCTCTTTGAATGAAATATCGCTTTTCGCATCGCCGTGTAGCTGTTCGTCTTTTGACGAAGAAAAGCACTGGACGATACAAGAAATAATGTGGAAAGAACAAAAAAAAGCAATTGGCCCAAAGCGATGCGATTGTGAATACGAGAGAGTGCGGTTCATTTGGCCTGGAGTATGCGGACGGATCTCGGTGTCGTTATCATCGAGTTTAAGACAAAATGGGGGGGGGGGGGGGACTCCCGTATTGGGAAAGACACGTCTGGGACGTGACGGAGACTACCGTGTTGTAGTCTTGTCCCGTAAGATCTCATCGTCGTCGCGACAAACCGGACGACGCGAGACCCTCGAGTCTTCTCCTTTATACTCTTTACAAACGATACCTCTCAAACTTTTTACTCTTCTCTCGCTCTCTTTCTTTATCTTCCTCTCATTATTCCGAATGTTTCAATACGCGGTTAGTGTGTAAGAACGTGCACGCTATTAACGAAAAATAATTACTTAATAAGTATTTCAATATTAATGAAAAATAATTATAGGGTCTCAATTAATTCCTGATTTCTAACGTGTAGCCTTGCGGGTTTTTACCTATTACCCTTTCCAATTCACGATTCCTATCACCCTTAAGCTACACTACACAGTATTTGACGAGAGTACGGGGAAAGATATCGATAACGTAATTTCTGCTACTCGAATGGAATTAGCCGAAACTGGAAAGAATTAAAAAAACGCCGTCGCAACCCAGCTACCCCAATGTTTGGAGTCCCGTATTTGAAGAGACAGAGGGAGATGGGCCCTTGCGTCGAAAGTTATCAATTCACACGGATTAGAAAGGCCGAAGGAGACGGCGAAGGGACTGAAAGGGTCTGCGAGTCTCACGGCATCTTCGGACACATATATCACGATGAATAAAGATCCCGATAATATTAATATATTGTACACGAACTCGCGACTGTATATACATTCGAGGTTAAGCGGGGGCGAAAGTTTCGACCTCTTTTACTGAGAAGCGTTGCATGAATTTCATCCCAATCACAAGTTACAAACGCTATCGCTCCACTCTTTCTCTCTCTCTCTCTCTCTCTCTCTCTCTCTCTCTCTCTCTCTCTCGCTCTCTCGCTCCCTCTTCTCATTTTATAAGTACATGGGAATACGGCATCGTCATCCATCGTCGTGGGACGCATAAATCGTAGTAAATTTAATTTTTTGTTGGGGACTTCTCACTCTTTCTTCACCAACTTACTTTTTTCTTTGATCACTTTTCCTCGCTTTGATTTATCGTTTTTCGTTTTTCACACCGGAAAATCTCCGGACGTTACACCGAGATATCTAATCGCTTGAATACTTCTCTATATCTTTCTTTTTTTTCGCTCCCGTAATGTGTACGGTCAAAAAATACGCGGGAGTCACGAACTATTCAACATTCTACGGCGCCGCGTTCGCTGCTGTAATGTGCTCTCCCCCTATCTCTGTCACTCTCCCTCCCTCCCGCCCTCCCTCCCTCTCTCGCTCTCTCTCTCTCTCTCTCTCTCTCTCTCTCTCTCTCTCTCTCTCTCTCTCCCTCTCTCTCTCTCTCACACACACACTCTCCCCCTCTCTCTCTCTCTCTCTCTCGCTGATCTTCTCAATGAATGACGACTCTTTTCGTCCCGTCCTTATCTCTTATTCGTTTCTTTCTGTATATCGCAAAGTCTCGGGACAAAACATGTAAGGATTTCGGTGTTCGAAGGACGAGTCACACGAAGACTACAGAGAATATGCATTCGTGTAAGCCTTTTTTTCTTTTCGAATTATTGTGACATCGAGCACGCCATTGTTGTTATCAATTGGAAAACAAGAAGTTATGAATGATCCAACTCTTACGAGGATGTCACAATACAGGCGCCTGGCAAATTGATAACAAAAACGGCATTGTACGTGCCGCAATACGTTGTATGCTTCGTGCGGGGGTTTATTGATTTTATGTATTTTTTATTAAATTGAAATTTGTCTGCTGGTCAAAAATGTTCTGCTGATTAAAAAAAAAAGAGTGTAACGCAAAAGACAAGCTTTGGTAAATGTTCGGAAGTGGGGCTCCTGTTAGAATCAGGCTAATTTTTGTTTGTGTTTGTTTGGAATTGTTTGAGGTCGTTTGGCGGTGTTTGAGGATGTTTGGGGCTGTTTGAGGTGGTTTAGGGTTAATCGGGTTTGTTTGGGGTTGTTTGGGTTTGTTCGAACCCTTGAAGAAAATTGGCCTGATTCTAGGAGGAGCCCCACTTCCGAATATTCACCCAAGCTTTTATTAGAAGCGAATTGAGTGGTTAAGTAAAAAAAATAACCAGCAATATCAAATTTAATTAAATATGATGTTAAACTTGTAAATATGACTACACACCTTGACGATGGTTAATGATAATAATAGCACAGAAAACGAATAATTTCGAGTGCCATTACGATCAATAAATGTGTTACTAAGAATTTTGAAAATAATGTATCTCTTTTGCCGCTCTTTGAAAATAATAAAATAATAACGTTTGAAAAATAATATGCATTCTTTTGGCGCTGATTGCTATCTCACTTTTTCGCAACGATTGACCTGTGCACCGTGTCGACACATTCGTCGCTCCCATCGACCGGTATATTCCAAGAATACGTACACATCGGAAGGTTATTAATTTGCGAGTAAGGACGAGGATTTCCATCCCCGCGTTTAATTTACAAACGACACGCAGCTTATGTCTCGCTAACGACGGCAATAATGCCAACACCATTATAGAATACCACCCAGGTGCGCTTTTTACGTAGCATCCGTGCTTCAATAGGGTATAATCAAAGATCATACGGGATTTAAAATAGTGCTGTGATAATTCGCGGCCCGCTTTGTGCATGAAAACTATGCATTATCCAAGCACCAGTTGCCAGTCAGCGGGTAACATTTATTTAATGCAATCTGTAATAAATGTGGAATAAAGTAGAATCCACATTTTTATCTAACTTCACTGATGTGATTTGTACATCACGGAATTATTAATTTAATTACCATTCGTATAACCAATTGAGGGTAACAAAGAGTTTAACCTGTTCATGTGAAGACGTCGTAGGATAATTTTACTTCTTCGAAATAAAATCATGCAAAATTCATGTTCCAGAACAACCATTTCGCCATGATCTGAAAAATCTCTATCTTCAACGGCTACCACCTGACTAAGCAATTTCATTGTTTTAAACCTGAGAGTTGAGTAGTTGGGAAGTCAAAATCTTTCGTCGACCTTTTTTTTCATAATCTTGCACATCATTACCAGTGTACTTGTGTGTTTCATACATTGCTTTTTTCTATAATGGTGATATCAACTTTTTCTTTCAACAATGTGATTTTCTCAATAAAAATAGAACATTTTTAACAAGATTATTTCCAAGGTTTAACAATTTTGTGTACATTTCTCGTACACTTGCATAACACGTACATTGTACTTGGCTATTTTATGAACCAGTTCAATTTTTTGTACAATCGATTAACGGAAGAAAATAAAATAAAATGATTGTTTGAATGACAACAAATAATAATCATTCTTTACGCTAGCCATGATTTTTGTTATCGTAAAACAATCAGGAATGTTTTCAAGGGTGTTTTTTTTTATTACTTGGCGTACCTTTTCACCTTTTTAAAGGTCTTCAAAAGAGTTATAATAAATGTGTACGCGAGATGCCACATAGTCGAGACACTATGTTACGAAATAGAAATTCCGATCGTACGGAATGCTGAGCGACGAGTCTCTCTCTATCTTTTTTCTCCAAATGCAACAAGCTAGCGCTTCACAGCGTACATGCACATATACGTATATGCATATACATATATATTGAGCCATCCCATACAGAAAGAATAATTATGTTTGAATAAATGTGGTCACCCAGGCGTTGATGGTTCTAAGATGATGATTGACCTCATAATCGCAAATAGGCGACATATGTACCTTGAGTATCCGATAAGAGCGCGTTTGTCCGTGTGCGCGAGTGCGAAAGGAAAGAGAGCGTGTGAGAGAGAGAGAGAGAGAGAGAGAGAGAGGGAGAGAAGAGGAATTGAAAAAAGGAAGATTGAAGAAGCCACGCGGCGACTGCTTCGGAAAGTAAACAGGATGCGAAACATTATGCGGTGCCCGCGAGTATCGCTTCTCTCTCTCTCGCTTTCCTCGGTACGATACATAGTTGCTGGACCGTGGCAGCAGCGCGCACATTTAGCATTGTGCGAGCGAAAGAAAGCGCGCGCGCGAGAGAGAGAGAGAGAGAGAGAGAGAGAGAGAGAGAGAGAGAGAGAGAGAGAGAGAGAGAGAGAGAGAGAGAGAGAGAGAGAGAGAGAGAGAGAGAGAGAGAGAGAGAATGAATGAATGAATGAATGAATGAATAGAATTTATTTAGCCGCAGCTACTTACATTACATGTACATTATCATTCTTACTTCATCGCTACATCCTTCTCCTCCTTACATCAACTCGCCTTTAAATTACTTTCTTATGTGCTCGATAAGACCCCTTTTGAATCGATCGAGTCGCCTTTCTTCTTTTAGATAACCTGGAAGCTCATTAAACATTTTAAAACCTCGGTACGCTACAGTTCTTTCTGCATTTCGTGTTCTCGTCGCTCTTATGTCCATATCATTTCGGTTTCGTGTATTGTACCTGCTTCGGTCACTCACTAGCCGTAGCTCCTGCACCAGGTAGCTTGGGCACAGTCCATTCTTCATTTTATACACTAGCATGCATACATTATAGAACACTCGTTCTTTCACACTCATGAATCCAAGCGTTCTTAACATTATTTTTATCGGTGTATATATATTTACTCCAAGTATTGCACGCATTCCTCTATTTTGGGTTTTTTGCAGCATTTCCATACAGTGTTCACTACAGTTTATTAATAACGTGCTACAGTAGTCGTAATGTGGCCCTATTATAGTTCGGTATATTGTCACTCTACTATATTGTGATAACCATTTTTTAATTCTATTAAGGAAGCATACTCTCTTTGCAACTTTTTTTCCTATGTACCAAGCATGTTTATTAAACTGTAGATTATCATCTATTATTATGCCAAGGTATTTTGTTTGAGTTACTTCGCGTATTACTGTTTCACCTATTTTTATACTGCAGCGACCTCTAACATTCTGCTTCCGTGGATCATGTATGGGCATAAACACTGTCTTATTACTATTAATTTTAAGAGAGTTACATTTCATCCACTCTGTTATTTTTACGAGATTGCTATTCAGCCTATTTTCTATATCGGTCACGTCATCACTGTGGACGTATATTATCATGTCATCTGCGAATAGTTTACAATAACACCTATCCTTATCTAAACACTTAATTACGTCATTTATATACAAGATAAACAATATTGGGCCCAGCACAGAGCCTTGGGGCACCCCATACTGTACATTTAATTTATTCGAGAGTGTTCTTTCGTATTTCACCTGCTGGGTTCTGTTTTGTAGATACGATGTGAACCAGTCTGCAACTTTCCCTATGATACCGTACATTTTTAATTTGTGTAGCATTATATTTCTGTTTATTGTTTCGAATGCACGACTAAAATCAATAAATACCACTCCAATTATTTCTCTTTCATCTATTTTCCTCCTCCATTCTATTAGAGTTTGTTGTAATGCTGTTTCACAGGAATGATGTTTTCGAAATCCAGATTGCTCTTCTATTAGTATACTATTTATTCCTAAATACTCCATGAGTTGATTTTTTACAGCTATCTCACAGACTTTTTCGTAGATTGGTAGGGTATTTATAGGTCTGTACTCATCAGCCTTATTACTCCCACTGATCTTTTGTATCGGAGTAACAATAGAGTTTTTCCATTCATCGGGTACAACTCCACCTTGCATTATTCTGTTAATCAGGCTCAACAGCACAGTGCTATTATTATCCCATACCAATTTATACATTTCAACTGATATTTCATCTCCCATGCTCTTTTTTGTGTCAAGTTCTTTAATAATTTTATCCATTTCTGCAAAAGATACCACTCGGAAGTGTCTGAATTCACATTGTCCCTGCACATACTGCCCAGCATATTTATTTACATCTATATCTCTTACGATATTCGCTATACTTTGCAGAAAGAAATTGTTAAAGTTTTGTGCTATTTGGTTTACATCATGACATTTAATTCCCTCAAAAACTATTCCTTTATTTGTCTTCATTGTCTTTTTGCTTCCTAATAAATCTTTAAGCGTTCGCCACATTTTTTTTGGATCTCTTTTTGACAATCTACGTTTTCTTCGTAATACAGTGTTTTTTTGTTGCGAATTTCAGCTACTACTTTATTACGCTGAACGCGGTAATCTTCCAATCTTCCATTCTTTTTGAATTCACAGCTTTTTTATATGCATCGTCTCTTCTTTTACTCCACTTCCTTACTTCTTCTGTAATCCATGGCTTGTCGGCCCATTTAGCGGCATAACTTTTTTTCTAACGGGTGCGAGGTTATTTATTGTTTTTTTTATTCCTTCGATAGTCTTATTCTCGCAAACTCATTAACGCTTTCATAACTATTTTCGTTATCGTCATTTCTTCCTGTAAGAAGTCCCTCTAATTCAATAGTTAACAATTGATTAAACCGTTCTTTCGTAAAATGTGTAAAATCTCGTTTGTGTCTGGTTACCTTAGCATTGTCAATATGGTCATTATTTAAAAGGTCTACTTCTATGATACTGTGATCAGTTATTTTAGGCGTCAGCAATACTTTTGTGATTATGTAGTAATTTGCGAATACGAGATCTATTGTCGTCTGCGATGTATTCGTTATTCTGGTCGGGCTTTGTATGTATTGCTTTAGTCCCATACTCCGTAAGTTTCTCATCAGCCTTTTAGAAATATACGTTTCTTTTGTAACATCGATATTAAAATCCCCCATTAAAATGAATTTTCCTCTTTCCGTTAGTTCATCACATATCTTAATAACGTGTTCTATGAAGTACCCATCACTCCTACTGGGGGAGTGGTATATATTACACAGCACCGTTTTTTCTGATCGTCCTATTAGTTGTACAATGTTAATCCAAAAATTGTCGTCCATTGTCATTGTGCTTAGAACTGTAAATTCGATTTCCTGATATATATATGTCAATACTCCCCCAGTTCTATTATTATTCGTATCCGTTCTAACTACATTATAGTTCTCTATAGCTAGTTCGCATTCCTCTATTTCCTTAGTTACATGCGTCTCTGTTATGCATAATATATTTGGTCTTTTATCATTCACTAATTTAACAATCTCCTCTTTATTTCTTAAAAAGCCTTGGGCGTTTAACAATAAAACCGTCTGGCTGCGCGGTGATTTCTTTCTTTTTCCCCTCGTCTCAGCCCCAAGTCGTTGCTATTCATTACAGTACAGTATGTTTTTTTGAGCCCTTGATAACATTTTTTTGTAGGTTTCGCATCTTTTATCGGTCGCTTCATGTTCCATTGATATTCCGGTCACTTTAAATTTCTCTAACATATACGCACAATTTCTACATTTTTTTGTTTCTTCCTTACAATCCACCTCTCCATGCGTACCTCCACATTTTCTGCATGTGACTTCCATCCTACATTCTTTTGCAAAGTGATTGTATCCCCAGCACTTAAAACATTGCAGAATGCTCACATAGTCAAATACCCTACATCTCGTCCATCCAATTTTTATTTTTTTTCCTTCCAATAACGTTTTGTGTGTCTTTGAATCGGTTTCTAGTATAATGGTACAGCTTCCTTTTTCGCTCCTGCTTTTTTTAATGATGCCCATATGGAAAGACTCAGTCTCTTTCTGAACGTCATTTTGACTGATAATTAATTCAACAATTTCCTCTTCCTTCATCGCTTCTATTTCTTCTTCGATGCCTATTATTTTCAACTTTGGTAATTTTTTTGTTGTTACTTTAATTTTACACTGCTGTCCGATGTTTTCTTTTAGCGCCATGCTTAATATTTCTTTATCACGATTTTTTTGGCAATCTAATATTATCTTTCCTTTTTGTCCATGCATAACCCTATTTATGCCGACCCCCAGGGTCATGATGTCTACTTTTTTTTTAATAAGTTCCATTGTTTTCTCACTAGTTTGCTCCACCATCGGTTCTATAACAATTTCTTCGGCCCTGGCTCTTTTCACTTTGGACGCGTATGTTTCTATGTTTCTCAAATTGTCATCGGCTGCTCTTGTTACAGTCGACGCACTCGGTTGGGTCACTGTTTTTTGTACCATTTCATCCATTTTGATTTTAATCGCACTTAGTTCCAATTTTAATTTCATCATTTCATTGTTTATATCTTCTCGCAAACACTTTCGTATATTTTCGACTATTTCGGTTTTACTCTTGCTCATTTCTCTACTGATAGATTGTTTAATTTTTTCAATTTCCACTTTCACAATATCTCCTATATCGTTTTTTATTTGCTCGCACTCCACATGCTTTTTTTTTGATTTTTCTAGTCCTACTAATATTGTATCGATTTTTTGCTCCAATGTCATTTCAACTCCCTGTTCGTCGTCTTCTATCTCTTCTCGCACTCTTTTCACTCTTCTTTCGCCGCTCTTATTCGGCGTAAGGCTTTTCTTCAAATATTCGACGATTTTTCCTTTGCATTTCACGAGTTCATTATCACTGTTGACGGTCTTATGTTGCTCAGCACAACTCTGATGGAATTCTTTCAAACAAAGTTGGCACTGATAATAACTTTTCATAATTAATTTTTTACAATGTTTGCAAACAACTTCCACTTCATTCGTTTTGGTTGACATCTTGCATCCAACACCCGATAAATCGCGTGCCCGCAGAATTTCGGTTATTCGAGTCTCGCCCCACCACTGGCAAGGCTATCCTGTGTTATCCGAAGGACGAGGCAAGTAGCCGCTCGGACGCTAGCCTATATCAGAGTATCC